>QLOH01000806.1:0-397953 GCA_026901365.1 Sesbania bispinosa | reverse complement strand
CCACAGAGAGGTTACACTTTCCCTCCAACCTAGTGAAGGTCATGGTTCAAATTGATATGAATCATATGTTGCGCTTCCATGCCTAGATCATTTTGGGGAATTGAGTACTGATGGAGATGCATTAGGGTGTTTCGTGGCTTGGCCATTGTACTTATATTGGATTGATGCATTGGTATGTTTATAGTTTTATTTGTGTAAAAAGTTCATTTATATAAGTTCAATTACAAATACTAATTCTTCAATTGTTGATTTTTAGACTCCCCAAAATTCCGCAGCGACACGCCTTTGGAGACTCGTTTTTCAAATGAATCACCAATACATAAGTCTCCAATTAGAGAAACTACTCAACGGGTTGTCACCTCAAGGCCCACCAATCCTTCCACCACGAACTTGCAACTATTAGATATGTTCTACTCAGTAAAGATGCAAGGTTCTACCATTAGTTGCAACATAGTTGCGGGTATTGTTACTCTGAATGAAGTGAATACATGGATCGATGCAAATTGTCTTCATTCCATGTTGTATCATGATTGGTTAGATGGCACTGTCATAGACATATACTGCAGGTATTTTGAATTCTAAAAAATTCATAGTATATGTCATTCTCATTTTATGATAAGCATTGTAAGATTAGTTAACAATATTCAATTTTTATTGCATAGTTACTTGTACAAGGAGGTATTACTTCTATCTGCCCGCACGGATAGATATGTTTTCATATCTCCACAACTCACCACAGCTTTTGTTGCAAAACTAAGCATGACGAAGTTGTGGGTAGGGTGTTGTATAACAATCGCGGCAAGATAAGTTGTTTCTTGTTCCTTACAATCATGACAAGTATGTGAAGTACATGTTTATTTCTCAATATTATTGTTTTTAAAAAAATGTACGTTTGACACATCTTGCAATATGGTTGTAAGCAACATTGGGTTCTTATGGCCTTGAGTTTAAGGGATTTTGGCAAGGTTTACTTTTTCGAATCCTTGCGCAAAGATCCTACACATTATGAACCGATGAAGACTATGATTAATAGGTAAGTATTCCATGTCAATTAACTTTATATTATCACAACATTGTTTAATTAGAGTTCTCATACACATAACTTGTTATATTGGTTTAGATCTTTTTCTGAATATCGAAAGCTAGGCGGTTTTCCGCAAGCAAGGAATTATCACTGATCCCATTTGCTGCCGTATATAGGTAATGTTGCACGAACTCTTGTGTTCCTTCATAACTTATCATTACGTAAGTGGATTTGATTATAAATTATTTTGTAGTGTCCACGGCAAACAAACAACAATGACTGCAGACTTTTTGTTATGCGTTTTAGATAGTAGCTAGTAGTGTTAAACATATTCTATTCAAAACTTTTAGATTTGTTGAATGATAAATTATGGCTACTTTTATGGATGTTTTATAGGTGTTTGTTAAATTGGGAAATGTTGAATAAACAGAGGAAACTCTTCCGAAATTTTTATAGGCCATGTATTCTATATATTACCAATTGAGTTATTGTTCCATGTCATGATTTGTGGTTGCTTCTATGTGGTTGTATAGGAAACTTTTCAAAGTATTTAATGTCTTGAATTCTTAATATGGAGTATTGATGTTAACTTACTTGTGTTTGTGTTTACTTACTTGATGTTAACTTACATGTGTAAATGGAATGAAAGGGTTCTTCATACATCTAATAATTGTTTGAATGATAAGGAGTATGCATGGTTTTAGAGGTACCTCATTGGTATGAAAATAATTAAAAATAGTATGCTAAAAAATATTAAGAACAGAATGAAGTAGCCCGAAAAAAAAAGCACGAGGGCGTTCTGGAAGCGCCCTCCATAAGAAAACTAGGGCGCTTCCAGGAGCGGCCTTCATACTTTTTATTTTTTTAGCTACGTCAGGCGCTTCTCAGGAGCGCCCTTGTTAACCACGATCAGGGCTCTTCCTGGGAGTGCCCCTCCCACTACGCTCCATGTACCCAAAACGATGGGGGCGCTTTCGTGTTTTTTTTAAGCGCCCTAAATGTCTTCGTCAGGGCGTTTCCAGACAACACCCTCCTTCAACAACCATACAAGAGCAGTTTCTATTAGTGCGCACGAAAGCGCCCTTTTTATGCTGTACGGGAGCGCCCTTAATTCCCTTTTTTGGCATAGTGTAAATGAGTCCTAACACATGCTTATTTGTCTCAGTCTGCTCAAAATCCCTGGATCATGGCATTAGCCTTCACCAGAGTAGTTTTCTGCTTATGTTTCATGGCCCGGGGACATGCCTTCTTTTCCGGGAGGGGGAGCAGGTTATCATATTTTGGAGCTCAAAGACCAAGCAGCTATGGCAATGATGGGGACGACACCATTGCATTAAAGAGGGGTATTTTACTTGTTTTACTGTTTTCCTTGTTATTTCAATCCAGTCTTTAAATTTCAGTAATTAGGAGTTTTTAGCAATTGTTTATAGAGTAATTTGAACATATTTGATAGTTTTGTTAATTGTTCTGGATAGTGGATGCTTTTCTTTTGTGAATGTTATTTTGGTTTGTTCATCAATTAAACCACTATTCTTAACATAGGAGTATAGCATGTTTTTGGAAATCATAGAAATTTTTTTCTTTTTGGAAAAGTTTTGTTTGTGAAAAGTAAATCAATTTCCTTCAATTTCATCTTTGTAGCCTAGAACAGAAAATTTTAAAAAATGTTTGAAGAAATTTGGAATTTATAAAGAAGCAGAATTTTTCAAGTTTAGTATGGCATAAGATTTGTACATGATAGTGAAGAAGGAAAATTTTGAAGCATTTGAATGACTTGATCAAGGAACCTTGTTCTTTTACGCCAAGTGAGTGAGTGAA
The DNA here is from genome assembly GCA_026901365.1 of Sesbania bispinosa. Classification (NCBI taxonomy): domain Eukaryota; kingdom Viridiplantae; phylum Streptophyta; class Magnoliopsida; order Fabales; family Fabaceae; genus Sesbania; species Sesbania bispinosa. The sequence continues at coordinate 395,111 of QLOH01000806.1, read as the reverse complement.
GCCAAAAGAAAAATTGAGAGTCCGCACTGTGATTATGTGAAGCGGGGTCTTGCCTGAATTTTCCCTTGTTACTTATCATTAGAAGCATGAAAATGACTTAGGAAAATTTGTTGAATTTCTCTTTAAGCCTAATTCCAAATAGCCAACCTTGGCTGAAACGCACCGTTTCACTAATTTAAAAAAAATAATAATACTAAGAAAAAGGGCCCAGCTTCTCAAATACGAGAAGTTGAAACCCCTAACCCCCCATTTTCTTCTTCTTCTTTGTCCGTTCCTCTTCCTCTGTTCCTTCTTCTTCTTCTTCTCCTCCTCCTCCTCTTCTTCTTCTACCCATTCCCTATCACTTTGTGCTTCATTTTCCCCTCATTCACTTACACCTATTGAAAGTAATGAAACCCATAATTTCTACTCATTCCCTTTTTCCTTCCGGAACTAAGTTTGGTAATTTTTGTGGTTAGGGATAGTGCTCTAAGGAAGGAGGAGAGTACCCACACCGTAAAGGTTGTTCGTTTTGGCTCTCTAAGGTACACCCACAACTCGTAATAGGCTATCGGCATGTGTTAACCTTAGGTAGAATTATTTTTAGAGCTTTGGGCACTAGTTTTAGGGATTTTATGGTTACCCATAATAGTAGAGCTTCAAATAAATTACTAATGTTGGAACTACTTGTTAGTGCTCAGATCTGTTGATTTCTACCTCGCATAATACTCCTGAAGTTGTTGGAACGCAGTTTGGTTGACTCTCGTAGTAGTGAGTGGTTTAACGGTCATCGTGACCTATTTTAATATTTTAATTCATCTTTGTTTTATTTTGATGTTGTTTACTTAATAAATTTGGGAAACATACTCTTTTATTGATTTTATTCTCTATGAAATTATTTCAAAGTTGGAAGCTTTATAAATTTCAATGATTATGTTGATGAAATTATTGGAGGTTTAATTTTGAAAGAGAGTTTGAGGAAAATAGAATAAATTTAATATTTATATTATTGGGATCCATGTTAGAACCCCGTATGTCAAATAGCGGATGATAACGGCCTAGGTGCACCTAGTGTATGATTCCGGGAGGAGAGGGCTATCCGTTAGTAATGGAGCCGCCACTCTGTGGAGAAGGCTATCAACGAGATGGAGCTGCCCCCGATGATATGATATGATAGATATGGTATGCTATGATTGTCATTAGACATGATATGATTCCGGGAGGAGAGGGCTATCCGTTAGATGGAGCCGCCCCAAGGAGAAGGGCCACTGTTGGTAGGAGAGGGCTATCAGCGAGATGTAGGCTTCCCCCGATGATATTGAGATATGGACATGGTTGTGGAGAGGAGAGGGCTATCCGCTAGATGGAGCCGCCCCATGGGAAAGGCCACCATTTGGAGGAGAGGGCTATCGCGAGATGGAGCCGCCTCTCGGTTCTATCATGAGTGATCCCTGTTGTATTTACATTTCATATGATTTGTGCTTTACCTCAATTAATTTCATTCAGATTTACTTATTGAATTTATACTTGATAAATTATATTGCTTTGGAAATGAAAAACTTATCTCTTGGATATTGGAAACAAGTTATTTTAGATTGTGGGATTTATCAAACTCATGTGTTTAGCAAGTTTTATGTTGAGGAATAAATTTTTATATTGTCAATTGTTTCTATTGAACAAGTCGTGCGCTTGGTATGTTTCCCTTCTAGTTCATGGTGGTTGTTAGGGCCCTCACTAAGTCTTTGGGACGTACCCCTTTCCATTATTTTTTCATCCAGATTCTCAGGCAGCTGAGTAGCAGGCTGCTGGCAGATTCATTTGTTCCAGTCTACTGCTATTTCATTTGGTAGGCTCCTTTGTGTGGTGGCCATTTAATATTATTTTGGGATTATTTGCATTCTGCAGCTATAGGGAGTCTAATTATGAGATTTATGTTTAGATGTATATTTTGATGTTTGATGTGGATAAATATTATGTTGCTGGAAACTCTAGTTAGTATATTTCTTGATAACAGGATTTCTGTAATTTTGGGATGTCCAAAATATAGGGGAGACTCTGTCAAAATTTCTGTAAAATTTTGGAAGTATGTTATTTTGGAAATCAAGTAAGTACTATTGTCTTAGGCTTGTCAGGCTAAGGGTATTAGTCTGTGCTCGGTCACGGCCTTGGATTTGGGTCGTGACAAAGTTGGTATCAGAGCTTTGGTTTGTAGGTCCTAATAGCTGCAGACAATAAGGTGATAATAGATTCATACAAGTATTTGTGGACCCGGGGCACAATGTACTTGTAGGAAGATTTTATATACCTTATGATGGTCGAGGGTCATGTTGTGTAAGGTGTTGCTCAGTTTCCTTATTACATTCCTTAAGTTCCCTACACTTTGTCATTTATTTGATACATGATCTTTTCTTAGGTGAGGATGCCACCAAGGACTAGGATTCCTGCTAGAAGGGAAGCTTCTGGTGAGTTCTCCTTCCCAACCCCACGACCCACTTCAAAGGGGTCGAGGTCGTGGCCGTAGTCGAGGTAGACGGGGGCGTTAATGCCGGTAGGCATGGATCGGCTGCAGGAGTAGCCAATGCTGAGGTGCCTAGAGCGAGGCGAGGTTAATCCAGGATGGTAGAGATTACAGCTGGTTTACAGGGGTTACAACAGGTTGTGCAACAGCTTGTTTGAGTTGTTGCTGAGCAACACAAGGAAATCAACAACAAAATCTTGATGGCCAGCAGGGGGTTAGACAGGTAGATCAGCAGCCAGGTGCTATGGTGGGAGGTATTGAGGTTACTTTGGCCAGAGTTCATGAAGCTCAAACCCCCTACATTTTCCGGGTCTAATGCAATGAGGACTAACAACAGTTATTGATGGTCTAGAGAGACTATGGAGGGCGTTAGGCTGTTCGGATATCCGAGCCGTTGAGTTGGCATCTTTCAGCTAGAGGGTGTGGCATATGACTGGTTTGATACAGGTGACACGTGGGAGATCAGTTGGATCACCTCCGTTGGCTTGGGGTGAGTTCTCTCGGTATTCATGGCTCGCTTTCTTCCGGAAAGTGTCAGAGATGGGTTGGCTCATGAGTTTGAGCGACTAGAGTAGACTGAGGGTAAGTCAGTTTCAGAGTACATTGCCTCTTTTACTCAGCTTTCTAGGCATGCTCCTTATCCTATCACAGAGGAGATGCGTGTCAAGAGGTTTATCAGAGGGTTGAGGGAGTACATCTTTAGATCCGTGGTTGGGTCTAACTGTTCTACTTTTGCTGAGGTTTTGAGTCTAGCATTACAGCTTGAGCAGCGACAAAAGGAGAAGGGAACAGTGGTCGAGATTCTCGCAAGAAAACAGCGAGTTGAGGGATCGCAGAGTAGTCATCCCAGTGTTGGTGTGGGATCGGTTCCCGGTTATCAGGTGTAGCAGAGAGCGGTATCACAGAGGAGTGGTTCTAGTGGGCAATCTTTTGGCATAACGCAGAGTCGTAGATCAGTATCAGGGGAGATTTTCACGGACCAATTTTCCACAGCGGCATTTTGGATTGACTTCTACTCCTTGTCCCTACTTGTGGGAGACATCATACCGGGGTTTGTTTTGGAGATAGTATGGTGTGTTATCAGTGCCGGCCAGGCAGGTCATATTAGGAGGGATTGTCTAGTGGCTGTGACGCACCCATCATCTAGTCATGCATCAGCACCGGCAGCTTTAGCATCTTCTCAGGATCCTTCTGCTCCTATTAGGCATCTTGGGGACTCTTTTGGTAGAGGTTCTGGAGTGGCTCAACAGCGTGGTAGAGGGTCTGGTGGTAGAGGTTTAGGCACAGGCAGGGAGAGGTCAGGCTCGGGTTTTTGCCATGACTCGTCAGGATGCCCAGGCATCCAATGCAGTGGGTTACAGGTATAACTTTGTATTTGTTCTCGAGATGCACATGTGTTGTTTGACCCTGGAGCTACACATTCTTTTGTATCCTTGTCATTTGCTACTCAACTGGGCAAAAGTCCTTCTTCTTTGGATGAGACTTTAGCTGTGACTACTCCGGTTGGAGAAATTTTGTTAGCTGATTGTGTGTATCGTTCATGTGTGATATCTATTGGAGGCAAGGAGTTGTTTGCAAACCTAATAGCTCTGATATGGTAGATTTTGATGTGATCCTAGGCATGGATTGGTTAGCTTCTCACTATGCTACCTGGATTGTCATAACAAGGTGGTGACATTTGAAATGCCTGGGGAATCTGCTTTCTCATTCCAGGGAAGAGCAAGGTTGGGCACCACATAATTTAATTTCAGCTTTGGGAGCTAGAAAGCTATTGAGGAAGGGTTGTCAAGGGTATTTGGCTTTGGTGAGAGATACACATGCAGTTAAGGTGAAATTGGAAGAAGTTCCGATAGTGTGTGAGTTCCCTGATGTTTTCCTGAAGAACTTCCTGGCTTGCCACCTGATAGGGAAATAGAGTTCTCGGTAGACTTGATTCCTGGCACTCAGCCAATCTCTATACCTCCTTATCGGATGGCTCCAGCAGAACTTAAGGAATTAAGGGAGCAGTTGCAGGATCTTCTTGATAAGGGCCTTATCCGTCCCAGTTCTTCTCCTTGGAGAGCACGATGTTGTTTGTAAGAAGAAGGATGGATCTATGCAATTATGTGTGGATTACAGACAATGAATAAGATGAAAATAAAGAATAAATACCCCTTTACCTCGTATTGATGAGTTGTTTGATCAACTTCAGGGAGCTCAATGTTTTTCTAAGATTGATTGAGATCTGGGTATCATCAGTTGAAGATCAGGAAGGAAGACATTCCAAATACAGATTTTCGCACGTGCTATGGACACTACGAATTCTTAGTCATGTCTTTTGGACTCACTAATGCCCCGACAACTTTTTATGGATTTGATGAATAGAGTCTTCAGACCGTTCTCGGATCATTTTGTAATTGTGTTCATTGATGACATACTGGTTTATTCCAAGAGTACAGGGGAGCATGAACAACATCTAAGGTTGGTTTTCCAAACCTTAAGGGAGAGACAGTTGTATGCTAAATTCACTAAATGTGAATTTGGTTGGATAGTGTGGCTTTCCTAGGACATATTGTGTCCAAGGATGGGATAAGTGTTGATCCAAGAAAGGTAGAAGCAGTGCAGAATTGGTCTAGACCTACTACAGTGAAAGAGATTAGAAGTTTCCTGGCTTAGCCGGCTACTACCGCCGTTTTGTTAAGGATTTTTCTAAACTCGCATCACCTTTGACTAGGCTAACTCAAAGGAAAGTAGAGTTTCAGTGGACTGATGATTGTGAGGAGAGCTTCAGAAATTAAAGGATTGTTTGACTTCAGCACCAGTTTTGGCTTTACCCACAGGTGGTGGAGGTTATGCAGTTTATTGTGATGTTCTAGAGTAGGCCTTGGTTATGTGCTTATGCAACACGGTAAGGTTATTGCCTATGCATCTAGGCAACTCAAGAGGCATGAGCAGAATTATCCCACACATGATCTGGAGATGGTAGCAGTGGTTTTTGCTCTAAAAATTTGGAGGCATTATCTTTATGGTGAAACTTGTGAAATCTATATTGATCACAAGAGTCTTAAGTATGACTTTCAGCAAAGGGATTTGAATTTGAGGCAGAGAAGGTGGATGGAGCTTTTGAAGGATTATGACTGTACAATCTTTTATCATCCAGGTAAAGCAAATGTTGTTGCTGATGCCTTGAGCAGGAAATCCATGGGTAGCCTTGCCCACTTAGCAGAGGTGAAAAGGCCTTTAGTCAAAGAATTTCAGGAACTTATTGAGAATGAAGTTCAGTTTGAGGTTTCTCATTTGAGTTCATTGTTAGCTCATGTGCATATTCATTCTACCTTGGTGGATGATATAAAAGGGGCTCAAGGGCAAGACCCACACTTAGTGAAGTTGATAGAGGAGGTGAAAAGGGGCAAAGTTTCAAACTTTTCAGTTGATTCTGGTGGTGTTTTGAGACATGGGTCTCGGTTATGTGTTCCTGACGTGAGTGACTTGAGGAGGAAGATCTTAGAGGAGGCTCATCATTCTTCTTATACTATACACCCAGGTTCTACTAAGATGTATCATGATTTGCGAGAATTATATTGGTAGGAAGGAATGAAGAATGATGTTGCGGAATTTGTTTCTACGTGCTTGGTGTGTCAGCAGGGTAAAAGCTGAGCATCAGAAGCCAGCAGGACTATTGCAATCCATTGAGATACCCGAGTGGAAGTGGGAAGGTATTGCTATGGACTTTGTGACAGGGTTGCCTCGAACCTTGAAGGGTTATGACTCTGTGTGGGTGATTATAGATAGATTGACTAAATCGGCACATTTCTTACCTGTGAAGACAACTTATACTGCAACCCAATATGCTAAGCTTTACTTAGATGAGATTGTCTCTTTGCATGGTGTACCGATGTCTATTATTTCAGATCGAGGGGCTCAGTTTACTGCTCAGTTTGGAAGTCTTTTCAAGCTGCTTTGGGAACTCGTTTGAATCTTAGTACAACTTTCCATCCTCAGACTGATGGTCAATCTGAGATGACTATACAGATCTTGGAGGATATGCTTCGTGCTTGTGTTCTAGACCTTGGAGGGAGTTGGGATCAGTATTTACCATTGATGGAGTTTACCTATAATAATAGTTACCAATCTAGCATTCAGATGGCACCATTTAAGGCTTTGTATGGCAGGCGGTGTAGATCACCGATAGGTTGGTTTGAAGTTGGGGAGGTTAAACTTGTAGGCCCAGAGTTAGTGCAGGATGCAATTGAGAAAGTAAAGATTATTCGTGATTGGTTGGCTACAGCATAAAGTAGACAAAAGTCTTATTCTGATCGGAGGCGACGCCCTTTAGAGTTTGCTGTGGGGGACCACGTGTTCCTACGAGTTTCTCCGATGAAAGGTGTGTTAAGGTTTGGCAGGAAAGGAAAGTTAAGCCCAAGGTTTATTGGACCTTTTGAGATTTTGGAGAAGGTTGGACCTGTTGCATATCGCTTGGCTCTTCCCCCAGATCTATCAGCAGTTCATCCAGTGTTTCATGTTTCCATGCTCCGTAAATACCTTTATGAACCTTCCCATGTGATTCGTCATGAGGATGTACAATTAGATGAGAATTTATCTTACTTAGAGCAACCAATGGTTATAGTTGATAAACAGGTGAGGCGTTTGCGTTCAAAGGATATTGTTTCAGTCAAGGTTTTATGGCGAGGCCCATCAGGTGAAGAGACGACTTCGGAACCTGAATCTATAATGCGTGAAAAGTATCCCCAATTGTTCGAATCTTAAGGTTAGTATTAGTTTCAAATTCGAGGACGAATTATTTTAAGGGGGGAAGATTGAAATGCACCGTTTCACTAAATTTTAAAAAAATAATAATAAGAAGAAAAGCGGCCAGCTTCTCAATACGAGAAGCTGAAACCCCTAACCCCCCATTTTCTTCTTCTTCTCTGTCCGTTCCTCTTCCTCTGTTCGTTCCTCCTCCTCCTCCTCCTCCTCCTCTTCTTCTACCTATTCCCTATCACTTTGTGCTTCATTTTCCCCTCATTCACTTACACCTATTGAAAGGTAATGAAACCCATAATTTCTACTCATTCCCTTTTTCCTTCCGGAACTAAGTTTGGTAATTTTTGTGGTTAGGGATAGTGCTCTAAGGAAGTAGGAGAGTACCCACACCGTAAAGGTTGTCGTTTTGGCTCTCTAAGGTACACCCATAACTCGTAAATAGGCTATCGGCATGTGTTAACTTTAGGTAGAATTATTTTTAGAGCTTTGGGCACTAGTTTTGGGGATTTTATGGTTACCCATAAATAGGTAGAGCTTCAAATAATTACTAAATGTTGGAACTACTTGTTGGTGCTCAGATCTGTTGATTTCTACATCGCATAATACTCCTGAAGTTGTTGGGAAGCAGTTTGGTTGACTCTCCGTAGTAGTGAGTGGTTAAACGGTCATCGTGACCTATTTTAATATTTTAATTCATCTTGTTTTATTTTGATGTTGTTTACTTAATAAATTTGGGAAACATACTCTTTATTGATTTTATTCTCTATGAAATTTATTTCAAAGGTTGGAAGCTTTATAAATTTCAATTGATTATGTTTGATGAAATTATTGGAGGTTTAATTTTGAAAGAGAGTTTGAGAAAATAGAATAAATTTAATATTTATATTATTGGGATCCATGTTAGAACCCCGTATGTCAATAGCGGATGATAACGGCCTAGGTGCACTTAGTTGTATGATTCCGGGAGGGAGAGGGCTATCCGTTAGATGGAGCCGCCACTCTGTGGAGAGGGCTATCAATGAGATGGAGCTGCCCCCGATGATATGATATGATAGATATGGTATGCTATGATAATGTCATTGAGACATGATATGATTCCGGGAGGAGAGGACTATCCGTTAGATGGAGTCGCCCCAAGAGAGAGGCCACTCTTGGAGGAGAGGGCTATCAACGAGATGTAGCTTCCCTCGATGATATTGAGATATGGACATGGTTGTGGAGAGGAGAGGGCTATCCGCTAGATGGAGCCGCCCCATGAGAAAGGCCACCCTTTGGAGGAGAGGGCTATCAGCGAGATGGAGCCGTCTCTCGGTTCTGTCATGAGTGATCCCTGTTGTATTTACATTTCATATGATTTGTGTTTTACTCAATTAATTTCATTTCACATTTACTTATTGAATTTATACTTGATAATTTATATTGCTTTGGAAATGAAAAACTTATCTCTTGGATATTGGAAACAAGTTATTTTAGATTGTGGGGATTTATCAAACTCATGTGTTTAGCAAGTTTTATGTTGAGGAATAAATTTTATATTGTCAATTGTTTTTATCGAACAACTCGTGCGTTGGTATGTTTCCCTTATAGTTCATGGTGGTTTGTTAGGCCCTCACTAAGTCTTTGTGACTTACCCCTTTCCATTATTTTTCATCCAGATTCCCAGGCAGCTGAGTAGCAGGCTGCTGGCAGATTCATTTGTTCCAGTTCTACTGCTATTTCATTTTGGTAGGCCTCCTTTATGTTGGTGGCCATTTAATATTATTTTGGGATTATTTGTGCATTCTGCAGCTATAGGGAGTCTAGTTATGAGATTTATGTTTAGATGTATATTTTGATGTTGATTGGATAAATATTATGTTGCTGGAAACTCTGGTTAGTGATATTTCTTGATAACAAGATTTCTGTAAATTTTGGGATGTCCAAAATATAGGGTAGACTCTGTCAAAATTTCTGTAAAATTCTGGAAGTATGTTTATTTGGAAATCAAGTAATGTACTATTGTCTTAGGCTTGCCAGGCTAAGGGTATTAGTTTGTGCGCCGGTCACGACCTTGGATTTGGGTCGTGACACTTGCATCAAGATTAAGCAACTTTCCTTGATAGCCCATTTGAGCAGTATATTTGTTCTGAAAACCTGCAACCTACTTGTAATTGAATCAATCTTCCTTCCATGCTTAGGGAAAGAGAGCTTAGGTGCAAGTTATGTCATTTCATGGGTATTGAATTGCTTTGATGATTTTGGGCATGTAAAGAGAAGAGTTGAAAAATGAAAAACAACCCTTGTGTGATAAAGAAAGATGAATAGAAAAAGAAAAGAAAAGAAAGAAAAAGGGTTTGTACATAGAAATGAAAGAAAAAGAAGAAAAGAATGTTGGTTGTTGATCCAGAAAAGAGGGATTCCAAGTGTGAAAATTGGGAGTAGTATAAATTGTGCATAACTTGTATAAAAGCTCTCTACTCCCAAAAGCATGAATTTGAATATCCACAAAAACAATGATTCTTGGAACCCCGACCCCATTACAACCTTCAAAGACCTTAGGATTCATGCTAATTTTGTGTCAGTGATTTGATGGAAAATGACTGGCAAGGTTGTGCTGATCAATCACTTTGAGGAATGAGGAAACACTCACCTAGGAGAGTCATACACTTGGAGTGGTTCCTTGTGAGGGTTAATCCTTTGTTTCTTCTGTTTGCTATAGTAACTGAAGTGTACTCATATCTTGACTTTGATTGACTGAAAATTCTAATCTCTGTGAGCTGAAAATGTTGTTGTTGATTGTTCTAGTTGTTTTGATGATTGAAAATTGATTTTGTTCAAACAAATACTTGAGCTCAGTTTGCATACTCCATTTTGATTGAGTTATCTTGCTTGAGGGCAAGCAATAAGCTAAGTTAGGGCGAGTTGATAAGTGCGTAAAATCAGTAATTTTTAGGTATAATTTAGCACTTTGAGATGATAATTGTTCTTAATTTGGCCCTAATTGCCCTTTTATTGCTTGAATTTAGTTTTATGTAGTCTTTAATAAAAATTGGAGTTTTGATGCTATTTTGAGGAGGAATCTAACATTTTTGCAGGTTTTGGAAGAGAAAAGAAATTAAAAGAAGCAAAACGGAGATAAGAGAAGTTCAGAAAGCCGTTGTCTGAAGGCGCGCTCAAGCGCACCTTTAGTGCGCTTGAGCGCACAAGACCTTGTTGAATTCCCTTGCTGTCTGAAGTGTGCCACCTTGTCTGAAAAGGCGCACTCAAATCACACTTGTAGTGTGCTTGAGCGCGCACGTGTCTCTCACCAGGCTTTGTGCGTATTATAAAAGGAAGAAAGGGAGGCTTTTCGAAGAGCTTTTGGGTAATTCTCTTCTCCAAGTTTCCTCTCCAGGAGCTCTGCTAGGGTTTCATCTTCCACCTCTTGGGTTGCCCTCCTCCATGAGCGGCTAACCTCCTCCTCCGGGATTGAACGAAGTCTTCAAACTCCGATGTATTCCATTTAGATTTATGTATTTTACTTTCATTTGACATTGGTAGTTTCCTTTTGTATTAACTCTTGAATCTATTTTACGAGATAGTTCTTGATATCAAATCTTAGTCTTGATCGGGAGGTATTTCTTTAATTTCGAACTAAACGTTTCTACTCGGTGGGTTTAATATTCTAGGAATAGATATTGATTCATCGAATGCTTTTGAATACTTGTTTTTAATGCTGGAAAGTATGTTTGAGTATGTGAGGGATCGATATTCAAGGGTATTTTCTTAGGGTCTCTAGGTGCGGGGGATCGACCTAGGCGACTTTAGTGTATTGCATAAATGTCAATGAAATCGTAAATACATGAACCAACAGAATACTGAGGAGGGAGAACGACGAGTTCAATCCCCATTTTTTAACTTGTTTTCAAAACCATTTTTATCGCTTTTGTTTAGTTTATGAATTTGTTTTACCAAACCTTTAAAAAAAAACAAAAATGCAAATTTCAAAGTTCTTGTGTAAATACTTAGTGAACTAAATTGTGTTGAGTTAATAGTAGTTTCAAGTTCCTCGTGGGTACGACAACCCTTACTTATAAAACTATTATACTGTTGCGATATTGGTACGCTTGCCTATATCCCAACAGTTACACACTTTAAGTTAGAAATATTTATAAGTTAGTTAAATAAGTTAGTAGCTAATTTATTGGTCTTGCCAAACACACTCTTAAGTTTGTACTATAGCTTTCTTCTTATATACTCTTGGAGTATTGTGAAGAGTAATTTAAATATTTGTTTTGAGAATGTGAATATATTGGGATGTGGAGTGTTTGAAAGAAGTGTCAATCTCTTGTAAAAATTTACACGTACTGATATTTTTCTTAGGTTGTAATTATAGCATTAAAAGGGAAAATGGCATTTTTCCCTGACATCTTTTACATTAGGCACACACAGCATTTGACCACATCATGGTGTGTCAAAAATCGAAAGCATACACATGGAGGAAGAAAAAAATTCATATCTTTAATAAAAAATAATGTTTCCGCCTTTAATATTTGTCCAACATTGAGCTATACTAAAGTGACTAACAGGAGTCTTTTGAAATTGGAAGTCACCCAAACTGGAGGCAATGTGAAATTATTTGCCGGTAAAAATTCCATCTAGATCTGAAGTATAGATTAGTTATAGGAATAGAGGCAATAAGACATCAGGTTTGGACCAGTTGACAAACAGATATAAACTTCTAAAATACAAGTCAGAAATACAAATATTAAAATTTTCTGTAACATATGAGGAGTCTCTTCAGATTTTTTTTTCTTTATACATAAGAGTTCTTCTCATTCCATTTTCTTCTGCATGAAAGAATATTATTCGTACATTATATAGCTACTGAAATTCAAAAATTGCAGAAGATTATGTTGCTTGAAACCTGTGAAACTTTTGCTGGATCAAATTCACAGGTTCTGACTTCTGTCTGCTCATGATTCTTATCAACATTAGATAGTGGAAGCTAAATCATTTCTGCTCTAGATCAAGAAAACTCATTAGCCTGTGGCTTCATATTCTATCTTGCTTCAAAAATTGTAAGGGAAATCTCATTTCGGGTGAACACTTTGTCTGTTTTAGATGAAGATTCTTCTTCGGGTAAACCATTTCCAATATAAAATCCAGGAGCCTTTGGCCGGGGCAGTAATTTCTCTCCATTCAGCATTAGAACAACAGAGGATATGTCTGGCCTGTCTTCTGGTTTTTGTTGTACACATAACAAACCCACATTTATGCATCGTATGACTTCAGATGAGTTGAAGCTTTTACAAAAGTGTTTGTCTATAAGTTCCAATGGTCTATCTTCAGTCCAGAGTCTCCATGCCTAATGCCATGGAAATTATTAGTCACTTACTTGAAAATATTCTGATCATGTGAGACAATTTAATTAAGTTGTAAAGTGGGTAGTCTTTACACTTAAATGTCCAAGAAGATTAAGGCATCTTTCCTGGTCAGAAAATCCCCTATTCTTCTTCCCACTGACTATCTCCAATACTATTACTCCAAAACTAAAGATATCTGATTTTACTGAGTAATGACCTTTCACAGCATACTCTGGTGGCATGTAACCACTGCAAGTATTATTTGGAGGAGAAGAATCAGACAAAAAATGATTGCACACAAACCACTCACTAAGTACAAATTAAAGGTAGCTTACTATGTTCTGACCACTCTTCTTGTGTTGCCTTCAATTTGATCTCCCCAAAATGTTCGAGCCAAGCCAAAGTCTGAAATTTTTGGATTCATAAAGGCATCTAGTAGGATATTGCTGGTTTTCAAATCTCTGTGAACAATTCTCAGTCTAGAGTCTTGGTGAAGATAAAGAAGCCCTCTAGCAACACCACCAATAATGTGGAAACGCTGAGGCCAATCCAAGAGCTTGCTTCTAGGTTCATCTGCTCAATTTCATTTGAATGTTTAGTATATCACTTGCTTTATGAACAGGTTTTAAGGATAATCTTATAAAGGATTGAGATAGATATTTGAGTGTAAAGTTAAACTTCAAAGGCACAAACCAAAAATGAAGTGGTCCAAGCTTTTGTTGGACATGTATTCATAAATCATATTTTTTCCTCTCCCTGAATGCAGCAACCAAGAAGCTTCACCAGATTACGGTGCTGGAGTTTGGCAATCAACAGAACTTCATTTTAAACTCCTCAACTCCTTGATCAGACATCTTTGAGTGCCTTTTTATGGCCACTTCTTGCCCATCTGCCAGTGTACCCTGAAAACCATTATTTGGAAAACTTAACAAATTTTATTGAGAAAATAAAGATCTTTAATGGATATGGTTATACTACCTTATACACTGGTCCAAATCCACCTTCCCCAAGTTTATTTCTGCTAGAAAAATTATCAGTGGCTTTAACAATGATTGACAAATCAAATATTGGCAGATCCATGTCTTCCTTTCTCAGTCTAAAATATTCATGCCGCCATTGAAACGGTGCAAGATGATACACTCTTGCTGCCACTGAAATGTGCAAGAGGACAATATCAAAAAACTAATTCCTATACAATCATTAAATGTCCTTATTCTCTTTGTTCCGCAGTTTTTGGGTCCATATATACAGTCATATCCTAAAAATATTTGTAAAAGTAAAAGTTCAAGCTTAATAATATCTATCAGATTTTTCCAATCTCTTTCAGTACATATGTTATAATATACATCCAAGAATTATCATGCACATGATTAATATGGATGCTTACCTACCATCATATATTATACAATATATTACATGTAACACAGAATTTACCTCGCTTTCTATATATTATTATGGAGACACATGTAATGAATCCAAAAATAATCACGCCAACTGTGATTCCTATCAGTTTCTTCATCTTGTTTCCGTGGCCATTAACTGCAACATGATCTGACAAATGCAGAGAAAGAGAATGATTAATCAACTATTAGTACAGCTAGTTAATTGAAACTTAAAAAAGTTTGTCTAGTTTCTCTAGACGAGAGAGTATGTAAGGACTAGTTACAGTAGTGTAACAGTTAACAAGCATGACTAACAACTTGGAAGTTGTTTACCTTAAGTTTTTGTTACCCTCAGATCTTTGTTTCAATTACCATGCCATGTACTTGGGCAAGACCGTTCAAGTGGCAATACCAAAATATTCTATTAACTCATCTTTAGAAGTTCTCACTGCCTTATCCACCCGGTTATTAAAATGATGAAATATAGTCAACCCAGTATAAGAAAATAAAGGCTAAAGAATAAAGCAACCAAAAAAATATAAAACAAAATAGAATAAATTTTGTACCTAGTTCTGAAGCAGGGACTCTGACATAAAGATCTTGTCCCCCACCTAGAGAATTTCCTCAAGTCAACCAGATTATTAAACCAAACTAGACACCCACTTCCACCGTTACTGATATCTAAATTTGCATATGCTACACAAGAACAGTTTTTCAGACATGACTTATGACATTCCTCAAGGTTCATGGTTTCATTGAACCATGATGAAACCGTGTCTGGCAATTTTATGTGTGTATACTTCAAGAATCCATCCGTGTAACTGTTTTCGCTGCAGTTAGATTTATTCCTCGGAACACAACCGCTTGAAAATGATATATTCCATATTTCAGGAAACTTGGGAACATATCCTTTCAAACATTCACAGGTTGCATGGTAACCATCAACACTGCAAACAGAATTTGCACCGCAAAAGGCATAATGCTCACATTGATCTTCCTCTCCTGTTGAGAAGACTTCCCTGTTACCTGATTCACTTGTCCAAAACAGACTCTGCAATGCCTGAAGGGGTCAGTGTATATACAATGAAAACCGAACTATCAAGAATCTTGTACTCATAATACACTTCTTTTTCATTTAACACAAATTTTTGTGATATTTTAGGAGTTGAAACTGGATAACCAACCAAAGACTCGCCATTCCATGGCCCTGTTCTAATTTTTTTATTAGACCCCTTGAATGTAATAAGTAATAACTTGGGGATATCCTCTAATGTCAAGTCTTGAAGAAAATCCTCCCATAGCAGGATCATCAGCACTTTTCCAAGATGATACAAAACTTTCTATCCCAGTTTCTAAGTTCCATCCAAGCTTCATTCCAGTGCAAACGTGTCACATGGATAATCAAAACTCTGCCATAGAAAACTGTCCTTGTCACTTGCCTGAACATTTTTCACTACAAAATTTCCTGAATCAAAGACTTTAGCGATTAGATTGTTCCCTGCTTTGCTTGATGCATTGGATGACCAAATAGTGCTGTTTGTGCCATTGAGAAGGAGAAGAATTCCCTTTTCATTGAGTTTTAAAACTCCTGAATTATTCAGTAGAGGTTTTTCTCGGTTGGCTATCCATAACACTGTTAAAGGGGATACATTCCTGTACCATGAACCCAAGTATCGACGTGTTGAGTTTCCTGGGCTAAAGAAACCCACTTCAATAACTCCACCTGCTGAAACTAAAGACTCACCATCTCGTATAGATTCACTCACTGCTAAAGTGTCTAGTGAAGTGGAAGTTCTCGTAGTGTAGGAGAATAATAAGAACCAAATAAATAACATTAAGACGTTATCGAGCATTATTTTGTCCAAGCAAGATGCATTCATTGCTGGCCTCTCCCACTAGTAAGACGTTAAGGAAGATCAGTTTTAAGGCCAGTTTAGATACAATTTTTTCAGAAGAACTTCTAGAGGAAAAAAATAGAATGAATTAATGAGATAAAATAAGTTTAACTTCTCCATAAGTTGAAATTAATTACTTATGCAGAAGTTAAATGGGAGAACCTATGAAGGTGGACCACAAAGACTACTTTTTACTTATCTTTAAAAGTTCTTCAAAAGTACGTATCCAAACTTGTTAGGATCTCAAAATCCACTTTGGTAATCGATTACCAACCTCTAGTAATCGATTACCCGCAAACAAGGTCTCTGGTAATCGATTACAACCCCCTTGTAATCGATTACCCGCAACAGACTCTCTGGTAATCGATTACAGCACCCCTGTAATCGATTACTCGCAAACAAACTCTCTGATAATCGATTACAACACCCCCGTAATCGATTACCAGCAAGCCAACAGTGCTTCTGGGTTGCCCAGAACACTCTGGTAATCGATTAGCAGATCACAGATTTCACGATTTCTCACCTCTCTAAACTCATCCAATCAATCCCTAATCAGTCTTTTTCGTCTAAACATCATTCATACTCATTAATAACATCAAATACTCAATAAATCATCAATCTATTACAGATTATACCATCAATTCATCAAAACCCCAATTTCTCAATCCCTAATCACCGCTTTTTCAATTATCTTCAATATCATCTTTACTCTCATTCAATAATTCGTCAATACACATACAATAAATCATCAATCACCAGATTATATCATCATTCTCAGTTATTCATTCATAAATTCGAATTATACATCTTAGATTACTACCCAAGTACCCCCTATATGCATATACAGGCAATACCCTCTCCCCCACCATACCTTAAGCGAAGCTTGATCACAACAAGGAAGTCCTTTCTTGAATTCTTGGCGTTCACTCCACAACAGCTCTCTCTTGAGACTCCGTTTCTCCCCTCCTTAGCGTTTCGCTTACTGACGAATGATACGAATGAGGATTAGGGTACTTTGTTAACCCCTCCTTACAGAAATAACTAATTGGGCTTGGGCCCACTCTCACCCTCTTATTCTATTTTCAATTAAAATTACCTTTACGAAACAAATCTAATAATAATAATAATAATAATACTCTTATTATTTATTTCCCATTAAATTAATTATTTATTTAATTAATCCATTTAATTTAATTAATATTTATCCTAATAAAATTTAGGATGTTACAACTCTCCCCTCCTAAAAAGAAAATTCGTCCTCGAATTTTTACCTGAAGCGAACAATTCTGGATAAGACTCTTTCAACTTTTCTTCAAGTTCCCAAGTGGCACTCTCTGGTGTAGATCCTCCCCATATCACCTTAACTAAAGGAATCTCTTTACCTCGAAGTTGTTTCACCCTCCGATCCTCAACTCTCACCGGCATGGTTTCCACTGTTAGGTTTTCTTTAACCTCAAGATGATCCGACTCAATCACATGCGAAGGATCGTGAACGTATTTCCGGAGTTGAGAAACGTGGAAAACATTATGAAGATTAGACAAGTGTGGAGGCAAAGTGATTTGGTAGGCAACATTGCCGACTCTTTTAAGGATTTGGTAAGGACCAATAAATCGAGGTGTAAGCTTTCTAGACTTTAATGCTCTACCAACCCCAGTCCACGGAGTGACTTTCAAGAATACATGATCCCCTTCTTTGAACTCTAACTCCTTCCTTCTCTTATCAGCATAGCTCTTCTGCCTACTCTGGGTTGTCCTCATCCTCTCCTGGATTATCCTAACCTTATCAGTGGTCTGCTGCACTATCTCAAGTCCTAATGCAAGACTCTCACCCGGCTCACACCAACATAAAGGGGTTCTACACCTCCTACCATATAATGCTTCATAGGGCTCCATACCTATGCTAGAGTGAAAGCTATTGTTATAGGTGAACTCTATCAAAGGTAAAAAGCTATCCCAACTACCCCCTTGGTCTAACACACAGGCTCTAAGCAAATCCTCTAAGGATTGGATGGTTCTCTTGGTCTGACCATCAGTCTGAGGGTGATAAGCTGAGCTAAGCCTAAGCTGGGTCCCCAAGGCCCGTTGTAAACTCTCCCAAAATCTAGAGGTAAACCTGGGATCTCTATCGGAGACTATGCTAGATGGTATGCCATGCAACCTCACAATCTCACTGATGTACAACTGAGCCAACTTCTCTAAAGAATACTTAATGTTGATGGGAAGGAAATGGGCACTCTTAGTTAACCTATCAACAATAACCCAAATTGAGTCATGTTCCTTCACAGTCTTAGGCAAGGCAACTACAAAGTCCATGGATATACTATCCCACTTCCACTCAGGTATACTTAAGGGTTGAAGCAATCCTGAAGGTCTTTGATGCTCTACCTTAGCCTTCTGGCACACTAAACAAGCACTCACGAACTCCTCTAAGTCCCTCTTCATCCTAGGCCACCAAAATACTTTCTTCAAATCCTGATACATCTTAGTGGATCCAGGGTGGAAACTAAGCTTACTTCTATGTCCTTCTTCTAGTACTAATCTCTTAATGCTAGGTTCACTAGGCACACATACTCGATCTCCAAATCTCACTACCCCATCGGTACCAATTACAAACTCCCCACCACTACATCCTTCTATAGCCTCTCGCCTGTTAACCAAAAATGGATCCTCTAACTGGGCCTTACTAATATCCTTCAGCAAATCATTGCTTACTCTAGTCATTCCTAACCTCACACTGGAAGATGTTACTTCACAAGCCAAACTTAGATCTCTAAACTAGGTTAAAAGATCTATCTCTCTAATCATCAGGGAACTAACATGGATAGACTTCCTACTCAAGGCATCAACCACTACATTGGCCTTACCGGGATGGTAACTTAACTCAAAATCATAATCCTTAAGAAACTCTAACCACCTCCTCTGCCTCATGTTCAGCTCTTTCTGGTCAAACAGATACCTAAGGCTCTTATGGTCACTAAAAACCTCAAATCAGGAACCATACAGGTAATGTCTCCAAATCTTCAACACAAACACTACGGCTGCTAACTCTAGGTCATGGGTAGGGTAGTTTCTCTCATGGATTTTCAATTGCCTAGAAGCATAGGCTACTACTTTACCCTCTTGCATCAACACCCCACCTAAACCCATCTTAGAAGCATCACAGTATACTACGAAAGGTTTACTAAGGTCAGGCAACACTAACACTGGTACACTAGTCAACTTCTCCTTAAGGGTTTGGAAGCTAGTCTCGCACTTACTATTCCACACATAGGCAACTCCTTTCCTAGTCAACTCGGTCAAAGGCAAAGCTAACTTAGACAACCCTTCTATGAACCTCCTATAGTACCCAACCAACCCAAGGAAACTTCTAATCTCACTCACTGACTTAGGGGACTCCCACTTAAGCACGGCTTCTACCTTAGAAGGATCTACACATATACCTCCCTTAGAAATTACATGACCCAAGAAACTCACTTGCTCTAACCAGAACTCTACACTTGGACATCTTAGCATACAACTGTTTATCCTTAAGAACCTGAAGCACTACCTTTAGATGTTCCCCATGCTCCTCCTTAGTTTTGTAATAAATTATTATATCATCTATAAAAGACAACTACGAATTTATCCAAATAAGGGTGAAAAATCCTGTTCATGTAATCCATAAAAATGGCAGGAGCATTCGTCACACCGAAAGGCATTACCAGATACTCATAATGTCCATACCTAGTCCTAAAAGCAGTCTTAGGTATATCCTCCTCCTTAACTCTAATCTGATGATAGTCTGATCTAAGATCTATCTTACTAAACACACATGCCCCCACTAACTGATCCATCAAGTCATCTATCCTAGGCAAAGGATACCTATTCTTAATGGTTACCATATTTAACTGGCGGTAATCAGTACCTTGGATCAAATCTTCGGATTGAGTAGCTTTAGTACCAGTCAAGGCAAAGACTCTCCCAGTAGCCTTAGGTTTACAGGCGCTTCCACTGGCATCTCCCGACGACATGAATGCCGCTAACGTCACCTTCTGTAGCATAGGGCAGTCCATCGCTCTGAAGATCTTCTCGATTTCGTATATCCAGTTGGCAACACCATCGGGTCTTAACCCCTTCGGACGTAGGTGGATGGTTCCTCTGGAACCGTGCAAGCCAGTCTATCTCGTGGTGTTGGTTAAGGTTGCCAACAGCCTGTGCCATGGCCATCAAGGCATCGGCCATTGCTCGATCGTTTCTACCCCCCAGCCATTACTCTTTCTGTATTTAAGAAAGGGTAAGCACATATACTAAGTAAAGCAGAAACGCAAGGAAATCAAACAAACAACAATCAACCAAGCAGACAATTCACTCAAGCAACCAATCAATTACTCAACCAATCAATCAGATTAGCACATCAAAATCATAGTAAACTCATAACTCAAGGCAGGTGAACCGACCTGCTCTGATACCAACTAATGTGACACCCTTCTACCCCATACTATTATATGTTTCGTAAATAGAAGTTTAGAAAATGTAAAGTCCCTTGGTGGGTAAAAAGGTACACAAACACTCTTAATAAATCTCATAGTTCGAAAACGATTAAATGAACTCAAACTCCAAATATAAATTAATTATAAACAGCGGAAATCTCCATAGGAATAAAAATAATTAATAATCTACTGTCATACAAGGCATCCAAAAGTTCACAAAATACTCCTAATCTAGAAACATATTAAAACATCCCGAATACACCCTGATGTCACATCTATCAGAGCATACCCTTCTAATCATAGTCGACACCAGTCGTGTCCTCCTCAACACCTGTAAAATATATCCACAGAATACGGTGAGGAAAAGGAATACTACCTATACATACACATAGAGAATACCCATCCTCACCCACAACATCATTACATCATGCTATCAATACATTAAATTACCAATAAATGACATTCATCTAAACTCAACATATATTTAATCATCTATATCAACATATACATGTCATACCATCATTCCTATTCATAACACATAAATATATCATTTATACATTCATCAAGCTCATCATCATCATAACCTCATTCACATATCATCATATAGTTCTCATACCATCATTCACCCAATTAATCATATATTCTATTCTCACACATAATACTCATCATCATCAATATTCATAACATCATTTAATAACACCATTTCATCATCATATATCACACACCAATACTCCTCTCATCATCTACCCAAAGATCATGACTTGGAACTCCACACAATGGGCGCACCTCGTCAATCACTCTAGTTAGTACCAAGGTGGTCTACCGGTGTTACCACACACTATCCGATAGGTTGTACCCCCTCTATGGGCCCGCACAACGACATTCGACCCTAGGTTGTACCCCCTCTATGGGCCCATACAATCACTCCTAGGTTGCACCCCCTCTATGGGCCCGTGCATTGAACGCCCCATCTTGGTCCCCTGAGTTGTACCCCCTCCATGGGCCCGCACAACTCAGTTCACCTCCCGAATTGTACCCCCTCTATGGGCCCGCACAATTCAGGTCTCATCACATATGCTCAAGGCATCTCTCATAAGTTGTACCCCCTCTATGGGCTCGCACAACTTAGATAACATCATCATCAAAAGGTGAAATACACCATCATCATAAATCATCATTATCATGCATTAACATGCTCATCATCAAACTTCACCATTATAAAGTGATATACACTTATCTTCATCATCATACATCAATATGCTCATCATTAAACATCATCATAATAAGGTGATATACACCGACATCATTATCATCATCACACTCATCATCAATTATCATCATAATACATCATCACACTCATCATCAATTATCATCATAATACATCATCACACTCATCATCAATTATCATCATAATACATCATCATAAGCATCGCAATCCTCATCAAACATCATTAATCATCAACACCATACTCATTATGAAGTACTTTCAAACAACATCAATCATCATCAAACAGTTAGGATCTCAAAATCCACTCTAGTAATCGATTACCAACCTCTAGTAATCGATTACCCGCAAACAAGGTCTCTGGTAATCGATTACAACCCCCTTGTAATCGATTACCCGCAAACAGACTCTCTGGTAATCGATTACAGCACCCCTGTAATCGATTACCCGCAAACAAACTCTCTGGTAATCGATTACAACACCCCCGTAATCGATTACCAGCAAGCCAACAGTGCTTCCGGGTTGCTCAGAACACTCTGGTAATCGATTATGTGGTAATCGATTACCCGCGACGCAGATCGCAGATTTCATGATTTCTCACCTCTCTAAACCCATCCAATCAATCCCTATTCAGTCTTTTTCGTCTAAACATCATTCATACTCATTAATAACATCAAATACTCAATAAATCATCAATCTATTACCGATTATACCATCAATTCATCAAAACCCCAATTTCTCAATCCCTAATCACCCCTTTTTCAATTATCTTCAATATCATCTTTACTCTCATTCAATAATTCGACAATACACATACAATAAATCATCAATCACCAAATTATATCATCATTCTCAGTTATTCAATCATAAATTCGAAATATACATCTTAAATTACTACCCAAGTACCCCCTATATGCATATACAGGCAATACCCTCTCCCCCATCGTACCTTAAGCGAAGCTTGATCACAGCAAGGAAGTCCTTTCTTGAATTCTTGGCGTTCACTCCACAGCAGCTCTCTCTTGAGACCCCGTTTCTCCCCTCCTTAGCGTTTCGCTTACTGACGAATGATATGAATAAGGATTAGGGTACTTTGTTAACCCCTCCTTACAGAAATAACTAATTGGGCTTGGGCCCACTCTCACCCCCTTATTCTATTTTCAATTAAAATTACCTTTACGAAACTAAGCTAATAATAATAATAATAATAATACTCCTATTA
This sequence comes from Sesbania bispinosa, assembly GCA_026901365.1. Lineage (NCBI taxonomy): Eukaryota > Viridiplantae > Streptophyta > Magnoliopsida > Fabales > Fabaceae > Sesbania > Sesbania bispinosa. The sequence continues at coordinate 372,354 of QLOH01000806.1, read as the reverse complement.
TTTATTTCCCATTAAATTAATTATTTATTTATTTAATTAATCCATTTAATTTAATTAATATTTATCCTAATAAAATTTAGGATGTTACATTTTCGGCCTCTGGTGGTCAAAGATCCCCCCAATCGCTATTCGTGGCTGGCACTTCGCGCTGAGGTCGGAGGTAAGATTTTTGAGATCTTCCAGGAGTCCTACCGAAACTTCAAAGATAAATACGTATTTGTCATTCCAAAGGGGGAAGGAAGAGAGTCGGTGTTGCATGAGGACGGAAGGTTGATAATCAACCCTTACTGGAATACCGGCCATTTCCAGAGGACTTCAAAGGCATATAAAGTGGATTATGACTCACTGTCCGGAGGCGAACAGAAGGTGGCTGATGCAATCAAGAAGTTCATCTAAAACCATGGCGTCTTGGATTGCCAATCCGTGATAAAGAAAGGCGGTTTGGCAACTCGGGAGCTACTCGGTAAATAACCGGCTTAATGGGTTTATCTTTATCCTTGTGAATTTGTACTAACCATTTCTGCTTTGTTTCGCAGTTGCAATGGCAGCCAAGCAGCACGAGAAACTCGCGGAGAGGAAAGCGAGAAAGGCACTCCGTGACGCTCAGAAGAAGACCGACGTGGCAGAGATGTCAGAACCCGATACGAGTGTCGCTGGTCCACTGAAGGTAAAATGTCAGAGGGTAGATATCTCGGTTCCGCCTCCTCATAATAAACCACTGGGCGATGGATTGAGTAAGGAGTCCTCTTTCTCGACACTCCAAGGCGACAAGGGAAAAGGGGCCATGTTCGGCGCCGAGTTGCAGCCGTCCGATATGAGCATCGAGGAAGTGAACAAGCATCTGGAGCCCTAGGGTCAGGCCATGTTTGAAGGGAAGTCCGAGGAGGAAATTAACAAGATCCTCGCCGTCGGGCCAGAATGGGGCATGAAGTTTGCCATGATGTTGAGGTATTTCATGGGCGCATCTCGAGATCTTGCCGCCTTCGCCCCCAAGAGGGCGGAACTAAAGAAGATGACGGCCAAGCTAGAGGCCGACGAGATAAAGATGCAGAAGGCCATTGCTGACGTGAAGCTTCTAACTAAGGAAATGTCACGACCCAAATCCAAGGCCGTGACCGGCGCACAGACTAATACCCTTAGCCTGGCAAGCCTAAGACAATAGTACATTACTTGATTTCCAAAATAAATATACTTCCAGGATTTTACAGAAATTTTGACAGAGTCTCCCCTATATTTTGATCATCCCAAAATTTACAGAAATCCTGTTATGAACAAATATCACCAACCAGAGTTTCCAACAACATAATATTTATCCAATCAACATCAAAATATACATCTAAATATAAATCTCATAACTAGACTCCCTATAGCTGCAAAATGCACAAATAATCCCAAAATAATATCAAATGGCCACCAACACACAGGAGGCCTACCAAAATGAAATAGCAATAGAACTGGAACAAATGAATCTGCCAGCAGCCTGCTACTCAGCTGCCTGGGAATCTGGATGAAAAACAATGGAAAGGGGTAAGTCACAAAGACTTAGTGAGGGCCTAACAACCACCATGAACTAGAAGGGAAACATACAAATGCACGAGTTGTTCGATAGAAACAATTGGCAGTATAAAATTTATTTCTCAACATAAAACTTGCTAAACACATGAGTTTGATAAATCCCACAATCTAAAATAACTTGTTTCCAATATCCAAGAGATAAGTTTTTCATTTCCAAAGCAATATAAATTTATCATGTATAAATTTAATAAGTAAACCTGAAATGAAATTAATTGAGTAAAACACAAATCATATGAAATGTAAATACATCAGGGATCACTCATGATAAAACCGAGAGGCGGCTCCATCTCGTCGATAGCCCTCTCCTCCGAAGGGTAGCCTTTCCCATTGGGCAGCTCCATCTAGCGGATAGCTCTCTCCTCTCTAGAACCATGTCCATATCTCAATATCATCAGGGGAAGCTACATCTCGCTGATAGCCCTCTCCTCCAAGAGTGGCCTCTCTCTTGGGGCGGCTCCATCTAACGGATAGCCCTCTCCTCCCGGAATCATATCATGTCATCGGGGGCAGCTTCATCTCGTTGATAGCCCTCTCGACAGAGTGGCGGCTCCATCTAACGGATAGCCCTCTCCTCCCGGAATCATATCATGTCTCAATGTCATATCATAGCATGTCATATCCATCATATCATATCATCGGAGGCAGCTCCATCTCGTTGATAGCCCTCTCCACAGAGTGGCGGCTCCATCTAATGGATAGCCCTCTCCTCCTAGAATCATACAACTAGGTGCACCTAGGTCGTAATCATCCGCTAACGACATACGGGGTTCTAACATGGATCCCAATAATATAAATATCAAATTTATTCCATTTTCTCAAAGTCTTCCAAAATTAAATCTCAAATTTCATCAAACATAATCAATTTAAATGTATAAAGCTTTTAACCTTTGAAATAAATTTCAATATAGAGAATAAAATTAATATAAGCGTATGTTTCCCAAATTTATTAAATAAACAACATTAAAACAGAACAAGGTCAATTAAAATAGTAATTATAAAAATATTAAAATAGGTCACGATGATCGTTAAACCACTCACAACTATGGAGAGTCAACCAAACTGCTTCCCAACAACTCCAAGAGTATTGTGCGACGTAGAAATCAACAGATCTGAGCGCCAACAAACAATTCCAACATTTAGAAATTTATTTGAAGCTCTACCTATTTATGGGTGACCATAGTATCCCTAAAACTAGTGCCCAAACCTCTAGAAATAATTCTACCTAAAGTTAACACATGCCGATAGCCTATTTACGAGTTGTGGGTTTACCTTAGAGAACCGAAACGAACAATCTTTATAGTGTGGGTACTCTCCTCCTTCCTCAGAGCAATATCCCTAACCCCAAAAATTACCAAACTTAGTTCTGGAAAGAAAAAGGGAATGAGTAGAAATTATGGGTTTCATTACCTTTCACTAGGTGTAAGGGATTGAGAGGAAATGGCATACAAAGAGATGAGAGAAGATGGAAATGAGAGAAGGAAGAAGGAAAGAAAAATGGAACAGAGGGGGAGGGGAAGCTGCACGAGAAAAAGGAAATGCTTCTCGTGTATGCGAGAAGCTATTACTTAATCAATCCATTTTCTTCTTGAAATTCTTTGACTATAGGTCTTTTCACCTCTGCTAAGTGGGCAAGGCTACCCATGGATTTCCTGCTCAAAGCATCAACAACAACATTTTCTTTACCTGGACGATACAAGATTGTACAGTCATAATCCTTCAAAAGCTCCATCCACCTTCTCTGCCTCAAATTCAAATCTCTTTGTTGAATGATATACTTAAGATGCTTGTGATTAGTGTAGATTTCACAAGTTTCACCATAAAGATAATGCCTCCAAATTTTCAAAGCAAAGACCACTGCTGCCATCTCCAGATCATGTGTGGGATAATTCTGCTCATGCCTCTTAAGTTGCCTAGATGCATAGGCAATGAACTTACCGTGTTGCATAAGCACACAACCAAGGCCTACTCTAGAAGCATCACAATAAACTACATAACCCCCACCACCTGTGGGTAAGGCCAAAACTGGTGCTGAAGTCAAACAATCCTTTAATTTTTGAAAGCTCTCCTCACAATCATCAGTCCATTGAAACTCTACTTTCTTTTGAGTTAGCCTAGTCAAAGGTGATTCGAGTTTAGAAAAATCCTTAACAAAACGACGGTAATAGCCGGCTAAGCCAAGGAAACTTCTAATCCCTTTCACTATAGTAGGTCTAGGCCAATTCTGCACTGCTTCTACCTTTCTTGGATCAACACTTATCCCATCCTTAGACACAATATGTCCTAGGAAAGCCATAGTATCCAACCAAAATTTAAATTTAGTGAATTTAGCATACAATTGTCTCTCCCTTAATGTTTGCAAAACCAACCTTAGATGTTGCTCGTACTCCCCTGTACTCCCGGAATAACAAGTATCATCAATTAACACAATTACAAAATGATTCATCCTTCTTCTTTACAAACAACATCGGTGCTCCCCAAGGAGAAGAACTTGGGCGGATAAAGCCCTTGTCAAGAAGATCCTGCAACTGCTCCCTTAACTCCTTAAGTTCTGCTAGAGCCATCTGATAAGGAGGTATAGAGATTGGTCGGGTTCCAAGAATCAAGTCAACAGGGAACTCTATCTCCCTATCAGGTGGCAAGCCAGGAATTTCCTGAAGAAAGATATCAGGGAACTCACACACTATTGGAACTTCTTCCAATTTCACCTTATATGTCTGTGTATCCCTCACCAAAGCCAAATACCCCTGCAAAACCTTTCCTCCATAACCTGCTAGCTCTTAAAGATGAAATTAAATTATATGGGGCCCAACCTTGCTCTCCCTGAAATGAGAAAACAGATTCCCCAAGCATTTTAAACTTCACCACCTTGTTATGACAATCCAAGGTAGCATAGTGAGAAGCCAACCAATCCATGTCTAGGATCACATCAAAATCTACCATATCAAGAGCTATTAGGTTTGCAAGAAACTCTCTGCCTCCAATAGATACCACATATGAACGATACACGCAATCAACTAACAAAATTTCTCCAACCGGAGTAGTCACAGCTAAGGTCTCGTCCAAAGAAGAAGAACATTTGCTAAGTTAAGTAGCAAATGACAAGGATACAAAAGAATGTGTAGCTCTAGGGTCGAACAACACATGTGCATCTCAAGAACAAATAGAAAGTATACCTGTAACCACTGCATTGGATGCCTGGGCATCTTGACGAGTCATAGCAAAAACTCGAGCCTGACCTCTCCCTGCATGTGCCTGACCTCTACCACCAGACCCTCTACCACTCTGTTGAGCTACTCCAGAATCTCTACCAGAAGAGCCCCCAAGCAGCCTAACAGGAGCAGAAGGAGCCTGAGAAGATGCTAAAGCTGCCGGTGCTGATGCATGACTAGATGATGGCTGCGTCTCAGCCACTGGACAATCCCTCCTAATATGACCTGCCTGGCCGCACTAATAACACACCCTACTATCTCCAAAACAAGCCCCGGTATGATGTCTCCCACAAGTAGGACAAGGAGTAGAAGTCACTCCAAAATGTCGTTGTGGAAAAGTGGTTCATGAAGATCTCCCCTGATCTGATCTACGACTCTGCGCTGTGCCAAAAGACTGCCCACTAGAACCACCCCTCTGTGCTACCGTTCTCTGCTGCACCTGATAACCGGGCACCGATCCCACACCAACACTGGGATGACTACTCTGTGATCCCTCAACCCGCTGTTTCTTGTGAGAATCTCAGCAACTGTTCCCTTTCTCCTTTTGTCGCTGCTCAAGCTGTAATGCTAGACTCATAACCTCAGCAAAAGTAGAACAGTTAGACCCAACCACGGATCTAAAGATGTACTCCCTCAACCCTCTGACAAACCTCTTCACACGCATCTCCTCTGTGATAGGATAAGGGGCATGCCTAGAAAGCTGAGTAAACGGGCACTGTACTCTGAAACTAACATACCCTCAGTTTGATCTAGACACTCAAACTCATGAGCCAACCCATCTCTGACACTCTCTGGAAGAAAACGAGCCATGAATAACCGAGAGGACTCACCCCAAGCCAACAGAGATGATCCAACTAATCTTCCACGTGTCACTGTATTAAACTAGTCATATTCCACACCCTCTAACACCCCAGCATAAAAGCCCCGTCTACCTTGACTACAAATTCGACCATGACCCCTTCGTAGAGGGTCATGGGGTTGGGAAGAAAACTCACTAGAAGATTCCCTTCTAGCAAGAATCCTAGTCCTTGGTGGCATCCTCACTTAAGAAAAGATTATGTATCAAATAATGGACAAGAGAGTATGGAACGTAGGGAAAACAATAAGGAAACTGATCGAGCAATACTTTATACAACAAGACCATCGACCATCATAAGGTATATAATAGCTTCCTACAAGTACATTGTGCCCGGGTCCACAATTACTTGTATGAATCTATTATCACCGTATGTCTACAACTATTATGACCTACAACCAAAGCTCTGATACCAACTTTGTCATGACCCAAATCCAAGGCCATGACCGATGCACAGACTAATACCCTTAGCCTGGCAAGCCTAAGACAATAGTACATTACTTGATTTCCAAAATAAATATACTTCCAGGATTTTACAAAAATTTTGACAAAGTCTCCCCTATATTTTGGACATCCCAAAATTTACAGAAATCCTGTTATGAACAAATATCACCAACCAGAGTTTCCAACAACATAATATTTATCCAATCAACATCAAAATATACATCTAAACATAAATCTCATAACTAGACTCCCTATAGCTGCAGAATGCACAAATAATCCCAAAATAATATCAAATGGCCACCAACACACAGGAGGCCTACCAAAATGAAATAGCAGTAGAACTGGAACAAATGAATCTGCCAGCAGCCTGCTACTCAGCTGCCTGGGAATCTGGATGAAAAACAATGGAAAGGGGTAAGTCACAAAGATTTAGTGAGGGCCTAACAACCACCATGAACTAGAAGGCAAACATACCAACGCACGAGTTGTTCGATAGAAACAATTGGCAGTATAAAATTTATTTCTCAACATAAAACTTGCTAAGCACATGAGTTTGGTAAATCCCACAATCTAAAATAACTTGTTTCCAATATCCAAGAGATAAGTTTTTCATTTCCAAAGCAACATAAATTTATCATGTAGAAATTTAATAAGTAAATCTGAAATGAAATTAATTGAGTAAAACACAAATCATATGAAATGTAAATACATCAGGGATCACTCATGATAGAACCGAGAGGCGGCTCCATCTCGCTGATAGCCCTCTCCTCCGAAGGGTGGCCTTTCCCATGGGGCAGCTCCATCTAGCGGATAACCATCTCCTCTCCAGAACCATGTCCATATCTCAATAACATCGGGGGAAGCTACATCTCGCTGATAGCCCTCTCCTCCAAGAGTGGCCTCTCTCTTGGGGCGGCTCCATCTAACGGATAGCCCTCTCCTCCCGGAATCATATCATGTCATCGGGGGCAGCTCCATCTCGTTGATAGCCCTCTCCACAGAGTGGCGACTCCATCTAACGGATAGCCCTCTCCTCTCGGAATCATATCATGTCTCAATGTCATATCATAGCATGTCATATCCATCATATCATATCATCGTGGGCAGCTCCATCTCGTTGATAGCCCTCTCCACAGAATGGCGGCTCCATCTAACGGATAGCCATCTCCTCCCGGAATCGTACAACTAGGTGCACCTAGGTCGTTATCATCCGCTAACGACATACGGGGTTCTAACATGGATCCCAATCATATAAATATCAAATTTATTCCATTTTCTCAACGTCTTCCAAAATTAAATCTCAAATTTCATCAAACATAATCAATTTAAATGTATAAAGCTTTTAACCTTTGAAATAAATTTCATAGAGAATAAAATTAATAAAAGCGTATGTTTCCCAAATTTATTAAATAAACAACATTAAAACAAAACAAGATCAATTAAAATAGTAATTATAAAAATATTAAAATAGGTCACGATGACCATTAAACCACTCACAACTATGGAGAGTCAACCAAACTGCTTCCCGACAACTCCAAGAGTATTGTGCGAGGTAGAAATCAACAGATCTGAGCACCAACAAACAATTCCAACATTTAGAAATTTATTTGAAGCTCTACCTATTTATGGGTAACCATAATATCCCTAAAATTAGTGCCCAAAGCTCAAAAAATAAATTCTACCTAAAGTTAACACATGCCGATAGCCTATTTACGAGTTGTGGGTTTACCTTAGAGAGCCGAAACGAACAACCTTTACAGTGTGGGTACTCTCCTCCTTCCTCAGAGCACTATCCCTAACCCCAAAAATTACCAAACTTAGTTCTTGAAAGAAAAAGGGAATGAGTAGAAATTATGGGTTTCATTACCTTTCACTAGGTGTAAGGGATTGAGAGGAAATGGCATACAAAGAGATGGGAGAAGATGGAAATGAGAGAAGGAAGAAGGAAAGAAAAATGGAACAGAGGGGGAGGGGAAGCTACACGGGAAAAAGGAAATGATTCTCGCGTATGCGAGAAACTATTTACTTAATCAAATCCATTTTCTTTTTTTTTAAACTTAATGAAACGGTGCGTTTCAGGAAAGGGACGAACTGTTAACGAGTAATGTTGATCTGGTGAAGCAAATTCAGTCCCTTACCACGGCTCAGAAGAGGACCGAGGAGACAGCAGCGGCATCCGAGCTGAAACTGAAAGAGTCTAACGACTCTCGGGCAGCGTTGGAGGGGGAAGTCAAAGGAATGAAGCAGAAGCTCGAAGAGGCAGAGGCTCTCTAGGAAGACGCCGTTGATATGTACTTTTACCTCGCCATTAAAAAGATGAAGTTCCTGAATCCTGGGGTGGTGCTAAACACGAAAGGTATGTCGACGCTTTGCGCCGTGGAAGACGGAAACTGGTACGACGTAACTCCCATTGGTAGAGTGGAAAGTGTTCCCGGGGACATAAACCCAAATCTCCTCCGCTACAAGATGAATTGGATCCGACTGTGAATGCCGAGAAGGGGCCTGATGGGGCATTGAACTCAGAGTAAGTTGACCTGACTTCGAATGTCGACATGATTTCCCAGGAAAGAAGGGTCGGTATGCCGGCTTACGTTGTAATTTCATTGTTTTTAACCTTGTTTGAATTCCTGTCGCGTTTTGACGGCTTCTTTTGAAACAATTATTGTTGCGTGTTTAATGTTGTTTCGTGTTGGTATTGTTATCGTCCTGAAACGATTATAGTGTCTGGGGTTGTACCCCGATAATCTTCGTGATTCGACTTCGGTGTTGTATCTCTATCCTTTGCTCGGGATTGTACCTCGTCAGTTCCGCGCTCGGGAGTGTACCCCATTCATATCACGTTCGGGAGCGTACCTCGCTCATATCACGTTCGGGAGTGTACCCCGCTCATATCACGTTCGGGAGTATACCCCGCTCATATCGCGTTCGGGAGTATACCCCGTTCATATCACGTTCGGAAGTGTACCCCGTTCATATTTCATTCGGGATTGTACCCCATTAAAAAGACGTCATAGAATAAGAAGAAAAGGATTTTATTCCTGCAAAATTTGGATACATGACGATGTCACCAAACATTTACAAAATCAACTAAAATACCTGCGGTGTTTATCCGCGTTCCAAGTTTGGGGTATGGCTACTCCGGGCAATGTCTCTAGGCGATAGGCCCCGGTGCCAGTTCCCGAGATAACTCGATATGGCCCTTCCCAATTTTCTTCCAGCTTTCCTTGGGTGGCGTTCTTGTTGCCGACGTCTGCTCTGCGTATGACCATATCCCCGGCGCCGAATGTTCGTGATATGACGGCTTTATCGTGTCGCCTTGCCGACTGTGATTTGATCGCGGCTTCGCGGATGGAGGCTCTTTCACGGATCTCTTCAATCAAATCTAGCTCTTCGTGCAGCCTTTGATAGTTGAATCTGTGATCATACGGTTGGAGCCTGAGGCTTTGTTCGTCGACTTCCACCGAAATGATGGCATCCACTCCGTAGGCCAACCTAAATGGGGTGTCTCCGGTAGTGGAATAGGGAGTGGTGTGATAGGCCCATAGGATGTTGGGTAGCAGCTCTGTTCAAAGTCCCTTTGCTGTATCGAGGCGCTTCTTTAGCCCCTTCAGTACTACTTTGTTGGCGGTTTCGGCTTGGCTATTGGTTTGTGGATGTTCGAATGACGAGAACCTGTGGGTGATGTGGAAATCTTCCATGAGCTCTCAAAAACCCTTGTCTGTGAACTGGGTGCTGTTGTCAGTCACCATGGTGTTGGGGATCCCGAATTTGCATATTACAAAGCGGTAGATGAACCTTGACAGATTTTTACCAGTGATCTTAGCGAGCGGCTGGGCCTCGATCCACTTAGTAAAGTAGTCGACTGCTACCGCGAGGTATTTCAGTTGTCTTGGGGCCGGAGGGAATGGCCCCAGAATATCTACGCCCCATCAGGAGAACGGGTACGGGGCTAATATTGACGACAAGGCTTCAGCAGGAGCTCGGTGTATGTTGGCGTGTTTCTGGCACTGTAAGCATCTTTTCACGTATTTCAGTGAGTCTGCCTCCATGGTGGGCCAATAATAGCCTGCGCGGAGGATCTTCCGGGCTAAGGAGTAACCACCGGGATGGTGACCACAAATTCCCTCGTGAACCTCGGCCATCACGTAGTCGACTGTGTCACCCGAGATACACTTCATCAATGGCTGTGCGATGCCTCGTCTGTAAAGGTTTCTGTCGATTAGACAATAACGGGCCGCTTGCCTTTGTACGCGCCGAGCTGTACCTGGGTCACTGGGAAGTGTGTCGTCGCCTAGGTAGCTCTGAATATCGGAATACCAACATCTATCAGTTTCTATGGCTAAGATCATGGTGGGTGTGGGGATGACCTCCTGGATGACGGACTTATTGTTCCCGGATGATCTTGTGCTTGCATGTTTGGAAAGGACATCGGCCCTAGCATTCTGCTCTCTCAGAATGTGATGGATTTCGACTGCGGAGAAACAATGAAGCAGGCCCCTAACAATTTCGAGATATTTGAGGAGTAGGGGGTCCTTGACCTGATAGTCATCGTTCACCTGGGATACCACGAGTTGAGAGTCGCTGTGGACCTTTACCCGTGATGCTCCTACCTCGGAGGCCATGCGCAGGCCGGCGATCACTGCCTCGTACTCAGCTTGATTGTTGGAGGTTGGAAATGAAAAGCTAAGGGAGTGTTCCAGCATAACTCCCTGTGGGCTTTCCAGGAGTATCCTTGCTCCGCTCCCCTTGGGGTTTGACGAACTGCCGACATGTAATTCCCACTATTCATCAGTTATTGGTTGTGCCGGGGTCAGTTCCACAATGAAGTCGGATAAGGCTTGAGCCTTGATCGCTTGTCGAGGTTCGTAGGATATCCCAAACTCTGAGAGCTCCAGGGCCCAAGACACCATCCTGCCGGCTAAGTCTGGACGGTGAAGCACCCGTCTGATGGGCTGATTTGTACGCACCACGATCTGGTGTGCCTGGAAGTATTGTCGTAGTCACTGAGCCGTGGTGATGAGGCTTTGCACGATCTTCTCGACCTTAGGGTACCAGAGTTCCGGGCCCTGTAATGCCTTGCTTACGAAGAAAACTGGGTATTTCTCACCTTCTGATTCTCGGATCAGAGCGGCGGCGACGACCTCGTCTGCTACAGAGAAATAGAGGTATATGACCTCGCCCGAATCCGGTTTGGATTGGACGGGAGGTGATGCCAGAATCACTTTTATCTGTTGAAATGCGTCTTCGGATTCTTGGTCCCACTCAAAAAGTTTTCCTTTCTTCAGAAGTCGGAAGAATGGGAGCGCTCGAGATGCGGATCAAGAAATCAATCTTGTCAAGGCGGCCATCCTCCCGGTTAGCTGCTGAACTTCTCTGACTGTTGTCGGACTCTTCATTTCAAGTATTGCGCGGCATTTGTCGGGGTTGGCTTCGACCCCACGCTCTGTGAGCATAACGCCGAGGAACTTGCCAGCTCGGACCCCGAAGGTACATTTCCTTGGGTTGAGGCGCATGTTGTATTTTCTGAGCTGGTTGAAGACTTCGCCGAGATCTCAGACGTGATCGCTATCCTCGGCGCTCTTTGCAATCATGTCATCGACATATACCTCGACGACTTTCCCAATCTGATCTCGGAAGACGGTGTTCATCATCCTTTGGTAAGTTGCTCCAGCATTTTTGAGCCCGAAAGGCATCATACGGTAGCAGTAATTAGCCTTTTCGGTCATGAACGTTGTTTTCTCCTGGTCCGGGGGGTACATCGGGATTTGATTGTAACCGGAATATGCGTCCATAAAAGATAAAAGGCGATAACCAGAAGATTGGTTGACCAAACGGTCGATGTTAGGCAAGGGGTAAGAATCTTTTGGACATGCTTTATTTAAATTCGTATAGTCTACACACATACGCCATTTGCCATTAAGCTTTTTAACCAAGACTACATTTGACAACCAAGTGGTGTATTTGACCTCCCTAATGAATCCAGCGTCGAGGAGTTCCGTAACTTGTTTCACGGCAGCCTCCGCCCTATCCGCTGACATCTTCCGACGTCTCTACTCAACAGGCTTCGTCCTAGGATCGACGATAAGACAATGACAGATGACGTCGGGATCCAACCCTGGCATGTCGGCTTCGGTCCAAGCAAAAAGTTCGCTATTCTGGCGGATCAGCGTGCAGAGGGCCTCTTCGTCCTTGGGAGTCATCCCACAACCGACCTGCACCACCTACTCCGCGGACTCCCCTATCTGTAGGGGTCTTGAATTTCCCTCCGGGGTAGGTATTGTGTCCACGAAGTCTTCTCGAACGTCGAGATCAGCGAGCATCACCCTGGCTGACGTCAGATATTCCGCCTTCTCTTCATTAACAATCTCTTTCTCTGGCTTGGTAATCTTCAGGGACTCATTGTAGCAAGATCTTGCAATCACTTGGTCACCCCGGAGACTAAAGACCTCACCTTTATCGCTCCAGAACATCATTATCAAGTGGTTTGTCGATATGATTGCTCTAATGGAGTTCAAGGTCGGCCTGCCTAAAATGGCGTTGTAAGTTGTAGGGCAGTCTACCACAAGGAATCGAACCTTCGCTGTCTTGGAAAGGGGGGGTTGCCAGTAGCTCCACATATTCGTTGGGTTGTATCTTGTCCCCCGTAAATCCAATGAGGTCGGCGCCCTTGTATGACAGAAGACATGACTCTGGGATGTGCAAGAGGTGGAAAGTTTTGAGGAACAGGATGTCGGCAGAACTACCCTGGTCAACAAAGATTCTTCTGACCTCGTGATTGGCGAGGAAGGCCGTGATGAGAAGGGGGTCATCGTGACCCGGGATTACTGGGCCATAGTCGTCTTCAGAGAAAGTCAGGGGTGGAAGTTTTCTTTTATGCCCGGCGTACATGTTTCGCGATGACGAGGAGGAAGCCGACAATACCTCTTTCAGGTGCTTCTTCCGGGAATTTCCTAACTCGCCTCCGCTGGCGAATCCGCCAGCTATTACATACATCACGAGATGTTTAGGTGATCCGGGCTCCTCACGCGGTGGTGACCTCGGCCTGGATGATGAAGGTTGTTCGCGTCGTTCCTTCCTGGATGAGGATGGAGGGGAGGTATCCCGGGATGGTCTCCTGGACGTGGACCTCTCGCGCCGGGGTGATCGCATCCGTGATCTGCTGCGCTCATGCCGGCTGGACTCGCGGAGGGACTCATCTCGTCTATAATGTCTACTGTAATCCTCGTCACGTCGGGGTGGTCCCCTTTGATCTTTTTTGAATCTATCAAGCTTCCCACGTCGAATGAGTTCCTCAATTGCGTCCTTTAGGGCCAGACAAGTGTCAGTGTCGTGCCCCGGGGATTTGTGGTATCTGCAATACTTGGATTTGTCAGTTTCCGGACCTGCCTTCTGTGGCCTCGGCCTGCGCATCCCGGCCTTGAAGAGTTCTACATTAAGGATCTCGTTGAGTATTTTTGCTCGGGGTTGGTTCAACGGCGTGTAAGAAGTGTAACAGCCCAAAGGCTCTTTGTCCCCTTTGTCGTCCTGTCGGTTATTTTGGTTTTTCTGTGTTGGGTCCTTTTGCGTCTGCCCGGGGTTCATGTCTTTCGCCTTAAGAGCAAGCTCCTCGTCTTCTAGGCTGATATACTCCTCCGCACGGCGGAGCAATTCCTCCATGCTGTTAGGTTTCCTCTTCGACAAGTCGATCCAAAACGGGGAGTGAGGGATGAGGCCATCCTTGTCTAGCATAAGTTGCACCCCAGGATGAAGCCCCTGTACTAAGAGGGCCTCCTTGGTGAACCTGCTGATCTAGTCTCGAAGGGATTCTGAGGTCCCCTGTTGGATATGCTTGAGTGAGGCCTCAGTTTTGGGTTGGACCTTGCTGGTGGTGAAACTGGTAATGAACTTATTTCTCAGGTCGGTCCACGTGTTGATGGAGCGAGGTGGTAGAGTCTGGAACCACCAGAGGGCGGTCTTCTTGAGAGAGAGGGGAAACACCCTACACATAATGGGTCCGGAAGCGTTTCGGATGGACATGGCAGATTCATAGATGTCGAGATGCTCCAACGGGTCTCCCATGCCGTCATAGAGTTCTGGGACGGGAATCTTCTAGAAACGTTTGTCAACAGGAAAGAGCATTATACGCTCCGAGAACGGAAGTATGACCTGTATCACCTCGTCATCAGTAGTTTGGCGAGATTCTTCGTAGACGGGAGTAGCTCGATCTCTGTCCCCAGGGCGAGAGTTTGAGTGCACAGATTGGGCTGACGGCTGTGGTGATGGCGGCGCATGGCGAGAAGGCTGTAAACGCTAATTGCGCTGCGGGGAAGCACGATTTTCTTGGTTTTGCTGGGCTTCGGGGACGCAGCGTGGAGACTGACAATGCTCTGACAAGATTCGACGGTGCATAGCCTCGGCTTGGCGATCGGTCTCCAACGCTTCAAGGCGGCGCGCATACTGCCCAAGGAATTCCTCTTGGCGACGAATAACATCCATAAGTTCTCCTCGCGAGGGTGCATCGAGAGGAGATGAGGGTGAGACGGTCCCCGTAGGCGGTGGAGGGACAGCGGTTCTGGTGCGTGTGGTCCCAGGGAGGTGGAGGAATTCCGACGGTAGCGGAGACGACTCCAGTGGTTGCGGAGAAGACGGTTGGGACCGTGCCCGAAGCTACCTGGGGGGTAGAGGCTTCTCCAGCCGGAGCAGGGATCGAAGATGTGCTTCTGGTTCCCACCATGATTGCGTTTTTCGAAGAACGTCGAAGAAAGGCAAAGGTTCAAAGCTGAAGGTCTCCAAAGATCCAAGAATGAGAGTCTTGATCAAGTCTTCATTCCCACAGACGGCGCAATGAAGAAGCTTCCACGGCGGAGTTGACGGCGAATCCACGGCGGGGCAGAGTGTACCTACAGGGACTCCGACGCTCAACGTAAGATATCAGTTCGACAGAGTAACAATAGTGTATATTAGAATGTGTACCTGACTCGTGAAATCCGGGATATAAATAGGGAAAATCAGGCAAGAAAGTCCGTTACGGAAAATAACGGTTTTCGACATATCTGAGATGACGTGCTGATTAGAGCGTCCAGTCACGCGCCTAACGTTGTCGAGATGTCGAGGTGAATCGTGATCCTGAGTGCCGAGGTGATATATCATTAACAAACTACCCATGTATATTTGATGATCGTAATGCCTACGAACATCAGGGTCAGGTGTCTCGAATGTCATCGAGGTCACACCTCGACGGAGGTATCGTTGGAGATGATTTGCCGATATCGTCTGCTTTCACGTCGGAGAATCGATATTGGCATGTCTTAACATGCTGAGATGAAGGTCGGCATGGATGTGGTAGAGGTCAGTTTTAATATTATATAATAGATGATAGATTACTAATTCATGATGACTCCTTTGGAATATGTTTAAACTATGAATTTGGATCTCTTTTATAAACACTATGCCAAAAAGGTTTTTACCGAGGTTTTTTACCATGGTTAATTTTCGGAACCGCGGTAATTGCGTTAGTCTTTTTACCGCGGTTCCGAAAAGTAACCGCGGTAAAAAGCCTGGAAGCGTGAAAATTCTGGCACACTTTTCACCGCAGTTGGATTAAGGAACCGCGGTAAAAAGCCATAGAGTATCGTAGCTATTCTGTAGTTAATGTCTAGTTATTTTATTAAAAGTCCTAACAAAAAGCAAAATTTTAGGATACTCTCTCCTGCTATACATAAATTATCATAATATGAAATAATAATAAGGAGGATTAAATTCTAAAATTATTGGCACCAAAATAATATTATTAAACAAAACAAGATTATAACAAAACCATAAACATTTAGCACTTGGAACCAAATTTATATATTTAATGCATTTGAGCAAGGAACTATAATCTATAACAAAGCAACTGGATAACTCAATCTGTCAATCAAGGATAAAAGCAATGAGTAAAATAAATGAATTGCTCATGGTACAATGATACAAGATGAGAAGAATAGTGTCACAAAAAATAACATAGTTAGCAAGTTATCACCTCTGATTTGCTTTTGCCAGAGCCAAATGCCCCTGTCATATTCCAATCAATAGATTTAGGCATCTGAAAAGGCACTCATACTGAGTTATTGACAAAACAGAGAATCTAATATTTCTTTTTCATTTCGGTATACCATCAAGAATCGTGACTTAAGGATACAATGATCTAAATGTACATAGACAGTATTAAAGAAAGAATGTGGAAAACATGAAGAATGAGAACTTTATTATAATTCGCACTTTTATTCTCTAAAGTGTACTCTTTACTTTAGAAAAAGGAGATGTGGGTGTGACATAAGAAAATGACAAAACTTCCCCCACAGCCCACACCCTAGTGGGGAGGACAAAATGGTAAATAAAAGCCTTTTAAGGATAAGTAGCCATTACATGATTATAAAAGGAAGATGTACAGAGTGTAACAAAAATTCATTTATAGAAAGTCATTAGTTAACTGTCACAGACAATTACTCGATATAGAAACAGAAAGCAAAGACATATTAGAGTAAGTCACCTGTAGGGTCCATCTCCAATAAAAGCAATTCGGGGATGGAAACTTTCAGAATCAACACCCTTGTTCCAAAGACGAATCTTGTTAACTGGACATCAATAGGAAAAACAAGTCAGACAAAAAATTGTTGCATTGACAAAGGCCTATAAAGAAATGCTTATGTTCAGCTGCTGTTATCAATTGAGCAAAGCTGAAAGAGTAAAGACAACTTGATAAGGGATGTTTATGTTCACCTGCGATTACTTGAGCTGCTTCAAGATCCCTTCCAATTGCAGCAGATGGAACCAGAGTCAGATCAGTTGCTCTGTGCAGAAATTCTATATAAAACAGCAGATCCATCTTAGTATCACAAAAATATGATTCCAAGTTTGACAAAGGCAAATAGAGAGCACACATGAAAAAATGATGAAACAGTATATTTATAATGAAGAACCCATCTAACTATCTACTCCAACTTTTCTTTGAATTGTTGGGGATACCATAAAATAGCATTAAATAAAGAAGAAAATAAACATGTGCATATGTAACAACAAAAAAGTGGAAAACTTACCTCATCTCCCATTTCTCGCATGTATTTAATAAAATTCTGAAAACGATTTTTGTATCCTGAGACATATCTGCAAAATAGATACAAGCCAAATTATGAATATTATGTTTTAAATGAAGACACGGGTTTCTTCTTCCACAACTGACACTACATGCTTTCTTATGAAGGGTTACACGTGCAAAATGCCAAATAAAATGCAATCTCATTGGGATATTAATGCAAACAGAAACAAGAAAACATGGGAGTTTGATTTTTCCTCAATGTTTCCTATAATTAACGTTTGATTTTACCCCCAAATATTCACTAGTTTGAGTCTTTGAAAAGCAGCAGAATATAGCTGAGATGCACTTTTTCTGATGAAGACAGACCCAACCCAGTTACATTATAAAGCAAGGATTTCAAATTAAAAAAAAAAAAGACATGAAGATCAAATTCAAATCCACTTGATCCATAAAGCCCCAGCCCATCACAGCCAATTCATCAACATACCACAAAGTAAACACTGATTCAAAACAATAAGGAAGTCAACTGCTGTAAAAATTGAAATTCAATGTTGTCAAAAAAATATATGTAACATGATGATATATATGACTATATTTGCATCCAGGTTACTATGACTATGATATGGCACTATAATCACCTAAACTGAAAAGTAGAAACTGTATGTTGATGGTATTAGTGAATTTCAAAGATAACCATAGAAATGACAACCCGACCAGAGCCAAGGCTCTTTTGAGAAAACACTCTCAGTCCCACTATTACAAGATCATTCATTCTGCTGATATCTAGCCCTCTACCCCCTATAAATCTATAATGTTGTCTGACCTAACTAACTTAGCCACATCAGTAAATCCACACGGCAGAAAACATTCTCTCTCACTGCCTAGCCCTCCATCTGGAATACACCTTCTAAATAGGTGGCTTACTTGAACCCCGGCCTAATAGTTGGTCCCTATCTAAACCCTTTACTTCATTCAGCCCAAGGTTTGAGGTGGTGCAAATGCTAAAAGGGGTAACCCGGGATAGTAAATATTCAATTCTTTATGAAGTTCGTGTCATTACAGGATCACATAGCTTTCCCAAGATAAACTAGCATTCTGCAAGTATCGAACAGCTGCTGAAACCAAAATTTTAGCTCTCCCCTTCAAACATATTCATTAACATATTAAATTATTGACTCAATACTTCGATAGATTACAAAATACAAAGTAATATATTAAGTAAAATTTACACACCTCTTATGTTCATGTTATTGAAATGATTTCTTTTTGTTTTCTTCTTCCGTAAAACCATTCAAACTGTAGTATCCAGGAGCTATTTGTTTTTAATTTATGGCATGGAACCAATTCTCTAT
This sequence comes from Sesbania bispinosa, assembly GCA_026901365.1. NCBI lineage: Eukaryota > Viridiplantae > Streptophyta > Magnoliopsida > Fabales > Fabaceae > Sesbania > Sesbania bispinosa. Next base: position 353,862 of record QLOH01000806.1, on the reverse strand, counting down.
CCTGTTTGTTTTTTAATTGAATTTATCAAATTACAAAACACACTTAAAAATAACAAACAGGATTACACAAATTAAATTACAAAAACAGAATTAATAATTAAAAAATGGCTTTGTCTATGATGTTTCACCTCATGGGTGAAACACCAGTGTTCCACCTTTTTTTAATCGTAGGATTTAGTATCTTTTGAATGAATGATCTAGATTAGTTATCTGTTACATGTAGCTAGAAAAATATTAATATTATCACTTTTGTCCCTCTAACTTTTATAATAACAATTGCGGAATTATACACAACACCTAATTCTTCACGAAATTTTGGATAATCTTTAGAAACATGAAGGCCAATTGAACCTTATATATTTCAGACTTTGTTCGTGCATCTAATCTAATGATTATTAATGGTTGAAAATGATATGTAGTTGATAAGTTGGGTGCTCCTAAAAATTCATAATAATTATATTTAATGGAGAAAAATCACCAAAATTTAATGATAATAATTGTTGTAATTAAATAAAAAATTATTTATTAAGTACATCTAATTTAATGAAGTATGATTACACTAGTAATAATTAGAAATTAATGATGATTAGTGCAAATAATGAAAATAGAAATGGATTTTGTGTTTCTTTGTGTGTAAAACTATGATAATAAAAAGGTGATAACTCTGGTACCGTCAATAAATTATGGGTACCAGTACAGTCATGAGTTGTCACACTGTTATTGGACCACGTTTAATACACTTGCTAGGTCAGCTGAACTTTATAAAATTTTCTTAATTGTTAACTCACTATAATGTATAAACATTGCTATTGACTATTTCGCACTGCAATTTAGGAAAGAAAAACAGAAAGCAAAACCTAAGAGAGAGGGAAGAAAGAAGAAACAGGGAGAAGGAGAGGAACAAATGTGGTGGAGCTAGAAGGATAAAGACAGAAAGCCAACTGAAGATTGGGTGTGCGAGATCCGAGGAGAATTAGGGGGTGGAAGATTTTTTATCCAAGCCAAAGTTAAAGATGTTGCATAAAGACAGGGGCATGGTGGAGCCGCTCAACCCGATGGAGTTTGTAGGGACGACGTGCACAGTGGAGCTACAACGTTGCTCAAGGAGGGAGGTGGTGGCACGGTTCGCCAGTGGTTGGGACGTCTGGTCACTGGTGTGCGTCGACGGAGGGGATGGGTGTGGCTGCGCAACAGAATGGGGCTGGTGGTGGTTGATTTAAAATTTGAATATGGGTTCTTGAAATATGAAGAATAAGAGTAGGGATCCATGAACAAATAAAAAATGAAAAATTAATTTTTTTTTAAATATGATAAAAGAATCTGGGTCAAATTACAATTACTTTTTTTAGAGTTTCATGACACATCTAAAATGTACAGTTACCCATATTTTATAAAATGTACCGTAAAATCTACCTAATAAAAATTATTTATTAATGATGATTAGCATCTGATTCCTTTTGTGTGTAAAACTATGGTCCGTGTATATTTATTGGCTTCTAGCAAAGATGAAAACCTGTTTCCAGAATTTGAAGAGAATAAAAACATTAAAAATGTGTAGAAGTCTATATGCAAAGCATACTTTTTTACGAGTGAATTCTTGGACAGGGTACATTTTCGTTCCTCACATTAGTGCGAAGGGGAGCTATGTGGGGGAGCTCTATTTTGCATAAAGAATAAAAAAGAGATTGTTTATAAAAAAATAAAATAGGAAGAATGAAAGTAACATGAAGTGTTGAGAAACTCGGCTCAGACCAACCGGTTCGACCGGTTGAACCGGGAACTGGAAATATAACCGCTCCGAGCCACTCTATGGATCGGACATGCACATGAACCGATACGAACCTATGTGACTCGGCCAGTTTTCTTACAAAACCAGTGACTCGGCCGGTTTTCATTGAACCGGACGAGTCACCCATATTTATTTTTTTTAAATGTTCTAAACGGCGTCGTTTTGCTTGCTGAGAAAAAAAACCAATTAAAAAAAGTCTCTGCTACCCGAGCCCGACCCAAAAACAGAAAAGGCACATCTCACATTTGAGAGCAACAAAGAAAAGGCACAACTGAGAACCCTAATCAAATTTCTTCCTTCTCTCTTCCCGTGGTATCCCCTCTGTCAGCAGCTTCATTTCCGCTCTCCTTCGCCGGCGACATCGCAACAGCTCCGGACTCCGGTCGTTCGCAACAGGTGTTCTTCTTCCTCGTGACGCAACAATTTGCTTCTTCCTCGCGACGCAGCAACCGTCCTTCAGTCCGACAACTTCTCTTTGTTCGCGACGCAGCAACTCCGGCAGGCACAACAACTGCAAACAGTGAGACAAGTATTTCAGCACAGTCCGGCAACGAAGATCCAGGAAGCGTAACTGATCTTCCAAGATTTGTCTGATAGATATCAATCCACTAGTTTGCTCTTGAATGGGAAGGCTGCATGCACATGGGTAATTTTGATGAAGCCGAGACTCTTTTGGTTGAAGCACTAAACAAGGCATGGTTGTTTTAGTTACATAATCAATCTCCATATACTTGATGTGTTGTTGATTCGTAATCATTGCTTCTGTTTTGTCGCTATATTCGCTTCAATTTGTTTCTACGGTTGTAATTAGTTTGATTGAGTTCAAAATAATCTCAATTGTCTTTACATTTAGCAACTTTTCAATGGTTCGATTTTTTTAAATAATTTTTTAAACTCTGTCTCAAAATGATGTAGCGTTTGATAGGGCAAGTATTGGTTTTAAAAATGATGCGTGCAGTGAAGAAACTCTCTGTGACTTGTCACTTTTACAGGATGCCAGGGATCCAGAAACTCTAGCCAATCTAGTTGTGATGGGAATATTTTTCATTTTGGTGTTTGAACTTTGAACAGGTGAAATAATAGCTTGTGTTGTATTTTTTAAGAATTTTTTAATACAGACCGGTTCAACCGATTCAACCAGTGACTCACTGGTTCGACCAGTGACCCATTTGTTGGAAATAAAGGGAAACACTAGAAGGGGGTTGAATAGTGTTTCAATGGAAACTTTTTCTGTTTCAAATATTTTGAAAGTTTTGCTTCTGAAAATCTTCAGATGATGATTATCAATCTGAAGGTTTTTGGTTACCTTCTGAATTACGTTCAGATTACGTTCAGATTGAAAAGGATTATAAACTTGGTTTGATTCAGATAAGAAGTTTTCACTTAAATACTTGTTCAATCCCCTTGTTAGAATAAAAACTGAATTGAAATAGTTTAAGGGATAGAGAAAACTTAGCCAAGAATTTATCCTGGTTCACTTACATCCACCGTGAGCTACGTACGTCCAGTCCCAGGGCAAAAATCAGCACCTGGATTTCCACTATTCTTGCAAGAATAAAAGTATTCTTTTCTATCAAGCCACTTCAGGGTCTACACCAAGTATTGTTTCTTTCACCAAGCCTTTTCAGGCTCTCAGACACTTATCCAAGTGTAACCCAAGTATTCTTTCAGACAGAAAGCCTCTCTAGGATTATAAACCCAAACTTTTCTAAGTTTAAACAATAAAGGGATTTAGTTCATTATCTTCAGATGATAGCTTTGAACTATAAAGTACAAACAACTGAGATTCTCTCAGAATATGAAAATGAATAAGTGTACAATAACTGAGTATATTTTTGCAGTGTGTAGTTTCTTTGATTGAATGCTTCTCTGTTTCTTCAATTCTTCATGAGACGTATTCATAGTCTCTAGGGAAAATGCCCGTTGCCAAATAGCATTTAATGCTTACAGAAGATGTTTGACACGGCTCTGTCCAAAGCGTTCTGGGCAAATAGGGTGCAACAGGTCTGCGCACACAAAGCATTCTGGCAGGAGCAGCAACATTGCAGACTTTCCTTAAATATGCTAAACATTTGAACGAGGAGAGAAAGCAGCTCTGACTCTTATGCTGAAAAGGTAAGATCTTGATTTGAACGTTCCTCGTACTCAGCAACATCTTTCAAAGGTCAAACCAATGTCCTGAAGACTTCATCTTTCAATTGCAGGGAATACTTCAGATGAACTTCACTCTTTCAGAGGATAAACACTCTTCAGACAAAGTTGTGTTCTTCAGACGATCTGAAGCTTCAGATGATGATTCTCATTTTTCATGATCTGAAACAAAACAGAATATTGTAAAAGAATATTGTCATAAATCCATCTGAATTTTTATATTTGTTGTTCATTAAAACACTTTAAGGGAATGAGACTCAAAGTAATTAATTTTTTAAATTTTTTAGACTCAACACCATTAACTCAGTAACCTGGCCGAGTTGATCACCGGTCTGAGTTTAATAACATTGAGGGAAAGTATTGGTTTTAAAAATGATGCGTGTAGTGAAGAAACTCTCTGTGACTTGTCACTTTTACAGGATGCCAAGGATCCAGAAACTCTAACCAATCTAGTTGTGATGGGAATATTTTTCATTTTGGTGTTTGAACTTTGAACAAGTGAAATAATAGCTTGTGTTGTGACTTTTTAAGAATTTTTTAATATAGACCGGTTCAACCAGTGACTCACTAGTTCGACCAGTGACCCATTAACTCAGTAACCTGACCGAGTCGATCACCGGTCCGAGTTTAATAACATTGGTAACAGGGACAAGATTCGAAGTAGGAAACCGAGTTAAGAAGCTCCGCAAAAGCCATAAATTTTAACTTTTTTCAAAGCTCTTTTTTAATATAAAATAAAAGCAGCTTTAAATTCTTAAGAGCTTCTTAAAAACTTGTTTGGAACAACTTTCACTTTTAAGTGACTTATAAGTCAAAAGTAAGCTATGCCAAAAGGTCACTTAAATGTGAACTAAGGCTCAATCTTTATTTTTTTTTTAGTTAAATTTGAATCTCTTTTAATTAAAGTCAAAATTAAAAAATATAAAAAATTTCTCTTAAAAAAATCTCTTACAAAAAATAGAAAATGTGGGTTTCTTTTCAATAATTTTGTTTCATTTAAAGTCAAAATAAAAAAAATCTCTTTCAAAAAATAAAATTAATAAGATTTCAAATTCTCTTTTAAAATTAAAATCAATCAATTTCTCAATCATTTGTTTGTCAAGAACTACATGACTTTGATTTCTTCATTTCACCTGAGGATACGTAGGAGCAAGTTTAACTCGTCAAGCCAAAATAAATAAGAAAAACATTTTTCCCTTTTAATCCAAAATTTAATTTCTTTTTAGTAAACTTTACTAATTACTATCCATTCTAAAAATACAAAAAAATAAATAAAAGAAAAATAACTAAAAATCATTTTCTTGATAATTTTCTAAAAGTGGGGTAAAATAAATATTTTTAAAATTGATTGATTTTGCACAATTAATTAGAGGTAAGTTTGATGACGGACGTCGCAGGGTGCTAATATCTTCCCTACGCGTAATCGACTCCTGAATCCAACTCTGATTTTGCAGACCATATTTTCTTTTTAAAGGGTTTTTCCGAAATTTTCCCTTAAAATAAATTTTGGTGGCGACTCCATTGAAAACTCAATTTTTCCAATTCGACTCGTCGTCCCGTCGTGGCCCCGGTTGCGACAGTTATTAAATAAATTAATTTATGTAATTATTCTATGTAGGCTCGACAGCTTGGGCGGGAGGTCGAGCCTGATGAGTTCTTCATTGCCACCCACATAAAAAATGGTGGTGGCTGGGTAGATGACCGAGCACAGTCCATCTATGTTAGTCCAACTTCTTGCTTATAAGTGTTTTTTTATATAATTTCATATAATTGCAATTGAATATATAACTAACTAATTATACTTTTACCTATACTCAACAGACAAATAACTAGGACCGCCTGGGGGAGGTGGAGTCACAGATGGGGGACACCTCCATGACTGATGCCTCCACCAAGCTATAGATCTGGAAGGATGTTGTAGGTGGCAAGACCCGCAGCCGCTGTTATGTCACCGGGGACTTGTCAACTAACATTCGTCCAGGTGTGACCAACCTCACTGAGAAGTCTCAGGCTCATACCAGCGGGAGTGACAGGTTCGGGTCGCGTCATTCGCATGAGGAGCCATTGCGCTAGGAAGTCAATGAAGCAAGGCAACAGGCTAGTCGGGCTGAAGCGAAGGTTACATAGTTGGTGGAGGACTTTGCACGACTCCAATAATAGATGCAACAGTTAATGGACGCTCAGACTCAGGCTCACCCCCACTACGATGACACCCTGGATGAGCAGTCGTTGGATGAGGATGAGGATCGTCCCCCGACACAACCCCAGCGTCGTCGCCACCACCATTGATTTTTTTTTATTATGTTTTTTATACTTTTATTGTATTATGTTTGAACAATCTTTGTATATATATTTTTTTTATGTGTTTATATAGTATTTAGTATTTTTCTTTATAATTTTAAAATTAACAAATATTAAGCCATAAACCCTAAATATTAAAATAAAATAAATAATAATAAATTTAATTTAAAAAAAATATATCTTTAATGACAGCCATGGTCATCACTAGAGTCATCACTAGATAATTTTTTTTAAAAAAAATAACAATAATACGTAACGACGGCCATGGCTTTAGAGATGGTTTTAGCGACGACATGATCGTCTCTACCTAGTGACGACCTGTTTTGGTCGTCGCTACTGCATTTACACTGAGCCTTTTAGTGACGTCCTTGAGGCCGTTGCTACATAGATTGTAGCGACGACTTTTGGCCGTTGCTAAAAACAAAATTTTTTTGTAGAGCCTAAATCATTTAACGAGAATAATATAAAATTTTACAATCTTAGAAAAATATAAAAAGTGTTGATAATTTGATAGGTGAAATAATATGTTATCCCTATCGGAATCAAATTCATCCTACCTCACTTGATTCCATTATTTTTCAAAACAACATTGAGATATATTCACAGAACAAATGTTTCACCAAAATAGGTAACTATTAAATCTTACAATGAGATAAGTTTCACTCTCAAATTCATCTTGGTTCAACAAATGAATCTGTGATAACATTCACAGAAAGGTTTTCTTCTGTTCTTCTGGCCAATCTTGAATTCTCATCACCCTTCACATTTAGAAATGCAGGTGGCATTGGGCAAGGAAAGGTCGTAGTGTCATTGCCAATCATTGATACAACATCAGACATGGTTGGCCTATCTGCTGAACCATCTTGGACACAGAGAAGCCCTATGTTCACATATCTTGGCACTACATGCTTATTGGGGATATCTTCCAGTGTTGGATCAATAAGGTCCATTGTCGAATTACTTGTCCATAGATCCCAAGTCTTCAAGATTCAGCAAGAAAAAGAAGCAAAAAATTAAAATGTTTGGAGTTAATTCTGGCAATGCTCTATAATATTGTACACCGGGTCTAAACAATGCATGTTTTTGAAATGGCTTAAAAAGTTCACAAATTATGAAATCAATTTCAACCTTGCAAATTAAGAACAGTTGAGTGAATTCTAGAAACTTACATAAGCAAGAAGATTGAGGGAGTTTGTTTGATAAAATCCGGTATTCTTCTTGCCACTCACAATCTCTAACAAAAGGACCCCAAAGCTAAACACGTCAGATTTTATTGAGAAAAGGCCTTCTAGAGCATATTCAGGAGACATGTAGCCACTGAAAACCACCAACATAGAGTAATTAGTAATTGATTGATTAATCATGTGTTTGAAAGTGTAAAGCCAACTATTTCTTTATTTGCGTCATTAGCAATATATTTCTTTTATTATACTTACTAAGTTCCAACTATCCGATTTGTGTTTGCTTGAAGTTCATTCTCGCCAAATATTTTCGCCATTCCAAAATCTGATATTTTAGGATTCATGTTGATGTCTAACAATATGTTGCTAGCTTTTAAATCTCGATGAATGATCCTGAACCTTGAATATTGATGAAGATAAAGGAGTCCTTGGGCAATGCCATCAATTATTCGAACTCGTGTTTCCCCATCTAGCATCCTTCTTTTTGTTGCATCTGCTTTACATTGAAAGAGATCATAACCAGAGTTTGAGTTAAATAAAAAGGGAGCATATTTAGGGGATTTATTAGACAGTTAGCTAGACTACAAAATACAAACCAAAAAGGAAACAATTCAAGCTCTTATTAGGCATATATTCATAAATCAGCATCTTTTCATTTCGGTCAATGCAGCAGCCCAAAAGTCTAACAAGGTTATTGTGTTGGAGTTTTGCAATCAACAAGGCTTCATTTCTCAACTCCTCCCATTCTTGACCAGATCTTCGGGATAGCCTTTTTACAGCAACCTCATCCCCATTCAATAATTTACCCTGGAATTCATTTTTTGCACAAAGTAAAAATAGGCAACAGGGAAGGGAAACATGTATACTTAATGTATACTTAAGTGGCACTTACAAGAGAATAAAGTAACAAAGTATGCTAGTTATTGTTGATTCCACAAAGCTACGACCTATTACAATTGGTTAGACTTTTGGTTACTATTCATTGGGGGTTAATTTTTTTTAATTCCTACAAGTAGTAAAGTTAAGAGTTCTAAATCTAGTCTAACCTATAAGATACTACTCCGGACTTGAATATAAGCAAAAATAACTAAATTCACACGTATTAAGAAAGTTAGTTAAATTCATTAAATTTTCTTGGTACCATGTAAAAAGTACTTGCATTGCCTAAATTACCCTACGTTCAATTTTATTGAAAATTGTTTCAAGTGGATATACTCTCTTTCTATTGGCACATGATTCATTAAATAGAGTGGTTGAAAAGTAAAATTTGAATTAAATAAAGGGTATTTTGGGTTTATCTCATTAAATAGGGTAAAATTAGTTAAGATTTGCTTATATTTTAGTCCACCAAATGTGAGTTTTTTTTTTTTATATTCAAGTCCAGAGGGAGTACATAGACAGTAGGTAGATAAATATGGAAAGTTTAGGGAGGAGAAAAATAGAAAGAAAAAATAATAAAGAAAAAGAATGTGAAAAATGTGATATGAAATGAAGAGAAAAATGAAAAGAAAATTAAGGTGTTAAAGGAAGTGTAAAACAAAAAATGTGAAAAAATTATTATTTTTTTTAAAAGTATTAAAATTTTGATAGTTAACTTTTGGGAGTTAAAAGTAGAAAAAGAAAGAGATAAAAAAAAAAAACAAATCAAGAGATCAAAGTGTGAAATAAATGACAATTGATGTGATAGGAAAGAAAGAGAGATAAAAAGAAAAAAATTAGGCGTGAAAAAATCTTATATATTTTAAAATTAAACTATTAAATACATAAATACATTACATGTTGCAATCGAAAATATATATAAATAATAGGAATTTAAGTAAACACAAATGACAAGCCAACACTAAATATTTTGAAATGAATACAATAGAATCCTTTCCATCTTAAATACTTGGACGCGAGCGAAAAAGCAAGAACCACGCGGCTGGGAGCGGCTGGAACGGCGGGATGCGACGGAAGTAGCAGGACGGCGGTGGACAGCAAAGGGCGACCGAGAGAGAAAGGGAGAACCGGAGAAGAAAGGAACGCGGCGGACAAAGTGGTGTGCGTTCTGTGTTCTGTTTCAAAGCAATTAGATTAGGGTTCTGTGTTCTGTTTCTAATTCTAAAACCGTAAAACGACTCAGCAGTGCACATTTTTAATTTTTTTTTTTTGCAATTTTTTTTAAAAAAAGGTAAAACGACGTCGTTTTGGCTAGCTTCCTTGGACCCGTTGAAAACCGGTGAACCACCGGTTCTGGACCGGTTCGTGACCGGTTCCCGTACGATTTTCTGCCCCTCCAATTTTCTGCTTTAATTGAACCGCTGCTACCACCGGTTACCGGTCCGACCAGTCGAACCGGCCTGTCCAGTCCTGACAACCATGCCTAAATACATACTCCCTCAATTCTTTTTTATAAGGCACCTTTTAGAATTTTTTGTGTTCTTTTTTATAAGTCACTTTACAATTTGAAGAAAACTTTATTATAATTTTCCTTATTTGCTTTATTAACTTTAATATCTTTCCAACTATCAAATGATAGTCGAGTTAGTTAATAATATTAAATAAGGGCAAAACTAGAAAGTTAAACTATTTTTCAAAACTCAAATAAAATAATTAACTAGCTTTAATTACTTTTATTGGTCTTCGTGATTCAATATTATAGTGTGCCTCATAAAAAGGAACGGAGGAAGCATATTATATTTGGTTACATTTAAATGTATATAAACTAGATTTTCATTTTTTTCCAAAAAAAAAATAAAAAATGTGGAACACATTTGGGGACACCTCGAATAAATTTAATTCTATTTGATCATCTCTCTCCATTAAAGTTTCAACGAAGACAATTTTCATTTTTTTTTTGTTTTGTTGTGACCATTAATAAAAGTCAAAGCTAGACATTGTCACACGTTGGTGTTTATTTACTAGGGGTGTAAGCGGGTCTGACCCAACCCGCGAACCCGATGGATCCAACTCAACCCGAATGATATTTAACGGTATGTTTCAGGTATTCGGTTCGGTTCAGACAGTTTTTTTCAAACCCGATCTTGTTCTGTTTGGGTATCGGGTTTGTCTATGTTGAACCTGATAGACCCAACCCGAACCAAACCAGAAAAAGAAGCCTTAACCTTATTTCATTTTCCTGTCCAGAGAAAACAAAAATAGGCGCAACAACAACACAAGCAAGGGTGGTTTCCCAAACCCTATTTCATCTTCTCCTTTCATTTTATTTTTCCTTGTTTCTTTCCTTTTTTTCATTTTATATTTTAATTTCATTTCATCTTCCACATTTTTTGTAAAAAATGAAAAATGCTCATGAACCGATGATCCAACCCCGAACATATTTGGGTTGGTTCGGGTCGGGTTAATCACTCAAAAAATACAAAACCCGAACCAATCTAACCCGCCACCATTTTATCGGTTTGGACTTGATGTCATCCCAAATTCGACCCAACCCAACCCGATTACACCCTTATTATTTACCAAAAACCGTTTTCTCTCATGGTCAATTATATGTCGCTATATCTAGGGTGAAGTCTCGATAAAAACTTAAGATTCTTATATGTGATTATATTTTTAAACGTTATAATTTGATGAAAAATATAGTATACAAAGGGATATTTCAAAAAATATAAATAATATGATATGATATATTTTACATTTATAATTATTAATGTTTAAAATTTATTATTTCAAATAAATTTTCTATATTTTAATTTTTTTAATTCTTTTTATATAAATAAGTATAAATTTTAATATAAAAAAATTACTAGCTAGTTGATAACATTCCAATTCAAGAAATATTGCTAATGGAAACATACCTTGTAAAACCACCCTCACCAAGTTTATTTGTATCTGAAAAGTTATCAGTTGCTGCTGAAACACTCAGAAAACTGAATAATGGCAATTTGACTTCGTTCTTCTTAACCTTCACCCCCATATCTGCTTCAGTAAGCTCAGAGTCTTTAACTTTCATGCTCATGCCTACATCGAAGTGTAGCAAATCTTCCCCTGGAAAATGAGGAGAATTAGTTGATAAATTACCTAATTTATATTCTTATCTGATCGTACTCATGAGTTCCGATGATAACTTGTTTCATTCTTACCTTTCCTCCGTTGCCTTCTAATCCAGTAAACGAAGAGGCCCAGGATAAGAAATGTTAGAAATAGGACCAGTACAACGACTAGAACTAGATTCGCTCGCAGGCCAAATGCATTTGTTGGTTCTGTTTCGTTTCTTATGTTTGAGCCTGCGGAGAAGAATTATCAATTGGTTAAATACTTGCATTCACAGATTCACTCCAATCATCCAATGATTATTACATGTGCGCAGTGATGGCAAATTTTCAGTTTTAGATTTTAAAAAATTTCAATTAAATTTTTATAACTCAAAATTAAAAATTATTTTTTATAGTTTTCAAAATATCTCTTTTAAAAATCATTTTTAAATGGTAAAAGCTTCATTTAAAATTGTTTGAAAATAAAAACCGAAAACTCCCGCAACCGGGGCCTCAAGTATTTGTAAAGTACATAAATGTGTTTGATACAGTTATATCACCTCACCACCACACAAATACTATTTCAAATTGTCTGTGCTTCCTTACCAACAATTGCATTTTTTCAGTGTTGATGTATCTCTTTCCAAAAAAAAAAATAATAGTGGAAATGAAAGATAGCTACATGAAGGGAAGGAGTCAAGGAGGTTCCTTCAACTTACTGGTGTTAACCAATTCTGAGGCAGCAAGTCTGAGAAAAAAACTTGGATTACTATTGTTAGCACTTTCACTATCAGTTGAGATGTTCTTTAGACCCAATATCAGACCATGCCATAACTTGCAGTTACTTTTAAAATCATAGGCATAACCAAAACAAGAACAATTGCTCAAGCAAATGCTTTCACATTTTTCTGCTGTATTTATCTTCAGCACAACTTCGTCTGAAGGTAATTCCACCTTACTGAGCTGTTTGAATCCATCGTTACTGTCACTGCTTGTTTTGCTACAGGACAAGTTCGTTTTCCTGACACAGCCAGCTGATGTGTATCCCTTCCTCCAAGACTCAGCATGAACCGGCTCAAAACCATAAAGACAAAGACATGGATTGAGAACTAGCGGATCACAGATGGAAAAAAGTCCACATGAATTATTGGATCCGCACTTTGATGACTGTAGAGAGACCCAACGTTTTTCTTCCTTTGACCAAATTTGATGTTTAAGCTCCCCAGAGACTTCCAGCACCACCCGAGAATTGCTATCACCTGGCCAAGTGATATAATTTGATGTTCTATTAATATCTTTCTTTACCATACCCATAACACCCTGAATAGAATCGTTGGAACGACCATCAATCCAGAACACATTAGAACCCTTGTTGACTATTAGACTCGTCTGGCCAGAATCATACTCGAGGGAAAATGCTCCTGAAGCAGGGTTGTCTGCACTTTTCCATGATCTTAATGACCAAGTGTGTGTGAATCCAACATCGTGTCCTATGTTCATTCCAGGAAGAAGAGTATCCGTGAGATTATCAAAACTCTGCCACAAGATTGCTTGGTCCGAGTTGTTCAGCAGTATCAAATTTCCCGAATCCAAGAGCCTAACATAGGTACTGGCAGTATAGTTGTTTGGATTTGAAACATTGCTCACGTGGTAAGTCATTGGTCCATCTATGATGACAATGTTTCCATCAGGTTGAATGGTGAGAAAGGCTGAGGAGGTTTCAAATGCGTAATCTCTGTTAGCAACCCACACAATCTTGTCGTTCGGAACCTTTTTAAACCATATACCTACGTAGTACTTGGTGGAATTCTCTCTGGTTCTGTTGAAAAAGCCCAGTTCGAAGTTCCCATTGAAAGAAATAATGGTGTCGTCTGAGATACCAAGTCTTTGCCCCATTTGTAGGAATTCTGTTTTGGTAGTTGCATTCACACAAAACAAGCTTAGCCAATACAATAATATTGGCAAGGGAGAAAGGGTGTAAGAAGCCAGGGCCATACTAGTGCGCAGGCTCATTTCCACAATCTAACACAATATGTCCATGGTTTGTTTGAGGAGACTTTATTTGGCTACTCTTGTTTTTTTTTTTTTTTTTGTTATTGTTTGAGGAGACTTTGAGTAGTAAAAGTCTCCCATTCATACGATAAAATGCTGCAAGTTGCTAACTAGAAATCGACTTATTATCATGTTCTGAGTTTTATTTCTCCTTTTCTATTTGTAACAAGATAAATGATATAAACAAATAAAAAAAAGAAAAAAGTTAATAAATTCATACAACAAAAATCAAACAACAACTCATACAACATACTTTTTCTCTCTATATTTCTCCACCATATCACCTATTATATTCCACATTTCTCTCTCTTTCATCTCCCTTATCTCTTTATCTCTCTTTGATGTATGGTGTAGGATTGTATAAATAGGATTTCTCGAAAGAAAATGAGTCAAGGGAGGGAGAGAGAAAATATAGAAGAGAACAAAAATAATAACGACAGACAAAACCAAAAAGATAGACGATCGAATTACTTTTTCTTTAAAAATATAATTATTTTTTTTACAAACTCTCTTTTGATTATGTCTTATATCAGTGTCTTTATAATTAAACAAATTAATTATTTTTATTTAACTTGATAAATATATTTTATGAATTTAATTGGTATACACTGTCATTATAAATAAATTTTACACATACAACCAATAGTATGCGGTTTATTAAATTCAATAAATGACATGACAGTATATCATTGGATATTTGTGTAAATTTTTTTTACACTGACAATATATATATATTAAACTTGTATTTTATTTTATAAGTAATATATATTATATAAAAAATTGATCAATCTTTAAGTTAATATCATGATTTCACCCCATGATCGATTTCTAGATCCGTTCTTAGCATTTTCCATTTTATTTTTATATAATATAATATAATGTTTTGAATTTTTCTTTATAAGGTGATGATGGACGGACTTATACATCGATCGATGATTTATATCTTTAGATGTGTTTGTTATATTTCATTACATCTGGCTTGACGTTGGTTTTCATGCATAATGTTACTTTTTAATCATCAATTAGTTTCTATTTTTATAAAAGTTTTGATTTTTTTATATTTACATTTTTTATAATTTCCTTCACGTCTCATTTTTTTTCCATCATATCGATTATTATATATTTTTTATTTTCTCTTTCATCATTTTTTTTATTTTTCTCTTAGACTCTCATACCATTGGCGTGCATGTCAAAATATAATTTTCCTTTATATACACAAAATTACTAAAATTTATAAATATGAAATGTCCAAATTTGGTCACATACTTTAAAACATTTAATAAATATCATCCATTAATTTTTATCAGGAGTTGACAAACTTAGTGACATATATTATATAGTAGATTTTGAATCACAAGTCCCTTTACGTACGTTATATAGTGGTCCAAGCAGACAACAACGTACACTTAAAATACGACGAAGACTTGTGTGGATTAGGATAAGTAGTGACAAAGCGTTAAAGATAAGGGGTGTTTGCACTTTGGTTTGGATTGATTTTGAGTTGATTTTGAGGTAAAATATTGCCCGATTTAATTATTGCGGTTTTTTCATTTTGTTATTCAATAATTTTTTTTTTGTCAAATTTGATCCAATTTGGATTGGACCGGTTTTTAATTTTTTAAAGAAAGAGTAAATATTAGATAAAAATGATAAAATTATAAAATAATAGTAAACATTTTTTATTGAAAGTTATATTTATTAAAATAAATAAAAAATTATATGAAAAGAAGGACATGAGACATGAAAACTAATTTAAAACTATTTTTAAATTGATATATTTATAGAAATATTAACATGACATTAGATAATAAAATCATAAAAAATATATTATTATAAGTATTTTTATAAATATAAATGTATACAAGTATAAATATATGATTATTTTATAAGTAATTACAAGTTCGGTTTGGATTTGATTGGATCGATTTTCAACATAGATCCGAAACCAATCCAATCCAATAAAAAAAATCGGTTTTTGCCGTTTTCGATTTTTCGGATTTCGGTTTGATTCGGTTTTCGATTTTTCGATTCGGTTTTATGCGGTTTGCATTGGATTGGATTGGATTGGATTTGAACACCCCTAGTTAAAGAAATGATTTTACTAGCAACCCAAAGGGTTGGTCGAGTGGAGCAAGACAAGGTTCTGTATTTGAAAAGTTGTCGGCTCAAACTCCCACTTGTCTCCTTCGAGTAAAGTAAATGTAAGTCCTTGTTTGTTGTGATTTTTAGTAAAAGATTCCTATGAATCAATCTTGGACTGGAATCAAGTCCTCTTGGTAGGTTCTATAATAATTAAGTGCACTAAGAGGTAAAAATAGGAAAAGATAAAAGAATAACAGTAAAATAAAAGAACGACTAAGTATTTAAGAACAAAAAGTGACGAATCTCAGATTAGACATACTTTAGAATTTTCTCAGTACAACAAGTGATCTTTGGAAGTGTACAGACAACATGCTTTTTTCGAGTGAAATCTAAGTATGCAGAGTGAAATTGTATATTTGACTACTGACTAATCCTATTTATAGCTAGATTTTTATTCTAACAGCTAACTAATCTACAACAGACACGTGTAACAGTTTTCTAACTGCCTAATTTTCGAAAAAATAAGTGTCTTCATTCCATTGGATGTCTTTCACGTGTATATCTCTTCTTTGAATTTTCTCTAACCTGAATATTTGATGTGATGTCTCCCAAAACTTCATCAAGAATTGACTAAGTATGAACTTCTGACTACTTGAACTTTTATTTTTGAATTCATCTTGATACCTATCTTTTGAACAACTGTAAACTCGAAATCTTGATAAATTGTTCCTCGAATTTTGCCTTTGATGTTTCTTCTCAAAATTCTTCTAAGTTATCTTATCAAGATCCCCTTTTCGAATTCTCTTTTCAAATTCTTCTTTCGAAATCGATTTCTCTTTGATCGATTTTACATTTCAAAATCTTATCTTCATACTTAGCAAAAATCTGAAAGTTGTTTTCTGACTTGTCTTTAATTTCCAACTCACGTGCCTTTATTCTGTTTCCGCCAAATGTTGTACTACTCTCTAGTCAGTTTGCAGGTGTATTCTAACCACTGATCATCCAGCCATTTCAATGCTAAACCTCTCAATTATTGGGCAGTTTCATAGGTGCATTTATTCCACCATCCACCATTTTCTTTATAAATAGAGGTTCACTCCTCATTCTCTTCTCATTTCTTCCTTTCCACAATGGAGAAGTTTCTTCTCTCACCTTTCCATCCCTTTCTCTTAACAATGGAGAAGTTTCACTTCTCATCTTCTTTTCATCCTTTTCTTTCGAGTATAGAGAAATTTCTGACATTGACTATCACGTTTGACCTAATCTTCATTGGATTTACTGTTGATCAGGTCGACAGAATAGCCAATGTTGGAGGCTCTTCTAACTTTGCTCAATAATTCTTTTTAGGTCGAACGTCATAGTCAAAATAAGGAGTTTATGTCTTTGTTTCTTCCCCAAATTGCACCACCCATATCCTTCATATCCTAGTTTAGCATCCTAACTTGGGTAGAAAGAAGAGGAAGAGGCGGGAAAAAAGAAGAACTAGGGGCAGACTCACTAATTAATTTATCGAAGATCAAGACATAAGAAGAATTTTTTACTTTATGTCTCTTTATATTTTCTTTTCTACAATGCAATCGAATAATATTGTAATTCGAACAACATCTAAATACAATGTTCTTCTTAATTTATTTTGTCTACTTCGAATGACTGTATAATCAATTTCGATTCTAACTTCGAATGAACTTAATCTGAAAAAATGGTTCTTTTTTGAGTCTATTTATAAATGCAATTCGAAATCCTTCATAAGACCATGCTCTTTTAAATTTGACAAGTACCAAAGCTTAGCCATGATACATTTTAAAACTTTCTAACATCTTTTCAAAATCTTTCTTCGAATGACAAGGTCTTTCTCCGATAAAACACTTAGTAGAATTTCTATACAAGATGCCATGAAGGAATCCTCTAATTATTCGAATAAACTGGTGCTTACAAATAAACAAATAATTCGAAAACAACACGCCTTCCTATTAGACAAATTTGAAAACAACTTGTTTTTCGAATGGCTAATTCGAATTATCTTCATCAGGAGTATTACGATTTTCGAATTAGCTCATACTAAAAGACTTTCTTGGATAAAAAGATTTAGTAAAATTTCCACCACCAACAGTCCTGTAAGTGTTCCTTAGGCCCGACAAGCTTTCCCCACCCAAAAATTCCCTTCACCAAAAAGAAGGATGATTTTACCAACTACACATAAGTATGTTGGAGGAGAAGCCACAAAAGGTACCTTGAGAAATAAGAAAGGAAGGTGATAATGAACACATTGGTGTCTTGTTAGGCCCTAAGGGTGGTGGGCCTGAGTTGAGAAAGTCCCAATGGTAGGAATTTGTATCCCTCTAGCCAAGAAATTTTTGAGTCTCAAGACCCAAGAGTCTAAGACCCTCCACATTTAAGATTTTGATTATAATAAACTTAAGTAATCTCAAAAAGTCTTCACGTAATAATTTTTAATGAAGTTTTGATGTTTTAGATAAGGTCATCTGTTTGAAGTATAAAGACTATCTGAAGAAGTTTTGCATCTAAAGGAAGTTCCAATTTGGAGTGCTTAAGGCATCTGAAGCTCAAGGTATCTGAAGATTCATCTAAAGTCTGAAGATGTATCTGAAGTCAAGCTTTTTGAAGCCAAGGAAAATCTGATGTGGCAAGTCAAAATCTAACCCAGTCTGACACGATCCCGTCCGACCTCAACCAGGATGCCTTGGATGCATTGCAAGGGATTGAAGGTCCAATGACCGGGGCCACATCTGAGTGGTTAAAGAGAGCTTTGCCACTCTTGATCACTGAAGTCTAAAGGAAAGTAGACCACCGAGCAGAAGAAGAACCAAAGAAGTGGTTTAACTTAACTCGGATTGAAGTACAAGAGTGCTATCCGATCTGACAATCGGTTATGTCTCTTATCCGAATCTTAGGATAGCCTATTTTGGGAAAGTGTATCTAATCAGATTGTAACTGATTTATTTAGGATCAGATCGTTAAGAATCAATATCAGATCTCTTAGGATTATATTTTATCTTATCTAGAATTAATTAGGACTATATCTTTTAGATAGTTTATTTTAGGAAATTCCTTTGCTATATATTAGCATTGAGAATCAGTTTGTAGACAGTTTTTATCTATAAAATTCTGAGTTTTTTTCATTGTGAGAGCTTATCCTTTGTTCTTGGATTAAAGAACTACTTCATAACTTAGATTCTACCAGAAGGTCTTGGTTAGTGTCTAGTTGCTTATATCTTGATAACTTTGGTGCTTCCGGCAGGTCACAGATTGTATCAAGTTCCTATATTTGATAACTTTGGTGCTTCCGGCAAGTCACGGATTGTGTCAAGTTCCTATCTTTGATAGCTTTGGTGCTTCCAGCAGGTCTTGGATTGTGTCAAGCTCCTTACCGTTATTTACTGTTATTTGATCTTCAAGACGTTCCTATCTCTACGCTTCTGGTTCGTATCATTTGGTAACAGAGCTTAGGCTCTTGAGATCAATTGGTAACATCTATCCTTATCTTTTAGTCTTTATCTTAGTAAAAAAAAATTTGCATTAGTTAAAAAAAAGGTGCAGATAATACAAAAAACAAGGACATATGCAGTAGTAGTAAAAAAAAAGAAAGGTGCAGATAGTAAAAAAGGTGCAATATTAAATTTTCTGAACAACAAATCCAGTTCTGCTATCTACAATATTTATTCCAAGCAGAAGATTTCATCCGAGGTGACGAATCCATCTGAAGTGAAGAGTTGTAACCGGCTACACATTTTGATTACTTTCTGGGCTAGTGTTTTGTCACTAAAAGTTATCAAGTTATCATCAACACCTTCTCTATTACTTGTTAGTAGAACCTATCCCAAAAGTTCCTTATTTCAAGAACTTGTAAGGATAAGTTGAGTGGAAAAAGGCAAGAGTGGTGAGTAAAATATAGTGAGAAAAAGCCAAAAATTAGAGTGATACACGAGAAAATCAAAACTTTTGAGTGAAAACACGTAAGGGAGTGTTGTGAGGATTCTTATTTTTATCACTAACATTATTTGATTTATAACCAAATTTCTTTTCATTAATCATGAGTACAGTAAACCAATGTGAGGAGGATGCTGGAGAAATAGAACTCAAATTGTTCCTTGAGAAACAACAAAGTGAATTTATAAGAATGAGTGCAAGAATGGATGAGATGGAAGATCGATTTCCAAGGAGAAAGAGTAGAACGTCTCCGAACCGAACAGGAGAAGAGGAAGAGGAAGAAGAGGACAAGGGAAGTAGTTCTAGAAGAGAAAGCAACAGGGATAATCATCTTGGAAACATCAAGATGAACATTCGTTCTTTCCAAGTGAAGAATGATCCTGAGTTATATTTGGAGTGGGAAAGAATGGTGGAGCATGTTTTTGATTGCCACAATTATTTCGAGGAGAAAAAGGTAAAATCAGCTGTAGTAGAATTCACTGATTATGCAAGTATATGGTGGGATCAATATGTGTTGAGCAGGCGAAGGTATGGAGAAAGACCGATTCAATCTTGGGAGGAGATGAAGGTCGTGATGAGAAGGAGATTTGTACCAAGTCATTACCACAGAGACTTGTACAGAAAATTGCAGGACTTACGTCAAGGTTCTATGAGTGTAGATGATTACTACAAGGAGATGGAAATAGCCATGATGAGAGCCAATGTGCAAGAAGACCGAGAAGCAACAATGGCTAGATTCACTGAAGGGTTAAAGAAAGAAATTTCAAATGTAGTGGAACTCCATCATTATGTGGAGATGGAAGATTTATTACACAAAGCAATCCAAGTGGAGAGACAACTCAAATCCAGAGTTGTAAGATTTCTAGGAAATCCTAGTACCTCTTGGAAATCCTAGGCTACCAACATACCAACAACTCAGCCAAAAGAAGAGGCAAAGATGGGACAGCCGACCTCAGCCAGTAAAGGTAAGTTTGAATTCAATTCATCTTCTAAAGCACGTGAAATTAAATGTTTCAGGTGTCAAGGTCTTGGACATATTGCTTCTAATTGTCCGAACAAGAGGGTCATACTCATGCGTGTCAATCGTGAAGTGGAAAGTGCAAGTGAAGAAGAAGATGATGAAATACCCGAGCTGGAGGATTGCAGTGATGTAGAATACAACGAGCCAGACCATGGTAATGCATTAGTCACCATGAGGGTGTTGAATGCACAACCAAAGATGGGAGGAGTTGAGAAGCAACGTGAGCACATATTCCATACAAGGTGCCGCATAAGTGATAAGGTTTGCAGTCTTTTAATTAATAGTGGTAGTTGTACCAATCTTGCTAGTATTTTGATGGTTAAGAAATTAAAATTACCTACCATAAAACATCCTAATCCTTATAGACTGCAGTGGCTAAATGATTGTGGGGACATAAGAGTAACAAAACAAGTTTTGCTTTCATTTTTCAATGGAAAATATGAAGACAGAGTCTTGTGTGATGTTGCACCTATGCATGTTGGACACATTCTACTTGGCTGACCATGGCAATTTGATAGGCGAGTAACTCATGATGGGTATCACAACAGGTATAGTTTCAAATTAAATAATAAAACCTTTGTGCTAACCCCTCTTCAGCCTTTTGAAGCATATGCAAATCAAATAAGAATTGCTAGGGAGAGAAAGGAGTTGGAAGAACTGTTTTCTGTTTAAGAAAAAGAAAGAAAAGAGATTAAGAGAGAAGTGGACATAAGAACGAATCCGACTTCAAGATTGGATGTTTGTTCAAAGTTACAACCGAGCCAGGGCAAAAGCAAAGGAAACGCTTTTGCAAGAAAAAAGGGAAGTTGAAAGTGTATTGTTAGATAAAGGGCAATTATTGATTCTTGTTTTTAAAGACCTATACTTCTCTGATGATTCTAACAATTCTTTACCTTCTGAAATTCAAAATTTGTTGTAGGAGTTTGGAGAAGTCTTTCCGGATGAGCTACCTCAAGGATTATCGCCTTCAAGAGGTATAGAACACCAGATTGACTTTGTACCCGGTTGTGCTCTACCAAATCGGCTAGCATACAGAACCAACCTGGATGAGACCAAGGAGATCCAAAAACAAGTCATTGAACTAATGGAAAAAGGGTATGTAAGGGAAAGCCTTAGTCCATGTGCTATACCGGTAATATTGGTACCAAAGAACGATGGTTCTTGGCGTATGTGCACTGATTGCCGAGCCATTAACAATTTCGTCCTATTGGGCCAACATACTTCCAATTGTGGCTTCTGAAGCAGAAATATATAGCTTCAATAGTTTTCCTGGCAATGGAGGAGTCATAATCAGAGGCATTGTCAGATATCTCTTAATCTCTTTAAAGACTTGTTGATGTTCGTTTTCCCACCTGAAGTTTTCTTCTTTCTTCAATTTCAGTAACGGGGAAAACACTTTCATCCTTCCTGACAAATTAGAAATAAATCTTCGAAGAAAATTCACCTTCCCCGGGAAAGACTGTAATTGCTTCTTTGTAGTAGGCGGAGAGGCTTCCAAAATTGCCTTAGTCTTATTCTTGTCAATCTCAACACCTTTTTTATGCACGAAGAATCCCAAAAAATTACCTGCAGATACTCCAAAAGCACATTTAATAGGATTCATTTTTAGACTATGCTTTCTCATTCTTTTGAAAGCTTGTCTCAAATGATCTAAATGGAAGTCTTTTGATTCAGACTTTACCACAACATCATCTATATAGACTTGCATAAATTTTCCTATTAAATCATGAAAGATTGAATTCATGGCCCTCTGGTACGTTGCACCAGCATTTTTAAAACCAAAGGGCATCATTACCCATTCATAAGTTCATATTGCACCAGGACATCGAAAAGCTGTTTTCGATATATCCTCTTCAGCAATAAAAATCTGATTATACCCTGAATATCCATCTAACATACTTAAAATTTCATTTCATGTTACCGAATCTATTAACATGTCGGCAACCGGCATTGGATATTCATCTTTCGGGGTTGCATTATTAAGATTTCGAAAATCAATACATACCCTTAAAGTTCCAATTTTCTTAATAACATGTACTATATTAGAAATTCAATCTACATACCTGGCAGCTCGAATAAACTTAGCTTTTAGAAGACGCTCAATTTCTTCCTTGATCTTTGAAACAATTTCTGGAGCAAATCTTCTAGGAGCTTGCTATACTGGTCGTTTATCTGGATAAGTTGGAAGTTTATGTTCAACCAGCTCTAGACTCAAACCAGGCATCTCATGGTAGTCACATGCAAAGCAATCTTTAAACTCTTTCAACAAGTCAATCACTTTCTCCTTAAATTGTCCTTCGAGATTCTGACTTATAAAAGTAGGTCTTTTCTCAACATCAGTTCCCAAATTCACTTCTTCTAAAGGATCCTAAGCTTCCATCTTCTTAATACCTTGAGACAAAATTCCTTCAAAACCTAAAGTGGAGTCATCATAAATACAGTCTAATATGTCGAATTCTACCCCTTGCATTTCTTGTACATATGTTTCAACTTTCTTAATCACGTCTTCAAGGTACTTCTTTCCAGAATTTTCACATCCTTCAGAAATCTCAAAATTTTTATTTTCTTGTTCTGATGATGTTTCCTCTTCCATTACTTCCTCAATGACTATTCTTCCTTCTTGCCATTCAGCCTTGGTGGTCGTTATTTCATCATCATATTTGACTTGCTTAAATTCGGCTTCGTGAGCCACTTTTACCTTCTTTTCGGCCATATAAGCCGAAATTTGAGCCCAGAAGCTCGAAGTTAGTCCTGATATGACCATTCAGAGATCTTCATGACCTCATGTGGGCCAACATCACACTGCAGCATGAATCCACAATTTGGATTCAATTTTAAAGAGTAAGGCACTTTAGTTGGCATCAACATGTATTTATCAATTACTTCATAAGGCCTTACCTTCATCACTTTCTTTTCCATACTTCTCACATCCACAACATCTTCTTTAACATTGAAATAATTCTTATCCCCATCGACGTAAATGGGCACTCCTTCTTTAGTCCATAAACAAAGCTTTTGGTGCATTAAAGATGGTGTTAGGGCCACATGAAACACTAGAAGGGGGGTTGAATAGTGTTTTAATAATCTTTACAGATTTTGGAAAACCTTTCGAAAACAAGCAAAACCGATTTGAAAATATTTGATCAACCTTCCGAAACTGGAATGTTCAGCAACCTGCTGATCCAACTCAGAAGGTTGAATTAAAACCTTTCTAATATAATTTTCCCTTTAAAGAAAAGATTGTTTTCTGTTCAAATTAATAAAACTCTTTTCTTTAACCCTCCTTGGTTAGATTAAAACAGATATCAACGGAAAGTAAAGAGGTAAGGGAAGAGAGAACTTAACACAAAGATTTATACTGGTTCACCCACTAACCCAGTGAGTTACATCCAGTCCTAGGGCAAACCAACACTGGATTTTCCAATAATCCCATAAGATTACAATCGAGTATTATTTGCACACCTGGCCTCTCTAGGCCCAACGAGTATTCTTTGCACACCTGGCCTCTCAATGCCCAACGAGTATTCTTTGTTTTCAACTGCCTCTCCAGGCAACACATGCAGTATTCTTTGTAAACCCAGCCTCTCCACGCTGAACAAGTATTCTTTGTTTTCAACTGCCTCTCCAGGCAACTCATGCAGTATTCTTTTATAGACAAGCATCTCCAGGCTCAACCGAGTATTCTTTATTCCACCAAGCCTCTCCAGGCTCTCTAACATATAAAGTGTTTACAACATAAAGTTTAAGTTTCCTAGAAACTTAAACCAACGTTCATCTTGTATTAAGGGGTTACTGAGTACTACTCAGGATACAATGGGTAAATTCTAAGTACAAGGCTATACAGAGATACAAGTGTATGAATTAAGCTCTATATCTACTCTGTATCTAGTAAGCAGAAAACTGCTTCTTCATCTTCGGAGAGTTGGGTTGATAGTATTTCTCATGAACTTCTGCCAATTCTCTCTTGGGCGTTAACTTGAAAATCATGGCCACTATGGGCTTCAATGCCGCCAATCTTCATAATCCTTCATTGAGGTTATTTATATGTTCTGGAAATATAGCCGTTGAAGATTGCTTAATTTTACCGTTGAGAAGAAATAATTAATGCTCTTAGAGCCGTTATGAAATAACTTCTTTTTTGGTAGCTTCTGACTTAAGCGGATTAGGTGTGTAGATGAATTAGTTCTGACACACAACAAATAGGCTCTTAATCTTGAGAGATTTTCTTCGTCTTCAGCAAGTTGATATTCCTCTCTCTTCTTCTTCTTTCTTTCTCTTCTTTGTGAGTGTAAGGAGGCAGGATGCTAAGATCTGTTAGACTTCTCCTTTGTCCCGTTGTGAGTTCTGTTTTCTTCTCACTTGAGGTGCATGCCTCTGATAGTGTATTGTAGAGATGGTACAGAGTAGGTGTTGCAGCAGCGTTGACTCTATCTGTGACCTCTATTCACTTTTCTGCAGTAGGCTTCCTCTTTTATGTCGAGAAATGAAGTTGTTCCCGAAGGATTTTGTTTTTCTTTGCATCAATTCAACTTCACCTTTAATGTTTACTGAGACTTGAGTCTTGTAATATATCATCCAGGTTGACTCACAAGTCTTCAGAGAGTAGCATGACGTTTCTGGCTTCTTCTTCTTCAGAAGGTTTGAAATGCCACGTCATCAGTGAGTATGTGTTCAGTAGATTTGACTTCATTGTGCACATATACTTTCAGAAGGTTGATGGACTCCAGCATGATTTAGCTTCTCAACTTGTGGATGTTCTCAGCGAGTTCCTTCCTTCAGCAAGTTCCTTCTTCTTTTCTTCGGTTGGTTGCTTCTTTCTTCTTCTTCTTCGTTCTTTATGAGCATGAGTTTATTCTTCTTCGTTCTTTGCCCAGTTGGTCTTCTTCTTCTCTTCAGTAGCTTGCTCCAATAGAGATTCATTCTTCTTTTGCTCTGAGTTCTTCTTCTTCTTTAGCAGCTTGTCTTCAGTAGTTCTTCTTCTTCTTCTTCTTCTTCTTCTTCTTCTGATTGATGATCTCTGCTGGCTTTCTTCTTTATTTCTTCTTGTGCTGATCTTTTTCTTCTGGTTCTTGCTTCGTTCTTCTTCTTCTGGTTCGACAGGTTGATTTCTTTTGAGAATTACTTCTTCAGGAATCCTGAAATACAAAAGACAATATTTTTCTTAGTAGAACCTGTTTCTATTTAGTCTAATTTGTTAATCATTAAAACTAAGGATAAGGAGTCTTGAATCTAATTTCAATTGCTTTAATTAATTCTAAGACTCAACAGATGGAACCGCACCTACTCCATGAATCCATTCTCTTCCTAACAACAGATTATAATTTGCCTTTGAATCGACTACAATAAACATTGTAGGTCTCATGATAGTTCCTACAGTCAATTCCAAACACAAAACTCCCTCAGATTTAGATGTCTTTCCACTAAAATCAGTAATTACCATTTGATGGGGCATCAAATCTGCTTTAGACTTCATTAACTTTCTCATCATAAACTTAGGCATCAGATTTACTGCTACTCCTGAATCAACAGGCACTTTGCCTATGCTTACAACATTGATCAAAGCCCTTATAAATAATGGCTTCATGTACAGCTGCATTTCCTCCGTAGGTTTTTCAAATACAGCAGAATCATTCTGACAAATTTTTCTACCGATGTAAGAATAACATATAGGTTCATCACCTATGTTATCTTTTTCGTAATCTTCATCTTCGAAGCCCTTTTCAAGTTCTTCTACATATTCAGCAGGCAAAACAGAAATCATTGCACAGATATCATCCAGACTATATGCGAAGCCTGTTTCAAAATTTTCTGTTAACACATCATCTTCGTTTTCATCGAAACCTTCTGTCACATGAAAAATGGTTTTTTTCTTCACTATTTGTGCATACGAAGGATGATTCGAACTTGCCTGCACTTGAATCACTTGTGTATTTTTTGCTTGAATTGGCTTAGGTTGTATATTACTTCTTTTAGTCATCATGTTCTGTTTCTCCTACTCTTCGAAAGCAGCCTTCCTCATCCTATGTGACCTTCTCCACTGGGTTTTCGTCATTGGTGGCCTATTACTATAATAAGGCCTATGCTGAAATCCTTGATAATTATATTGAGGTTTAGGATATCCAGGACGAATCCATTTATTCAGAGGTACGGTAGAAGGTTGCACGAAAGTTTGAGGTTTTCCATAAATATGAGCATTTGGATGGATTGGTTGTTTCCCCTATCCATCATACTCGTTCTTGGAGGCATTTTTTCTTCTGAAATTGAACTTGACTTCGAAATCCAACCCCCAACAATAGGCCCATTCCTAGCTAACTTCTTTTCGTTACCCTGGATTTTCTGGGCCATTGACTAATAATGCATTTTCATTTCAGAATCTTGAAAGGCCTTAGCTATTGATTTGTCAAATACTGCATGGCATCTTGGACACAATTCAATTGAAGCATCCTCCAACTTCTTTCTATTCAAAAACTCGATAAGCGATTCTCCACCTTTTGGAAAAACATCTCAAAGTTCTTGAACTTCGTCAACAGCCATCTCAGTGGCTTCCTTGACGGAATTTGAATCTTCCACTTTGACCATATTAATGTTTGTCGGTTCTGCATAGTTAGCATTCACCTGAAGTGGATTAGAATCGATTTTCATTGCCATTGGTGTTTTCTTTTCAAATTTCAATCTTCCTTGTGTAATGGCTTCTTGGATAATATCCCTGAAACAAACACAACTATTAGTTCAATATGTCCATATGTGTGATGATACTTACAATACTTTCGACCTCTTCTCTGTTCTTGAGAAGTAATTTGATGATCATCACTTAGTATTATTTGTTTATCCTTAACTAATATGTCGAAAATTTGATCAGCCTTTGAAATATCAAAACAATAAGTTTTCTTAGCAAATTTATCCTCTGTATCATTATTAGTATTACCATATGGTTTTAAAAATTGACAAACATAAGGAGGCTCTAGCTTAAGTTCTGCCACATGAACATCATTATCTTCGAGGTCATATTCATCATCATTGTCATCAGAAACCTCTAAATATGCTATTTTGTCTTTCCTAAAAATTTTCTCAGGTTTCTTAAATCTTTCCTTTTCTTTCTTAAGATGTTCTATTTGTCTGACTTTATCAGCTAATTGGGTCATATCCCTAAGTTTTTTATTGATTAACTTTTTACGAATTGAAGAGTCCAAACCTCCTACAACCATTTGAACTAATTCATATTTAGTAATTTGAGTGAAACATCTAGCTTTCATTTGTCTAAACCTGTTCAAATAATCATCTATTGACTCATTATATGATCTTTTAATATTTACTAGGTCCATAAGGGTAAACTTAGTTTCTCCTCTAAAGAACTATTCATGAAAACTTCTTTTTAATTGATTCCAAGTGTGAATCGAATTAGGAGGAAGTGTTGTAAACCAAGTGAAGGAATTTTTGGTTAATGAACTAGGAAAATACTTCATTTCCAATTCTTCATTATTAGCCAAATCACATGCTTCGATTTGATATCGAGCAATGTGTTCAATAGTAGATTCTCCAACCTCACCAGCAAACTTAGTAAATTTAGGGACTTTCCATCCCCTAGGTAATTCAGTCTATAAAACCATTTGGGTGAAAGGAGATACCACATAGGGATGATTTGCAAATCCTATGTTAAACCCATGTCTATTTAGGACTTGTTCAACAATCCCAACAACATTTTGTTGCCCCCTAAGTTATTTTCCCTTATCATTTCTAGGATTTCATCGGCATTCTGATTTCTATTTAAAACAGCTCTAGGAGCATTTTCTTCCCTATTTTCGACCGGTACCATAGGATTTGGCATCGATTATTTTGATCCCCCTGATTTGTTGGAGAATTGTTATCGGCCACTTGTCTCACAACAGGATCTGTAGGAGCCCCAAACACATGCAATCCTTGCTATTTGCCTAGCCAACACATTATAATTAGTGTTAGTTGTTTGTACTAATGGGTTAAATATTGTGGCCATTTGTTGTGTCAACATGTTTACCATATCATGGTTGCTTTCATCCATTTGTTGTCTCAATGATTGCAAAGTAGAATTAGTAATGGATGAAGATGAACTCCCTACGAAAGGATTAAAATTTGGTCCTTTATTTGCGAAAGGCATCGCTGTTGGACCAATTGTTGACATAATTGGTGGGGTCGTTCCAGTATTGGGAGCGAAACCATATGGTAATCCATAAACTGGATTTCCATTTTGAGACATAGAAACAATATTAGAAGCAGGGATGATAGGCACAACTTGACTTATTACTGGGTCTTTTGGAAAAGTTGTAGAGACAACATGTTCTTTATTGACACTACTATTTCCATTACCCCCATTATTATCATTATTGTTTACTGACTCATTCTCCTGGGATCGTGGACTCCCAGAACTTGTATTTGTATCCCTATTATTGTTTCCACTTCCTACTTGCCTTGCGTTATTAGCCATTTGAATAAATATTGTCCTACCGCTTCTCAAACGCATGCAAGATCAGTATTTGGAAAATTATAACACACACTACTTTTTGGCAATGTTGTCCCACCGGGCGTGCCAATTTTTTTGTGATGATAAAAATTAATCTCGAAAGAAATATTTTTAATCACTTTTGATTCTAAGAAAAGTCTGGGGACTAGAATCTGGTCCTCTTATGGGATCATTTTCAAAAGTAGGTTTACTGTGTTCAACAAATATTAGATTTCAGATTAAGTTCAATTCAGTGCTTTCTTCAGAAAATCGAACTTGGAATAATATGAGACGCAATATGTAACGTCCTAATTTCTCAATTCAAGAATAATGTCTGTTGGAAACATTATTCCGAATTTCTGAAATTATTTCACGCATTTCGTGTATCGACATACAAATCACGCAACGCTTAAGCAATCCAACGTTTGAGTGTATGGCTCATAAAACTCCTACCAGAAATCCAGCAGAGTTTTCCCTGAAAATTGGACATTTCCCAATTTTGCAATTTAGCTTGAAACTCAGAAAATTACCAATACAATTTATAATATCACCATATAGTAACAAACCACAATAAAGCCTCCATGGCCAAACCAAGATCAATACATTAATACATCAATCGACTTCAAATTCACAAATACAATCCTTGACATTTATTTCAATTGAGTTCTCTACTCTTCCGCGATCAGTTTGTACAAAAACCTGCACAACTGAAAGCAATTCCCACAGCGTGGGATGAGACTACGTCCCAGTTAGTGAGGTAACGGTGTATGCGGTGTAGAGTAAAACATAACACATGACATATAGTAGAAAAGCATAATTTCAACAATTATAAAAGTGTTCATAGTAGAAAGTCAAGACATGTAGGGTTAGCCATCCAAGGACAATCATAAATGCAGGGTTCGTCATGAAGTGTTTTACCCAACACCCAAGGGGTCTTTCCACTTATCTGTGAGACTAGACTGAGCTTAGACTAACAGAGACCGTCGTCCTTGAAGGCCATAAGACCTTAACCCATTAACTGTGATAGATTCAAACAAAGATTTATTTCTTTAACATGAGCCCATGGACCAAGCAAGGCCTTAAAACGTGAGTCCATGGACCAAATCTTTCTTAATTAACATGAGTCCAAGGACCGGAGATAGAGTCTCAAAAACATGATTATTTAACATGAGTCCAAGGACCGGAGAGAAAGTCTCGGAAACATGAGTCCAGGGACCAAAATCTTGATTATTTAACATGAGTCCAAGGACCGGAGACAAAGTCTCGGAAACATGAGTCCATGGACCAAAAATTTGAATGTTTTACATGAACATTTCAAACATG
The DNA here is from genome assembly GCA_026901365.1 of Sesbania bispinosa. NCBI lineage: Eukaryota > Viridiplantae > Streptophyta > Magnoliopsida > Fabales > Fabaceae > Sesbania > Sesbania bispinosa. The sequence continues at coordinate 323,567 of QLOH01000806.1, read as the reverse complement.
AAATCCAAGGACCCAAAAATCAATCTTTTAAACATGAAGTCCAAGGATTTAAAAGTCATTAATTTCAACATGAGGTCTAGAAGACCCAAAACTCTTTCTTTCAAAAACATGAGATCCTAAGACCCAAATCCTTTTCATTTTCAAAAACATGAGTAAATGATTTCCTGAGGATAGTTCTACTTCCATAAGCATGTACATATGCATAATCAACAATTAACTCAACATTCAACATCAACAATCCAACATTCCATAAAATCCCCAATTCCTCTAACCTAGGGTTTGAGCAACAAAGTCATACATTCAATTAATCCAACAATTCACCCTAGGTTTGCATAAAAATCAACTCTAATCAATAATAATAGCAAGGGAAGGAAGAATATGGAGCATACATAGGAGAACAATAAAGAGAACAAGTGAGTGAGAACCACACTCACCTCAATGGAGAAAAAGGAGAAGAAGATGGAGAAATGGAGAAGGTGGAGAGAGTAGAGGTGATTCCCAAGCCTTGGAATGGTGGGGGAGACCTTCAATCTTGTTGTTCCCTTCTCCTTCTCACTTTCTCTCTCTAAAATCCTTCTCCCTCTCTCACTAAAAACCCTAAAAAGAAGATGAAATGAAGAAGAATGAAGAAAAAGAGGCGCTGCACCGATTTTAAGAGAGAAAAACGCGCTCGGGCGTTTAAACCTCCTGCCTGGGCGTTCAAACGCCCACTTTTCCTGCCAGACGCGCGTTTAAGCGTTTAACTCGCTGTTTGGGAGTGCAAATGAACTCAGAAATACTATCATATAATATATCAAATTGAAGCCCCGGAAATTAGCTTTCTAATGAAAGTGGAATCACGTTAATTGGACATCCTTAACTCTAGATATTTGTGAATAAGTGCACCAAGGTCATTAGGCCTAAAATCCAAAATTAAGCAATAACCTCGGTTTGTGCCCCTCTTGGCTCCAAATCAATTCTCTCCTTCTCAAACCTAATTCCTCTCCATGAAAAGCTTCTTCTAACTTAGTTCTTCTAATCCAAACCATTCCCCACTCTAATTCTTAATAAATCAATTCCCTAACTCTCATCTAATATCATACCTTCCCAATCAAGTTCTTCCCCCTCTAATATCCTTTTCCTATTCTTAAATCGTTATAATCCTCTTAATTCATTTACCAAATTCCTATCTAAATTCGCATTCAGAACTCCAACATCCCATACCACTTCCAAATCTTCGTTATTTGGCCGGAACCACAGCTTAACGCTCTCACTATAGTTTCTAGGCCTTAATTTTGGAATGTTACACAATAAAGTGTGATAAAAATTGTAGAACTACAAGAAAAACAAAGATAAGATGAAAGAAACAAAGAAACAAAGAAATAAAACTACTACGAGAAACATGAATGCAAAAATAGAATATAGAGAATAAACAAAAATAATGAAAGTGTTTGCATCAAATAAAAGTGGGTGGAATCACATACTAGTACTCCTTGTAACCTTTTTAGTCGCTCAAAGATTGGACGTTAGGTGTTTTAGAGATTTAGTACAAATGATTTTCCAACCCTTATTACATGAAAAGTTCACCTATTTATAGGCTTTTCACCCTAATGGCTAACTAATGTACTTGAGACACGTCAGCAATCTTCATGTGTTGGCAGCCTGCATGAATGTCACGTCTTCTACTAACCAGAAACTGTTTTCTCTTCTTTGAACTTTTACAAATGCTCCACTGATATTCTGACACCTGTCTTGGCCAATAGGCTTTAGCAACTGCCTTTTCCAGTCTTCAACTTCCTCGAACACATTCTTCTCCTTCAGAAATGTCTTCTAAGTCTTCATAGGTCTTGTTTTCGATTTATACAACTCATAAAATCGAACATTGCCTTCGATTTACCAAAATCTCTTCATTTTGATTTTACTGCTTGTCAGAATCAAACATGTCTTCTAAATTTCTTCAACACTCAGCTTTTTCTGTTGACATTTGACTCACTGAATAGCCCCTGATTTCGAAGCTTGACTGTGTCTCAGCGTGTGCCACATGTCAATTTCTGCTTGGTTGAACCAAAGGTCATTTAGACCACCGTCCACCGTCCACTTAGCCTCATTATGAACACTCTTCTAATTGGACAAGTTAAGAGGCTCATTTATTAACCTTCATCCCTTTTGCTCCTATAAATAGGAGATTCATTTGGACGCTTTCTTCATCCTTTCTCATTCTTCCTCATCTTCTCTTCTAATTCCTTCAAAATATGGAAAAGTTTATTTCTTTGGCTACTGCGTTCAACCCAATCTTAAATGGTTTCATTTTGGACGAGGTTGACGAGGTAGCCAAAGGTATAGGCTTTTTCAACCCTTCTTTTTTAAGGTTTTTCTTTAGGTTGAACGTAGTAGCCAAACTTCGATTCATTTAGCAGTAAATGAATCTGTTTACTTCTTCCTCACGCAGATCTTTAATTACACCCCAAGCACCAGGGTCATTTAATCAAGTTAACAAAATACCTTTACCCTGGTGGCTCAATCAAAGCTTGTGGAGGAAAAGGAGGAAGAAGAGGTCCGGGAGGCAGGAGTCAAGTACATCCTGCAATTTAGGATAGTTTACTCTTTTATATTTAGAACACATAGGATAGTTTCTTTTCCAATATGTACTTTCAGTTTGTATTAGAACTCTATGTAATTTGAATTTTGCTTATGAATAAATAAAAAAGGCTATCATTTTCCTTCTGAAGACTTGAAGTCCTTTATTTTCGAATTTATACTGCACTCCTCTTTCGAGTTTTATTGAATCTCTTCTTGTATCAAGTTAACTTAATCAAGGACTCTTAACCTTTCGAGTTCATCAATAAATTTGAATTTCGAATTTCTATTCTTTTCTTTGAACTCGAGAATACTGACTTCCTTAAGACTTAATTCATCTTTTAACCTATCTTAAAAGGAACTTCTTCTAACAGAAAGAATTTGAACGTTCTGAATTTGTAGAAGATTTAAAACTTTGTGAAATTCGAAAGACTTAAAATTCGAATACCAACACCTTGCAAGACTTAAAATTTAACTTGGTTCAAGCTTGATCCTTATGTCTTTGCCGCATAATTTAATTCTGCTTATTGAATGTGAATAGAGCTCCAGTCTCTTCATGTTGTCATATTACTATAGTCTTTAAGATTCTAATAAACTCATAATGCTTCTTGAGAGATAATTGAGACTAATTATCATGTCTCAGAATGATCACAATTTTTACTAGTCTTAGGGGTTTGTCATCATTAAAACATCCTAATTAGATTGAGTTTGTTCCAACACTTCTATTAGGATATTTTCTCATTATTGATATCTTAAATCTTTTTTATCAAGTGACTCCTTTATCAACATAAAAACATGTTTTAATGTGGCAACTTCTGCCAGATTTTTTTTATACATATGTGCTTTGAGTTTCCATATTCTCTAAGTGCATGTTTGGTTCCCTGTTGGGAACAGGAAGAATCAATTCTGTGGAATTGATTTTAAATCACTTCCGTCCAACGTGTTTCGTAAAACGTGCATCACTCATCTCAACCATTAATTTCCAAAATCATTTTTGCTCAACTGTAAACCAAACGGACCTTAAATAAATAGTGCATCATTCATTTCCCACCATTGATTTTATAAAATCTATCAAAATCAATTCTACCTAACTATAAACCAAATAGACTCTAAGTCTTCTTAAGAAAATTTTAAGTTGTGTTCCATAACTAATATTTCTAATGAAATTCACTTAATTTTTTGATCATATAAGTCCTTCATAATTTTCTATTCATCAATAGTGAGTCTTCTAATGAAGTTCTTTTAGTTTTTTTAGGCTAAAATATGTTTTTGGTCATTATAAAATATACCTGATTTGATTTTCATCCCTGATTTTTTTTTTGTTTTGGTTCTCATAAAATAAGAAAATTTTAAAGTTGATTCTCGACGTTCTTACCACTCACAAAATTATCAAGATTCATCTATTTCATGATGACTAAAATAAAAATTAAAAATTTTTACTACAGGGACTAATATCAAAATGGATGTATTTTATAGGGACGAAAAATTAATTACAAGGGTTAAATGTCACATTTTCTTATTTTTTGAGGACCAAAAGCAAACAAATATTTTTACATGGATAATAATAGAGTTAAAAAAAATCCATACACGTGGAATATTGTTGTGTAAGTGTATAACTCGCCCCGCCACGCCTCTTTGACATCCCTATATGACTACCAAATTGAGTCTATTTTACAAGGAAAAAAAAATATTTTACCCATTTTTTATGAAGAACTCTAATTTTTCTAACGAGAATTCACATCAAGTAGTTTTCTTATTTTCTAATAAAAATAATGAGAATTTTGATGCATCAAACTTAATTTTCTAATAAGCTATTATTATATGCTTCTTGAAACACTTTACACAACTCATTTGTAATTTCAAGAGTTAGAATAACTTAAATTTTGCTTCATAAGGTTTGTTTCAATAAAACTCATGGTAAGAGCTCTTATCTCAAAATATTGAGCTTTCATATCAAATAAAATTGAATTAAGATTAATTTATGCTTTAACTAGCTATTCAATTAAAGGAGTTTTTTTAGTGCACCCAAAAAAAATTCAAAGTTGTTTTTTTATTCTCCTTAATATTTTTACTCAATGCTTAAATATCTTTAATAAATATTAGACACTATTATATTTGCAAACCGTTACCAACATAGGTTTGTCAATTAGGTTAATCTTTAATATTTTTTAAAATAAAAAATTTCAAACATCTAAATTTTTTATATTTTAATTTATTTTTTATTATAATTAAAATATTTTCCGATTAAATTATTTTTTTTGAAATATCTCCTAATTTAATTTTCTTACATTTCACAAAATCACTGGGGATACTTACATTAATATATAAAATTATATCCATGAATGAGTCCATCATGACATAAAAAAAATTTCAGAACATGATGTTGAACAAGTCCACCTCTACCGAGCAACATTGGCTGTATTTTAGTGTACTTAACCATACAAAATTTCGTCGAAACAAACTATTAACATTTTGCATTAGATTTTAGAAATGAGTCCGCGTACTAATATGGCACTGGGTCCTACCTTACTTCCTTCCATACTATACTTTTGTTAATTCCAGGCAAAGATAAATGGTGACATTGATTAACAGTCGTAAAATATGTGACTGAAATTTGGACTTGACATATTTATAAATTTTGAGAAGTTGTTCATATTATAGAAATAGAAACTAATTGATGATTAAACAGCGACGTCCAGCCAAATGCAACGAAATATTAAATAGCAAATCTGAAGATATAGAATCATCAATGAATATGTCCATATCATGACCTTAAGAAGGTAAAATTCAGAACATTGTATTGTATAAAAAATAAAATGAAAATTGTTGAATCAAGTAATTTATAATTTTATATGTATTTTTAGCAAAGGAGAATCTTTTGATTTTTTCCCTCTCTTTTTCCCTTTTGTTTAAAAGGAAAGCTAAATTAAAATTCAGAACATGGTATTGTGTAAGTCCATTTCTACTTGCAGTTTCACTGCATTTCAGAGTACTCAAAGTCTCCTCAAACAAACCATGAACATAATGTGTTAGATTGTGAAATGAGCCTGTGCAGTGCACTAATTAATATGGCACTGACTTCATCTACCCTTGCTCCCTTGCCAATATTAGTGTATGGGCTAAGCTTATTTTGTGTGAATGCAACTACCATAACAAAATTCCTACAAATGGGGCAATCACTGGGAATCTCAGACACCATGGTTTCTGCCAGTGGGAACATCGAACTGGGCTTTTTCAATAGAACCAGAGAGAATTCCACCAAGTACTACGTAGGTATATGGTTTAAAAATGTTCCAAACGACAAGATTATGTGGGTTGCTAACAGAGATTACGCATTTGAAACCTCCTCAGCCGTTCTCACCATTCAATCTGATGGAAACATTGTCATCATAGATGGACCACTGACTTACAGCGTGAGCAGTGTTCCAAACAACTCTAGCACCCACGCTTTGCTCTTGGATTCAGGAAATTTGATACTGTTGAACTACTCGAACGACTTGATTTTGTGGCAGAGTTTTGATAATCCCACGGATACACTTGTGCAGGGAATGCTCGTAGGACAGGAGTTCATTTTGAAATCATGGAAAAGTGCAGAGGACCCTGCTCCAGGAGCATTTTCACTCGTATATGATTTTCACAATGCGAGTCTAATAGTCCACAAGGGTTCTAATGTATTCTTCGTTGATAACAGCGCTTCTATTAATCGTGTTCTTCATCGACTAGATTCGGATCGGAATCGGAATCGGAACAAGGACTTTATCATTTGGCCAGGTGATAGCAATTCTCGAGTGGTATTAGAAGTGTCTGGGGATCTTAACTACCAGAAATGGTCAGAGAAAGCTAAGCGTTGGGTTTCTCTACAGTCATCCAAGTGCGGAACGAACAATTCGTGTGGAGATTTTTCCATTTGTAATCCGCAGCTAGAAGCTCTTGAACCTTGTCACTGTCTTGACGGTTTTGAACCGTTGGATGCTGATTCTTGGAGGCAGAGGAACAGATCCGGTGGATGTGTCAGGAGAAAGGAGTTGTCCTGCAGTAAAACAAATGTTGAATGGGACGATAGATTCTTACAGTTGTCTATGGTGGAGTTACCTTCAACTTCAAGTGAAGTTATGCTAAAGATGGATACAGCAGCGAGATGTGAACGCACTTGCTTTAACGATTGTTCTTGTGTTGCTTATGCTTATGATTTTAACAGTTACTGTTGGTTATGGCATGACCACTTATTTGGTCTGAAGAATGTCTCAGGTGATGTCGAAAATGTTAATAATACATGGTTTTATCTCAGACTTGCTGCCTCTGAGATTGCTATCATTGGTAAGTTGAAGCAATATTTTTGTTTTGTTTTTGTTCGACATTGTTTGAGCGAAAATATGATGGAATAAATGCAAGTCTATTTTACTAATTGACTGTTCTTCTCTGCAGATTCAAACATAAGGAATGCACTTGGCAGGCATGAAAACAGGAAGAGGAGTCTACTTCTATTTGTCATACCAATCGCATTTCTAATATTGCATATACTGGGCCTATTTGTTTACTGGACTAAAAGGCAGAGGAAAGGTAAGAAAGAAACAAGTTTCATTATAACTCATAAGTACGATCAGTAAAGCGTTAAAATTAGGTGACTTATCAGTTTTTACATGATCTAATTCTTCTCACTCTTTAGGGGAAGATTTGCTACATTTTGATGTACGCATGGGCATGAATGTTAAAGACACAGAGTTTACTGAAAGAGATAAGGGCTTAAAAGTTAAGAAAAAGGAAGTTAAATTACCATTATTCAGTTTTGGGAGCGTTTCAGCTGCAACTAATAACTTTTCAGATGCAAATAAACTTGGTGAGGGTGGCTTTGGACCTGTTTACAAGGCATGTTCCATAATTCTTCTTCTTTGCAATAATTCTTGAATTGGAATGGAAGTTTGGAATGTTATTGATGTAGCTTTGTCTAATCAACAAACAGTAACTAGTACACTTTATTCTTATGTCACTTAAGTACATGTTTGACTTCCCTATTGCCTATTTTTACTTTGTGCGAAAAAATGAATTCCAGGGTAAATTATTGAATGGGGATGAGGTTGCTGTAAAAAGGCTATCCCGAAGATCTGGTCAAGGATGGGAGGAGTTGAGAAATGAAGCCTTGTTGATTGCAAAACTCCAACACAATAACCTTGTTAGACTTTTGGGCTGCTGCATTGATAGAAATGAAAAGATGTTGATTTATGAATATATGCCTAATAAAAGCTTGGATTGTTTCCTTTTTGGTTTGTATTTTACAGTCTCAGAAATCCCCTAAATATGCTCCCTTTTATTTAACTCAAACTCTGGTTGTGACCTCTCTTTCAATGTCAAGCAGATGCAACAAAAAGAAGGATGCTAGATTGGGAAACACGGGTTCGAATAATTGATGGCATTGCCCAAGGACTCCTTTACCTTCATCAGTATTCGAGGTTCCGGATTATTCATCGAGATTTAAAAGCTAGCAATATATTGTTAGACATTAACATGAATCCTAAAATATCAGATTTTGGAATGGCGAGAATATTTGGCGAGAATGAACTTCAAGCAAACACAAACCGGATAGTTGGAACTTAGTAAGTCTAATAAAACAAATATACTGCCAATGTTGCAAATAAAGAAATAGTTACCTTCACACTTTAAAGACATGATTAATCAATCAATTACTAATTACTGTATGTTGATGATTTTTAGTGGCTACATGTCCCCTGAATATGCTCTGGAAGGCCTTTTCTCAATAAAATCCGACGTGTTTAGCTTTGGGGTCCTTTTGTTAGAGATTGTGAGTGGCAAGAAGAATACCGGTTTTTATCAAACAAACTCCCTCAATCTCCTTGCTTATGTAAGTTTCTAGATTCCACTAAACTATTCTTAATTTGTAAGGTTAAAAACTTAAAATTGATTTCATAATTTGTGAACTTTTAAGCCATTTCAAAGTCATGCATTATTTAGACTCGGTATACAATAGTATAGAGCATTGCCAAAATGCTCTCCAAACATTGTAATTTTTGCTTCTTTTTTTTGCTGAATCTTGAAGGCTTGGGATTTATGGACAAGTAATTCAGCAATGGAGCTTATGGATCCAACACTGGAAGATATCTCCAATAAGCATGTAGTGCCAAGATATTTGAACATTGGACTTCTCTGTGTCCAAGATAGTCCAGCAGATAGGCCAACCATGTCTGATGTTGTATCAATGATTGGCAATGACACTGCGACCCTTCCTTGTCCAATGCCACCTGCATTTCTAAATGTGAGAGGTAATGAGAAATCAAGATTGGCCAGAAGCACTGAAGAAAACCTTTCTGTGAATGTTATAACAGATACACTTGTGGAACCAAGATGAGTTTGAGAGTGAGACTAGTCTCATTATAATATTTGATAGGTACATGTTTTTATCTCAATTAGGTATAGACTCGCGCATGAGTGTCCTAAATTTTATGTTTATAAAAAATGGTAATTAAATACTACATCATGTCATATTTATAAGACTTTTTCACTCAAGCATGCAAATTAAAAAGACATTGTCTTAATGCATTTATTTTATAAAAAATTTCTAACTCCCAAATTTATCATTGTTTAAAGTCAATCTCTATTCAATTATCCATATTAACCAAATTTTGAAAACTATAAAAGTTCATTAATTATAAAGGGTAAGGGTGGAAAACTAATAAATACTTCTAAAACTTTATAAAGGGTCTTATATAAAGGACCGGAGACAGTATTATAAAAGTAAAAAATATAATAGAAGGTTAAATTATACATAGGATAATGTTAAAATGAAATAAGGACCTCTCTAGCCTGGATGGAGCTTATCAGGAATTGAGTAGACATGAGGTCTAAGTCAAGCCGGAGGTTGTTCCATGAGTCTTACCCATAAACCTCTGGAATCTTATACGTGGTCATTAAGTGTAAATTTAAAGAAAATATTACTGTTTTATTTGTTGTAAAGGAAGTTATAGATACTACTTGAAGGACTAATGTAGTTTAAATTTTGACTTGGTTCATTACAGTAAAGGTCTAATTGTCATAGGTTTTCTTATTTTATCCTAAGCTTAAAGCTTAAGGTCAATTCTATAATTTTGGAAAATTTTAATTTTCCTCATATGCTAAATACAAATAATGTAATCTTTTAAGGCGAAATCGAGTAACACACAATTATTAGATAAAAGGGAGTTACAAGAATCAATCTATAAAACTTGTAAACAAGTACCCGGTTGAAGTCCCTGAATTTTAATTTTTTTCTTCGAAAGTACGAAGACTCCACATGTATTCACACCGAGACTATCCTTTTCTAACATCCTTTGAACTTATGGAAAGAAAATTAAGAATAGGGGTGAAGAAAGGATTCTTGGATGGAGATTCCAGGAAGGAGGGAATAATCAATGTACATTATCCTTTAATAATTGTTTCATCAAACAACATGACTACTCGACCATTGCAACCCTTCTTATCCTCTCACACATGTTGATAACATTGAATCTCTTATATTATTTAAAATTGGTTTGACCTTGTCATATAAAGTCACTAAATTTATTACTATATTATTTATTTATTAAAATAAATAAATAAATGTTACCATACTTCTATTCAAAATAGTAGTTTCTTAATTTGGTGTATTATTTGTATTTTTCATGCTAGCAAAAAATATAATAATATATTCCACATAGAAAATTTATTTATTTGAATAAATTAAATTCTTTAATTTAATTAAAAAATAATAAATTTTTCTTTAGCAAAGATTATAACACTCATTAGTGTGTGACCTCGTAGGTTCATTACTAAGCCATTAGTAAATCAAATTAATTTACTAATCAAGGTTGGCGTTTAGAAACACTCTTTAACGACTGAATAACATGAAATAATATTCTTTAGTCTTCAAGAACATTTAGAAAAATAAGATAATATTTTCTTTCTGAAGTTGGTTGGATGTCTCTAGAAGGGGGGGTTGAATAGAGACTTTTAAATTTTATTCCTGAAAATTCTTAAGATCAAACTGAGACTTGTACTCAAGTTTAGTAACTTGGAAGCTCAATGTAGTCAGTTAAGAGGTTAGTGAAACTCAGAATAATTGCTAATATGTGAGTGAGAGTTTCAACAGATAAGATTCAATTTCTTAGTTAAAATTTACGTATTTATAAGTGCAAATAAATAAGTGAGATAGGGAGAAGATATGCACACTGATTTATCCTGGTTCACCCACTTCTTGGGCTACGTCCAGTCCTCACAACTTGTGAGATTTTCACTATGACAACCTTGTCAAATAAAAGTATTCTCACTGCCTCTTCAGGCTCACCTTCTCACCAAGCTCAGGCTCTCCTAACTTGACTGAGATTCGAGTATTCTTCACTTGGCCTCTTCAGGCTCTTACAGTTCACACTGAGACTAGGCTTCTTCCTATCTCAGTTGAGAATCTTTTAAGGAATAGAAAGATGATAATGATCTAGCTTGTAGCGTACAATGTACGGATATACAGTGAGATTAGCTAGAGTTATTCTCTCTCTAAGAGTTACAAGCAACAAATAGCAATAGAGTGAAAGATAATCTGTGAGACTACTAGAGATGCACTCAGTGTAACTGAATTTGAGCTGAGATATACTTGAGACTGAGTTGAGACGCAAATATCTGGAAGTATTCAGTGTAGTCTCTCACTTAGTCTTGTTTTTGGACTTGCCTTTTAATTTAAACACAAACTAGCCGTTTCTGCCCGTTAATAGCCGTTGCAAGAGAGAGATTGCCTTTTGCTGACATTGTTCTGTTGTGTTCAGGCCCGCTCTGGTTGTTACAGTGTGCACAGTGTACTTGCCTTGACTTCTGTTATCTTTATGAACCATGTGTCTCATGCTGAGTCTGAGTCTTAGGCTTCGTCTTAGGCTAATCTTGCATCTGAGTCCCTGCCTCTATCTTGGACTTGTGTTTGAATCTTAGTTTCTGTCTGATTTTTAGATTTGCATTTTCCTTAGCATCTTGACTTGTCTTATCAGATGAGTAAATTATCCTGCAGCACGAGAGACTAAACTCTGCAACCACTTGAACATATAGTCAGTAGACACAAGACATCTCACATGTTCATCTTTTTGTACATTAACTTTTGATGGTTTGGTTTCATTAAAACAATTATGGGTGAGTTTGTCTTAACACTTTCATCTTTATACCTCCTGAAGTTGGTTGAACGTCTCTAGAAGGGGTGTTGAATAGAGACTTGAAGAATTTCGTTCCTGAAAACTTAAGATCAATCTGAGCTTAACTCTTAAGCCTTAACTTAGAATCTCGGATTGACTCTTTGAAACCAGTCTTAGATAAGTACAGTTAGGTGAAACATATATGGATAAGATGAGACTTGGTTAAATAGAGATTACTTGATTATTTACCACTTATGTTATCAAGGTTACTTTTTATCAGTTAAACTCAAACAATTAAGATAAGTAAAGATTAGAGATGAGGAGAGATACACTTAGACTTATCCTGGTTCACCCACACCTTGGGCTACGTCAAGTCCTCACAAACTTGTGAGATTTCCACTATGACAAGTATTCTTTGCCCTGCCTCTTCAAGCTCACACCTTTGAGTATTCTTATTTCAGTGTCTCTCCAGGTTTACACTGAGCATTCTTGTTACAGTGCCTCTCTAGGCTAATAGTCACTCACACCAAGCTTAGGCACCTCCTAACTTGGTTGAGAAAGGGTAAGATTGGGTTGTTCTAGCTTAGATAACGTATAGGGTACGGATAGACAGTAAGCTTAGCTAGGTACAACCACTCTTTTGAGTTAAAATCAAAAACTGGATGAAAGAGATGATTGAAAGATGAAGATTCAGATTTTGCAATAGTTCAGCAGAGTAACTCTTCTATATTCTGGTCCAGCTCTTCTAACCTTTGATTTTTTGCTTGAGATCCTTTATATAGGCTTAGTAAACTAGTCTTCATGATTCTAGAGCTGATCTGAACCTTATGAGTGCAAACTAGCCATTACTAGCTATTTCTAGTTTCTATCCTTTGATTTTTTGCTTGAGATCCTTTATATAGGCTTAGTAAACTAGTCTTCATGATTCTAGAGCTGATCTGAACCTTATGAGTGCAAACTAGCCATTACTAGCTGTTTCTAGCCGTTATTTTGTCTTTTTCAGCGTGTTAGCAAAAGTGGCTTCGTAAGACTGAGTAAGTATGAGTCTTTGTCTTAGCTCCTAAATCTGAGGTACAAGTCCAAGTCTCAGTCTTAGTTCCTGAATTTGAGGTACAAGTCTAAGTCTCAGTCTTAGTTCCTGAATCTGAGGTACAAGTCTGAGTGTTAGTCTTAGTTCCTGAATTTGAGCTTTGTCAGTCTGAGGTCAAATCCAAGGTTCCAATCTGAGCCTGACATTCTAATTTGAGGTCTCAGTCTGACCTTCCAATCTGAGTCTGAGTTTGTCACTCTAATCTGAGGTCTTAGTCTGATGTACCAGTCTGACCTTCCAATCTGAGTCTGAGTCTGTCTCAGTCTGACCTTGCAATATGAGGTCTTAATCTGAGTTGGTTGAGTCTTGTTTCATTCTTTCCTTTTGATTGTACTCTTTTGTAAACCCTGAATCCACAAGCAGTGTAGCAGTTTCAAACCATAGAGACAATCTTTGTGTTGAATCAACTCAGATTTATTCATTGTAGGATGCTTAGACTCAGCTTGATGATTGGAATTTCTAATAAAGACAATTTTTTACTATAGCTAAGACTGCATTCTGATGTGCACCATTCTCAACTCAGGCTATCTTCAAATTCAGCCATTCTGAGCTTCTAAAAGCTTTCTGATAATGGATCTGTCTAAAGCCTTCTTCTGAAATTATCTTCAGCATATAAAACATTCTAAGCTTTGTCCATTCTGCATAAATATTTCTAAATTCTAATGCTTCTTAAGATCATGATTATGATTTTTCTGAGTCTCAGGAAAGGATTGTATTGTTTGCTCAATCTCAGTCTGCCCTTTATCTTCATCTTCGATCTGAGGATTCCTACCAGTCTCAGTCTGAGCTTGGTTGTGGTTCTTCTGATCTTTCTGAGTTCTTTACTCAGTATAAGATTCTTGTCTTTCTAAGATCTCGCATATTAAACATCAGCAACTTCAAGAACAGAAAACGTTAAGTTTAATCAAAAGGTTTGTTGTCATTAAAACCAAATCTTGTTTTGCTCTAACACCTCCTACTTAACTCTAGAGTATGGTATTATTATCAAACTCTAATAAGTTAACGCATGGTGAATGACTTAATATATATACTCATGTATCTTTATTAACCAAATTACCCTGGTCAAGGTCTTAATTTTATTGTAGAGCCCAAACTCATTACCAAGAGTTGATGGATTCCTTCTTGATTAATCATTAATTCTACAAGCATTTAATTATATCCAATATCTATTCAACTAGCATGGTAAAGCACTAGGTGTCCAGAATCAAAATATAACAAATAACTTGTTAATTACTAAGATAATCTGAGGTTAAAGGAAACTATTACACTTCTTCATGAGAATTTCCTATTGGCAATTTAGCAGTAATATATTAACCATGAGGAATTCTCAATCGAGTCAGTTCAATGATCATATCCTTATATGCATAATCTATATATGTAATTTAATAAATGAAATCTATTAATCTTTATCCAATAAAGACCTTTACATACATATTGATCTATCCGGATCATTAATTTTGTATCTTCAATGATCCTATATATGATCAATAACAATTTAGATTAAAAATAAAAGACTTCTTCTCATTATCATAATATCTATCATGATAACAAATCTCTAATTTTAAAAAAGTACATTTTTCATATCAATTATTTATTTAAACAGTAAATATGATATTAAAAAATTATTTTATTATTCAAAATAATTTAATTACAATTACACGATGGATTGGATCTTGGACATATCTATTTATCCCCAACAAAAAACCTTATTAGATTTATGACTTTTGCTACTTATATATATTGGTCTTCTTGTTGATTCTTTATTAATGTGAGACTAACACTTGATATTCCAACACCAAAATGTGATGAGAATTTTCTTTTTACTAGCCCCGTGCACAAATATTAAATATGAAATAGATTACTTGTTTACCCATGTTTATATAGAATCAGAGATACCAACAAAGCTCGACACAATTGGCAGATAGCCGGGTCACTTAAGCATCTTGACAGGGATTCGATCTTTGGCGGCCAGTGTGTGGAAAAGACTTTGTTGGGAGAAATAAAACCCACTTCGATATGCCAAATTTGAGCTTTCACCGCGCCCAAATTAACCCGGTTACAATAAGTAACCGGGATAAAATGCAGGAAATTGATATATTACCGCGGTTCCGAAAACGAACCGCGGTAAAATAAATACAACTATGTATTTTGTAAGTTTTAGGCCAAATTACCGCGGTTACTAATCGGAACCGCGGTAAAAATTTTGAAATTTGAAATTAACGCGGTTCTATTTAGCAACCGCAGTAATTAGCTTTTAAATTTTAATTTTTTTAAATTATTTTAGAATGCAATTACCACGGTTAAAAAAAAAACCCTTCCAGCAAAAACCATGTGAGAAATTCGCGAACCCTCTTCTTCCTCTCTCTCCCTGGTCCGCTTCCGTCTCCCTCCCTCAGACCTCTCTTCGCGGCTGTCTTCGCTGTTGCATCTGTCTCTGCAACCACCGTCCGTGACGCCGCTGCTGCAGCAACTGCACCCTCCGCTGCTAGGGTTCGCAACAGGAACTTCTTCTCCCTCACATAGGTATCCTTACCAACCCGAAGCCCATCTTGGACCTCTCGTTCTCCCTCACCGTGAAGGTTCGCAACAGGGACTTCTTCTCCCTCTCCTACGACGCCCACGTCGTTGCTGTTGGCTATCGCGGCTGTCAGCTAGGGTTCGTCTCCTCCGCCGTTGGCGGCTACATAAGGGCGCACCGATCCTCCTACATCGACGCAGTGATCACCATCGATGGGTTCGAGGTCATCTATGATGCTTTCTACTTGCTGTAAGACATCGCCAAGGGTGTGATTCCATTCAACACCAACACCCGAGTTGCTTTCAACACCTGGTTTGATTTGAAGTCACACGCACTCACCAAGCTCAACGCAAAACACGGTAAGGTAAGGAACCTTAGTTTTGAAAATCCCGGCTATTAACACTACCTTTTCGTGTATTTTTATTCCTACTTGGTATTGAAAATCCTAAGTTCCTGAAATTTTATATGCATGTACCTTTGTGTTGTGATTCAACCTTTTCTTTATTTATGGGTTTTAGGTGTAACGATAATTGTTGTTGTATGTCACTTTCTGATCTTGATTCTCCTTCCTCTGAGCCCTAACCACCATTGGGAAATTTGATGTGGGTATGTGAATTGGTGAATTTTTTCCCTCTGAATGTAATTCAATAGGAGCCTGAAGTTTTTTTTTCACTTGTCATCTGGTTGTTTTTATGACTTTCTTCATCATTGACATGATTAATGTGAGTGCTTTTGTCTATTTGGTACCTTTAATTTGTACCTAAAATATTGCATGCTAAATCATAATGTTAAAATTATGATTTATACCTTGAATTTTTAGAAATGGCATTCTAAGACAGGGGAGAGAAATTGAAGCTCGCACACTCTTTATCTTTGTTACTTTTGGTGCTTTTTTTGGAAGAGTTACTGGTAATGGAGACTAAAACATAAATATACATTTGATGCTTTTAGCAATGTGGCAAAGTATAGTTCTTTCTTTCTATTTTATAAATAAATTGGAGTCGTTGTGATGTAGTTTGATCTCACTCCATGAGTTGTAGTCTTCCTCTCTCATCCCATTTCATACCTACTCTTCCTTCTTTGACTTGAAAGGGGTGGAGAGAATCTCTGATGCAGCAAAAATAGAGAAAGGAAAACAACTCAATTTTGAGTCTTAAAAAGAGAGAAAAGAGGAAAAGTGTATGGTTTGTTTTTATCTTGTTGTTTTCCCACTTCACACTCTCTTGCTAAGCTTGACTCCCTACTGAATTGGGTAGGCCCGCCATAATGAATAATGGATGCAACTTTCTTAATGCATTGAGAAGCTTTCTTTTAAGTAAAAAAAATAAAAACAAAAACATGTTCGGAATGCTATTATGGATGGATATTTGCTTGTGATGATTGAAAGTATAAACTAAATTAATCAATCTTTCTTTCAAAATTTAGTAGTTGTAGATAGTGGCAGATGAAGTACACCTGTTGAGATCTTCACGTTTTGCCTTGGACTACACATTGTTGAACATCTATATCAAGCTATTCTTGGATCAAAAGGTGATTCCTCATACTTCAAATTAAATTTGGGTTTCATTGTATGAGATTTGGTTTTTCCAGTTTGAAACTTACTATGAATTTATGAATGTGTCAATGGATAATTAAGTCTTTGATTTGGACAATGTTGCTATTTGTCCCATCAAAAGTGAATGTGTATATGCATATATGCTGCATATCAAGTTAGACTACATACTCTAGTGGTTTTTTTATTGTTGTATCTAGTATGCTTGGTGTTAGCTTAGGATTGCTATTCATAATTGCTTGGTGTTAGCTTAGGATTGCTATATAAGGACAAATTATCATAATAAAAATCTTTTTATGCAGGACCTTAAGTAATGAATTGATAATAAATATACTTTGTGAACTACAAAGCATTCACGTTTTTTATATTGGTGTCGCTTCCGTTGGAAATATTATAGTTTGTCTCAAGTGATTAAAAAGACATAAAAAAACTATCTTCTCCCTAATATCTCATGAAAAGCATGCCATGTTATAACTACTATTAATGTAAAGAAGCTAACTAACTTAATAAAAGTAAACTTTAAAAAGGATTGTGTTGAAGTCTATAATGCATTAAAAGTCTAAGGATGGTAAAACCAACTTTCAATTATGGGTAAAGTACTGAACAAAAATGAAAAAGAGTGTGTTTATATATATTTAGATTCATTAGTTTTTAAAGTACTCTATTATGTTGATTTTTGTGAAGGCTACCTAAGAGCAATGTAGAAACCACCTTATGAATGGAAACTAAGCTTTTCTTTTTCCCAATCAAGTTACATTTTAGATCACCCTGCAAGTACTATTAATTTCTATTAATTTCCTACTCTTGAGAATCAGTTTTAATTAGACAGACTCCTTTTCTAATTTTTTTTCAATTGGAAAAAAGTAAAAGAATTTTTCAAGTTGGATGGCCTTGAAGAAGTGCATCCTAATATCCTTGTTACTAGAAACATGAAATTAGCATACACATGCATTTGTTGTTAGACATCGAAAAGTACTCTTACTCCCTTGAAATAGTGTCATTATTAATAAGGGCATTCAGATTTGTGGATGAAAGGGATGTAAGTAACATTACCCTCCAAATTTCCTTTTTCTTATTTGCACTTGCTCTTTCAGGAAAATTATTACTGGCTGGACAGGATTTTACACAGCCATCAATCAAGAGTCTATTCTGGTGATGTTGGCACTTCTTTTGAGGTAGTGGCTATTACTCTGTTTTTGTTTGTGTTTTCCATTTCAATAAATTGAGACGCCATATGTCATGAGGATTAATATATGCATTTTGGTTTTCCTCAGCTATCACCTATCGGAAAGGAATCAATTTTAACTTCTACTTCCAGTAATGTTGTTTTATACCAGGATTTAGTTTAAAAAAGAAGTTTAGCATGGATAAATGTAGAATGTCTTCCTCTTACCATTCAATTTTTTTCTCTTTATAGTCTTTTTACAAAGTTAAAATTATATTCATGGGTCCTGACATGAGCTGCTTGTTTTAATTAAACGATCTGTTTGTATGTTACAAATTATGATGATAGCATAGGTTATGGAATCATATTTACTCCTTTTCATATAAATGAAAATTTATTGATTTTGCAATTATCTCTACTGCAGATTCAAGCTGAAGGGTGATCAAAAGTTAGGCCATCCCTTACACCATCAATTGCACAGTTGGTGCTACAAAGAATATTGCCTTTTCCTTGCAAAAACCAGTATACTGTAGTGATTCTAATGCCCGAGTCTTCTTTTAAATTACTGAAATCAGTATTCCAATCTACTCGAAGAAACTATGGTAGAGAAGCAAAGGTTAGTTATATACAGGCCTCTTGTAGGGAGATATGAGCCTGGATTGTTAGGCAGTGCTTCTGTTAAGTTAACCTATTCAGCTAGAAGTGGATTATGTAAAAATCTGACTTATGTGGAAAGTCTCTACACTCATACCCTTCTTTTACAAAATTTTTAACATTGAAATCTCTCTAGCTAATAATTTTTGTAACATTTTCTGGATTTCATGATTGTTTCTTTTAGGGTTTAATATGTTGTTGCCTTTCTTTATTCTCTGATGTAACAACGGTATCATGCTTACATCATGGAGGAGATCTACTTGTGGATGATTAGATCTGCATGTTCACCTCTCTTCTTTGTTAGGAATCATATACATCTATCTCAAGTTCCTATTTTATATCATGACCTCTTTCCTCGATTCTTATTGTATCATCCTTTTACTTTTACTATTTAGTTTGCACCCTTTGCCTTCCTTATCTTCTTGTACTAATTTGCAATTGAGGTTGGATATGAAATGTTATTCACTTATCAAATTAAGAGGACTATCACTATAAACTTTGTTAATTGAATAGCTTCTACAGATTGGGTTGCTGTTTTAGCATGCTCATTTTCCATCATAGGACTGCTTCGTGAGTCAATTCATACAGGAGATGGATCCAGTACTCATGGTATACTGGCATTGTTCTGGCAATTTTATGGTTATATTACATGTTGAGGTAAAGTTATTAGATAAGCACCAACTGATGCTTTTTATATACTCCGTATGGATCCAATATATTGGTAAATAAAACCAGTTATAAACTTATAAAAGTGACAAAATATACAATGAAACCCTGGACATTGGTATTTGATATGTGTATTCAGTTTGGATTTTCTAGCTACATGAATCAAGAGGCCGTTAGATAAAAGAAGAGTGTACATATTCTATTCTAGTAATAGTGGGATGGAGGACAAAATAAATGTTTGCTATATTGTAGTGCTTCTTGCACACTCTTGAGTTGTGTTTTCTGCTTTTTTGTATCTCCTATTTCAGGTCCTTGGTTCTTATCTTTTACTGTGTCTGTGTGAAAATAACAATAATAGCAATTTTTTGGTAGGTTGCCAAAGTTCCATTGGGATATTATCTGGCTGCCATTTGGTCCTCTTGGGTAAGCCATGATTCCCATTTGTTTGTGTGTCCCCCCCCCCCCCCCCCCTTGTATAGCAGGAGAGAGTATCCTAAAATTTTGCTTTTTGTTAGGATTTTTAAAAAAATAACTAGACATTAACTATAGAATAGCTACGACACTCTATGACTTTTTACCGCGGTTCCTTAATCCAACCGCGGTAAAAAGTGGGCCAGAATTTTCACACTTCCAAGTTTTTTATCGCGGTTATTTTTCGGAACCGCGGTAAAAAGGCTAACTCAATTACCGCGGTTCTGAAAATTAACCGCGGTAGATCGCGGTAAACAGACTTCCAGAACTGCGGTAAAAAACCTTTTTTTTGGCATAGTGGATAATTTCTACGCCTCAAAAGGATTAGTGTCTAACTATCGGTTGGAGGATCCTTTGGTTCAAAACAAAATAGAGTACTCTCTCCTTGCCGTAACTTTGGTTAATCACGGTTGTAATAGTGATCACCCCAGTAGGCAGCTTGTCAATTATATTCAACACTTGGTCCATAGTCATGGTAATTAATTAACATTAGGATCACTCATGCGTACAGAGAAGTAAACAGGATTGCGGACTCCTTACCAATTCCACCATCATTAGTCTCTATCAATATGTAATTGGTGTTTCTCTAGCTATATCGTAAATGTCCGTTGTAGTTTTGGGATAATGCCCACTAGTGAATAAAAAAATAATAATAGATGACTTGACCTAGATACTTGCATTTAAATAATAAGCAACTTCTGACTAAAAAAACCAGTCTTGGTTTGAACGTTGTTGGAACCATTATCTTAAGAGAACTTTCCTTTCACCCAGTCAAGTGCACAAATATTCAATACCAAATAGATTACTTGACATAGATAATTGCATTTACATAATCAGCAACTTCTGACTAAAAAAAGCAAGCCTTTGTTTGAATCTTGTTGGAAGCATTATCTTATAAAGAGACCTTTTCTTTGACGCAACCCTTAACAAGACATTATGTTTACTTATTTAACATATTTTATTAAAGAAAAAAAAAACTGAATTCATGAAATGATTAAATTGAACAGAAATGATGAAAATTTGAGAGGCTATGTTATATATATGATCCGCCCCTGAATATCTGCATCACATGATTGAAGCAGGACATCATAATAAATTTATGGATCTGCGAAATTGGTACGTTGTATGCAACAAAATATTTGGATGAAAAGGTAGCTGATGACTTATGAGATAAACGTATCCTTTTATCCAACTTTTTGGATGTAGAAATTTCACACCTTCCATTGACTTACAACAGTTTTTCCTTTGCCTCATATATACCTTATATGCAGCTTCCACAACAGTTTGTTGAGTTTCTTTTCATTCTATTATGTGGTCATCCTCTTCTTCCGCATAATCATAAACTCATAAGCACTTATTCTCAGCTACCTAACGTTATACTTGGGAGGGAGAGTGGGAGACTAGGAAGTAATCCTGTCTAGCATCATCATGTTACTTATTTGGTTCTTGTTAGTCTCCTACATGTCAAAAACTTCCACTTCACTAGACACTTTATCAGTGAATGAATCTATCCAAGATGGGGAGACTTTAGTTTCAGCAGGTGGAATTACTGAAGTGGGTTTCTTTAGCCCAGGAAATACAACACGTCGATACTTGGCTGTATGGTTCAGGAATGTATCCCCAACAACAGTGATATGGGTGGCCAACCGAGAAACACCTCTCCACAATAACTCAGGATTTTTAAAACTCAATGAAGAAGGGATTCTTCAACTTCTCAATGGCACAAACAGCATTATTTGGTCATCCAATATATCAAGCAAGGCAGGGAGTAATCCAATTGCTCAGATCTTGGATTCAGGAAACTTTGTAGTGAAAAATGGACAGGAAACTAACAAGGACAACTTTTTTTGGCAGAGTTTTGATTATCCTTGCGATACATTGTTGCCAGGAATGAAGCTTGGATGGAACTTGCAAACTGGTCAAGAAAGATTTCTGTCATCTTGGAAAAGTGCTGATGATCCTGCCAAGGGAGAATATACTTTGAGAATTGACCTTAGAGGATATCCCCAATTAATTAAATTCAGGGAAACTGATATACATGTTAGAGCAGGGTCATGGAATGGCCAGTCTATGACTGAATATCCACTTCCAACTCCTGGAGTTTTACAAACATTTGTGTTCAATGAAAAAGAAGTGTATTATGAGTTCGAGATTCTTTACAAATCGACCTTCAGCACATATACACTTACCGTACCAGGTGCCGGGCAGAGTTATTTCTGGACAACTGAACAAGACATCAGGGAAGCCACCTCAATTGTGGAGGAGGATCAGTGCGAAAATTATGCCACTTGTGGTTCAAATTCTGTATGCAATATTGATGGGAACCATCTAACTTGTGAATGCCTGAAAGGATATGTCCCCAAGTTTATTGAACAATGGAATGTATCAGTTTGGTCTAACGGTTGTGTTCCAAGGAATAAATCTACTTGTGGAAACAGGTACGCAGATGGCTTCTTGAAGTACAGAGGAATGAAATTGCCAGACACGTCTTCGTCATGGTTTAATAAGACCATGAACCTTGAGGAATGTCAGAAATCATGTCTGAAAAACTGTTCATGTGTAGCATATGCAAATTTAGATATCCGTAATGGAGGAAGTGGTTGTCTACTCTGGTTTAACAATCTGGTTGACGTGAGGAAATTCTCTCAATGGGGACAAGATCTTTATGTCAGAGTCCCTGCTTCAGAACTAGGTACTCAATTTTTAATTTATATATAATTTTACTACGTTAACTCAACATCATAACTGAGATATTCTGTAAACCAAAAGAAAATATCTGAAATACTTTATGCTCCAACAAAAATTTATGAAAGGTAGTCTTGAACCTTTTTCCATCCTTCGAGTTAATATTTAAACTTCTCCTTTATCTTTCACATTAATCTTTAAAAACCATCATTAAGGACTAATGTTAAGGATTATGAAGAATTAGATATTATTTTTCGTGAAAATTTTATTTAAGAACTAAGTTATATTTAAAAAATAAATAGTTCAATATGATTTTAAGGATTTATTTTCTTCGCTTTTTATTTCTTGGTTTCATGTTTCTTTCATTTCATGTGCCTGACTTCATTATTCTAAGACTTTTTTTTTTTTTAAGGTGGAGAGAAATATATGAGAAATAGAGAAGAAATTGAGTTGTTTGATAAGAAAGAAATAGAGATATAATAGAGTGGACAAAAATTATATTTTTGTTTGGTAGTAAAGAAATAGAAAGAAGAAAATTGGATTATACTATATAAGACCAAAATACCTCTAAATAAGTATTAATAAGTGAAATTTATAAAAAAATTAAAATATTTAACTTTATAAATAATGTGTAAGTAATTTATGTAAAATTAATAAAGTTATATTAAAAACTAATAAATTATTAAGTTTAGGGTTTAATTATAAAATAATTATATATTTATATTTATGTATAATAAATTTTATTGAATAATAAATTTTAATTTTTTTGTTCATTCTATCTTATGATCAATTTTAATGATCGAGCAAATATCAAATAAGTATTTTATGTTGTCTAATCTCTTATTTATTTAGTAAATTAAATGTCCATTTAATAAAAAAAATGTGAAAAGTCCATAAAGAAACTAATTTAAACAAGGAGGGAATAAAAGATGACAACTATTTTTTTAACATTAAAATAGTACGAATAAAGATTAGAATGGAGAAATTAAAGGGCAAGTTTCATCCACTTAAAAAATTGATACAATCAGTCAGGCTTTGTCCTTTTTTTTATGGGAATTTCTATTGTATCCTTCCATGAGAGAGGGTTTTGGTATCTTATTTGATCATTTAATCAATTTTTTTAAATTTTTTTTAAATTGTCTTAGTATTTTTACAGTTACAGGATAATTTTCAATTATTAGAATTTATATTTTTAATTTTTTAAAAGACTTTTTGATCCTCTATAACCATTATACTGTATTTTTTACTGTATTCCCCCATTTTTTCATGTTCTTATTTGTAATACACATGTGTCTCATTTGAAATCTACTTTATGTTTTCGAAGTAATTTATGATGGAGTACATGACTTGTTCCTATGTAGTTTTGGTATTTATGCCTCCATTCAATAAAAAAATAACAAGAAGGTATCAAAACCCTCCATAGCCGGAGAGATACCAAATTGCTACCCTTTTTTTATATATATTTCTCCGCTATTTTACGGAGAAATTTTTAAGCATGAGTCTCACGTTCTCATAATTTCTCTTTTTCACATTTTTCTCTTTTACTAAACTGAAAATTCATTTTTATTATCTTTATTCTCTTCCTTCTCCCCAAATTTTATCTTTACCAAACATAACATAAGAGTGTTATGGATGGAAATAGGTATTGTGAAGTAAGGGTCATTGCGCCCGTAAAAAAAAAAAAAAAAAAGCTTTTCATGCTCATGAAAGAAAATTTCTATATCACATATCATATATGTTAAATAATTTTTTAACCCATTTTTTCAAATTCCGTTCCTGTGAGGGTAGTTGGATTAGGGGCAAGGCCATGAGAACTTCCAATTTGAGTTGACCAAACATTTTGGTATTGCTACTTGACACATCATGCTCCATATTAATTGAAACGAAGGTATTTAGGTTGTAGGATTTTGCCACTGCATAGGAAGTTATTATTAGAGATAGTTGTAATTTTTGTCTTATCGCATCTTTCCAAATTAAATAGATGTAATTTGCCCTTGCCTTTTTAACTTGCTCAGTATAAAGAAATTAGAAACACCTAGGTGAGCTCCAACCACTTTGTCCTAAAACCACTCTAGTGGAAGTAGATATTTGCAATGCTCAAACTGGATGGTTTGACTTATTAGTAAATATAAAAGTCTATTCATACTATGTTTTTAAATAGACTAATAAATCTACCTCTAAATAGGTTAGTATATCTATGGACTAATGAGCTTACTTTTTAATAATGTAAATGTCAATGACATATATGCCTTCAAATTAAATAGGCCAACAAAACCTATCTCTAAATAGGCCAATAGAAGAAATTAAAAAGTTATATATTATTTATTGTGTATAATTAATATACTTTTATTTTTATTAAAATTAATATTATTTAAAAATAGGCTTTTTAAATCTAAGCTCATCAAGCCTAATAGGCTTTTTTAAAAATCTAAACCTGACCTATCTAATTAAAAAGGCTTTTTGAAAAATCTTATGTCTAACCTTTTTATTAAATGAGTCAAGTCAAGCTAGACCTTAAATAGATTGGGTCGTAGATCCCGATAAGTGATATGACCTATTTTCATCGTTATTTACAACCCATGTGGCGATGCTTAGACAAAAAAAAGTAACACTTAAATATTCTTTCTTATTTTTATTCTCTTTTATCATATTTTAATTTCTTTTAAAATAATATACATTTAAACATATTTTTTATTGTATAATAATTTCATAAAAAAATCAAAATTCATTGTTAAAAAATCAAAATGAATGTAAAATGAAAACCAACACATGGCTCAAATCATTGTTAAAATAATTTTTATTTAGAACTAAAAGAATTTCAAATCTGTATTTAATTTTTGTTTTTTCAAAATTTAAATTTTTATTTCTTGTAAAATTATGTGCAATGCATATAAACCTTGCTAATTCAATTTAAAAAATTTAAGAGAATGAAAAAAATGGACTTGAATGAAGAAAAATATTATATGTCAAAAATGATCTAAAAAGATTATTCTATTAATTAAATTAAATTTTAGAATTTTCAAACTTGCTATTGTCAGAGATGATGCATTCCCAATATGAATATATATCTTAAAAATAAAAAAAAACATGTGAACAGTAATCTAATTTACTAATTGACTATTCTTCTCTGCAGATTCAAACATGACAATTACATTTGGTAAGCATGAAAATAGGAAGAGTAGTATACTTCCAACTGTCATACCGATCTCATTATTTCTAATACTGCTTATACCTGGTCTATTCGTTTACTGGACTAGAAGGCAGAGGAAAGGTAAGAAAGAAGCAAGTTTCATTGTAACTCATAAGTTCGTTCTGTAAAATGTTAAAATTAGGTAACTTATGACATGGTCAACTCATTCTCTCCTCACTCTCTAGGGGAAGATTTGCTACATTTTGATGTAGGCATGAGCATGAAAGTTAAAGACACAGAGTTTACTGAAATAGATAAGGGTTCGAAAGTTAAGAAGAAGGAAGTCAAATTGCCATTATTCAGTTTTGGGAGCGTTTCAGCTGCAACTAATAACTTTTCAGATGCAAATAAACTTGGTGAGGGTGGCTTTGGACCTGTTTACAAGGTGCGTTCCAAAAAACTTCTTCTCAGCAATATTTCTTGAATTGGAACGAACGTGGAAATTTTTGCAATGTTATCATTATGCTTTGTGGAATATTCAACAAGCTACAACTATTATACTAGTACTTTATTGGGTCACTAGCCCCTAGGGCACTGGTTAAGAATCTAAAAATAGAAATTTTTATTGGGAATCACAGTATTGATTACGTCTGTTACATTAAATACTGCACATTTCAATAAAAGTTTTTTATTTTTGGTTCCTTAACGAGTGTCATTGTCATTGACGTTAGCATTTTCCTACTTTATTATCTTGTCACTTATATGTACAACTATGCTATTTCTGCTGCTGATTTTCACTTTGAATTTTAGGGTAAATTATTGAATGGGGATGAGGTTGCTGTAAAAAGACTATCCCGGAGATCTGGTCAAGGATGGGAGGAGTTGAGAAATGAAGCCTTGTTGATTGCAAAACTCCAACATAATAATCTTGTTAGACTTTTAGGTTGCTGCATTGATCGAAATGAAAAGATGCTGATTTATGAATATATGCCTCATAAAAGCTTGGATGGTTTTCTTTTTGGTTTGTAATTTGCAGTCTCAAATCTCTAACATTTGCTCCCTTTCTATTGAACCTAAACTCTGGTTGTGACTTCTTTTAATGCAAAACAGATGCAACAAAAAGAAGGATGCTAGATTGGGGAACACGAGTTCGAATAATTGATGGCATTGCCCAAGGACTCCTTTATCTTCATCAGTATTCAAGGTTCCGGATCATTCATAGAGATTTAAAAGCTAGCAACATATTGTTAGACATCAACATGAATCCTAAAATATCAGATTTTGGAATGGCGAGAATGTTTGGTGAAAATGAACTTCAAGCAAATACAAACCGGATAGTTGGAACTCAGTAAGTTCAATAAAATAATAGTTTTCTGATGATGCTATAATCAATGAAATAGTTGCCTTCAAGATTTTAACACATGATCAATCAAATACTAATTACTTTACGTTGATGGTTTTCAGTGGCTACATGTCCCCTGAATATGCTCTAGAAGGTCTTTTCTCAATAAAATCTGACGTGTTTAGCTTTGGGGTCCTGTTGTTAGAGATTTTGAGTGGCAAGAAGAATACCGTTTTTATCAAACAAACTCCCTCAATCTCCTTGCTTATGTAAGTTTCTAGATTCCACCAAACTATTCTTAATTTGTAAGGTTAAAAACTTTAAATTGATTTCATAATTTGTAAACTTTTAAGCCATCTCAAAAACATGCATTATTTAGACACTGTGTACAATATTATGGAACAATGGAGCATTGCAAAAATGTTCTCCAAACATTGTAAATTGTTGCTTCTTTCTTGTTGAATCTTGAAGGCTTGGGATCTATGGACAAGTAATTCGGCAATGGACCTTATAGATCCAACATTGGAAGATATCTCCAATAAGCATGTAGTGCCAAGATATGTGAACATAGGACTTCTTTGTGTCCAAGATAGTCCAACAGATAGGCCAACCATGTCTGATGTTGTATCAATGATTGGCAATGACACTGCGGCCCTTCCTCGTCCAATGCCACCTGCATTTCTAAATGTGAGAGGTAATGATAATTCAAGATTGGCCAGAAGTGAAGAAGAAAACCTTTCTGTGAATATTATCACAGATTCACTTGTGGAACCAAGATGAATTTAAGAGTGAGACTTGTCTTATTTTAAGATTTGATAGGAACCTCTTTTTGGAAACACTAAAACATATGTCCTGTGAATATTTCAATCCCCCTCCCCTTGTGTGTCTTAATGTTGTTTTGAGAAATAATGGAATCAAGTGAAGTAAGATGAGTTGATTCCGATAGGAATAGCATAAGATTTCACCTATCAAATTATCAACTCATTTTTTTATTTTTATAAGATTGAAAAATTTTATATATTATGATTAAATAATTTGGACTCATTTTCTATTAATATGGCTAATATTAAATTTCATCCAATATTGAAAAGTGTTATATAAAGTATGTAAAAGAATATATATTACTAGTAAATTTTCTCTTGTAATATTCTAGTAAAGGTATATTTTTATATAATTAAAATTAAATTTGTTATACACTAAGAATTTAATGATTATGCATTGTCGATATAAAACAAATTACACTGTAATCCAATGAGTTTAATAACACATGAGTTATTATATTCATTAAATGATGTGACAACATATCATTGGATGACAGTTTAAACTTTTTTACATTGAGAGTACATAGTCATTAAATTCATAATTTATTATCTTTTAAAGTAAAAAAAATAAGAATTAGATATAATTTGAAACAATTATTCAATCTTAAATTGTAATAATAGATTATATTTTACTATTAAAATTTAATTTACAGTATTATTTGATAATGGGTTATAATTAAATCAATAAAAATGTTACTAATCTATTATCTATTATATCTATTATAATATATAAAAGTTGAAGCACAAGCTATGACATTGAAATCTCACCTACAAAATTGTCAAGTATGTCTAATTTTTCCATATCAAGAATAATATAAGATGACACCTCTAGATTTTGTCTTTGCTTGCAATATATATATATATATATATATATAGAGAGAGAGAGAGAGAGGAACACACACAATACCCACGAGACCACATATACTCCAAAATTAATAGATCAATTTTCTTTGGTTTCACAACCCACATGGACATCATTTCACTCATTTAGACAACATTCATTTTCTTTCTCATGTGTTTCACCCTAGCTATCCCACCGAACCGTGAAACAAACAAAGCCTAAATCCAAGGCAAAATAAAATTTCTGAATTTACTCACAAAGTAAAGCAACATAGTTTTCACGTTAACTTATGTGATTTTTATTTTATTTTTAAAATATTAAAATTTGATAAGTTTCAAATTACTATTATAAAAAATTTAAATTTTTTCCTATCTAATGTTATTTATGTGATTTAAATATCTCATTATTTTTTAATTTTTTTAGATAAACTTTAAAACATATTGATTGACAAACAATACATTGATAATTTTCATACAATAATCTTCATTTCTTTTTGAAAATTTTTGTTTAAATTTAAAACATATCATTTTTTATCCTTGATTCTTTCAGTTATCCTAAAAGGATCAATAAAATAAAAATATTTGGTTAAAATATTAATAAGATAAGTAGGGTGGTTACTAATTATAATAAGGAGAGACTTAGAAAGATAGGTAATGTATCATTCAATAGAAAACTATTTAATCCCAATATTAATTTTTAACTAATTGGTATTTTTTATAATTTATTTAGAATTCTTAAAAACTAAACATTAATAATTGAAAAAAAAAATTATCTAAACCAACTACTTCATTGATTTGGGGTTGAGCTCGTCCTGTTTTACGATTATATCTAACGAATTACAAATATATAATATCAAAACTTAATTTTTATGTGCGTTTAATTAGGCTTAAACATGTTTTTAGTCCCTATAAAAATGGGGTGTTTAGTCTCTGTAAAATTTTTTCGTGGTTTTTCATCTCTAAAAAATTTTCCATTAGCCTTTTTAGTCTATGACATTAACTTTAAGTTGATGTGGTTAACAAAGTGTCATATCAGTTTGCCACATGTGTTGTTTCGTTCAGCTTAAATTTGTTTTAATTCAGTTCCTATAAATATGATTCTTTTAATTGTTTTTAGTCCCTATAATATTATTTTTTTCAACTCAATCTCATCCACATCCAACATCACAGTTAGAGCGGTCAATTTGGGCCACACGGCCCGGTCCGGCTCGATGCGGGTAGCGAGCTTTATCAAGATGGGCTAAAACACTTGGAAGTTATTCAGGCTTCTAAATTAGATGTCCAAGCCCTACCATTTTACGGGCTTTTAGCAGGTAGTCTGGCTTTTTGCGGGTTTTTTGCTGGCTACCCGACCTTTTTGTGGGTTTTTGCGGGTAGCAGGCTTTATCGGGCTAGACTAAAAAGTCCGGGAGTTATTCGGGCTTCTAAAATAGGTGTCTGAGCCCTACATTTTTGCGGGCTTTTGAGGGTCGGCCCTGTCGGGCTAGCCCATTTTGCCGACTCTAATCACAGTGCCCTTTTGCTTTTATTGCATTGTTACACTTGAAATTCTTGAACTCCTCATGGGTTTAATAAAATAAATTCTTTATGTATTTAATTATTTGAAACTTCAACACACTTGGATTCACTGTAGAAAAGGAAAAATCATGTAAAGACCTTTTTTCTGTCTATTGGTTAACAAAATTTTCATCTGATTTATGTCTATTGACCTGTAATTTGATGGAATTTGTGCTTACTAACAGAAAAAAAAACTTGTAAATGTAAATCAAATGAAAATTTTGTTAGTCAATAGACAGAAAAAAAAGAATTGTATAGTGAATTCAAGTGTGTTAAAATTTTAAATAATTGAATACATAAAGAATTTATTTTCTTAAACTCACAAGCAGTTCAAGAATTTCAAATGTAACAATACAGTAAAAGTAAAATGACATTGTGATGTTGGATGAGGATGAGATCGAGGTGAAAAATAAAAAAAAATTATAGGAACTAAAAATAAAAGGCTAACAGAAAATTATTTAGGGATGAAAAATCACAAAAAAAACTTTACAAAAATTAAAAGCATATTTAAACCGTTCAATTATATATCCCGATTTTTTTAGCAAAAATTAATAGGAATAGTTTATGAATGAAAAAGGAAAAAGATATAGATACAGTATCCTTAGTACAAGTTAATCTCCACAAGTGATAACAGTCTTGATGAGTTTCCTTTGAGCAAGATATCAAGAACTTTTTCAGGGTTGTAAATAAAGCATGTCAAGTCTTTTCAGCTGAGCCATGTCAAGTCTTTTACGATGTTACGTTATGATGTCACATTATACTTTTCAATTTTTATTTCTTTTGGTTTTAGCTTTAGAGCATCTTTAAAGTGGTGGTCATTGCTCATTTTGTTCTAGCGATATTTGTCTGACAGTGAATGATACTTTATTAGCATTGGTGCCCACGGTGTTTTTTTTTTTTTTATTTCCCGGGGTTTAAACCCCCAATAATTATTTTTTAATATTTTTATTCAAATTTTTCGGGGTTTTAAACCCCGTAATTTTTTTTTATTTTTTATTTAGCTTTTTTGGGTTCCAACTCCTACTAATTTTTTTTTTAAAATGAGTTTACTTGTGGTCGTTGGAAAACTTTTTTTAAAAAATTAATTTTTTATTTTATTATTAATATTATTTTATTATTTATTAATTAAAATATTTATAAATTGAAAAATGGGTGATTTTTTTTTTTGTAACAGGAGCAAAAACCAAACAAAGAGACAAAAAAAAGAACAAAAAACAAAACAACAGAAAGAAACAACTATCTGGGGAATTCTATACCCTGAGCATCGGCCTGGAGCATCAGCAGGAGGCCCAAGGGAGGTCAGGAACCAGAAGCAGGCAGCAATCAGTATTCGCTCCACACTTGGCAAGAAAGTCAGCACATTAGTTTCCCTCCCTAAAAGTGTGCTTAAGAATAACAGTCCAATCCCTATTCATCAAGTGCTTGATCTCCATGACTAGAGTAGCCAGCTTGTGGAAAGTAGGCACGCCCTCCGAAACAGCTGTCACAGCTAACATTGAATCCGACATACACTTGCCGTTCCTGTAGTTGAGGCTCCAACAGATACGAAGACCTTCAAGGATAGCAATGAGCTCTGCTTCTAAAATTTCCACATCTTTCAATCGACCATAGTAACCCCGAATCCACTTACCATCATGCATCCGAATGAGGCCACCAAAGCCAGCAGTGAATTTAGTTACACTGCCATCTGTATTAAGAGCAACTTGATCATGGATGGGTGGCTCCCAAGAAACCATGCGCACAGAAGGGATATTAATCTCAGCTGGATTGACATTGAACACTTTGTTAAACATATCAGCCATGTGTACAATGGTCCAAACAACCTCCCCATGACTCTTGCGAATATTTTCAAAGGTAAGACAATTCCTACTTATCCAAATTTGCCACACGGCAGCAAGGAAAAGAGACCCTGCTATTTCTATCCCTCTCCTCAGCCAACCCTGCAAGTTGATTGACCTTGTATCCTCATAAGTAGTAGACAGTCCTAGCAGCGTCCAAATCTGCCTCACAACACAGCAATCTCGAAGATAGTGTAGGATACTTTCTACCTCAGACCCACATCTCGGGCAAGATCCTTGTAAGTTAATACCATGGTGAAGGAGAACTCCACTCGTAGGAAGAGAGTTATGGCAAGTTAGCCAGAGCATGAAACGAAGAGTCTCAGGCGCGGGTATTTTCCAAAGCCAGTTCCAAGATTCAGTAGCATATTCCCGATCCAAATGTGTCAGCCAATGGTAGGCGCTATTAACTGAATACACTCCCGAGATTGAATTTGACCAAACGAACATATCAGTCACTCCATCACACAAACGAGGTGCAAGATTCTGAAGAATGGAAATTAGCTCAGGTGGGACATGAGTCCACAACTTCTCAAACCGCCAAACATCCTCCCTCCAAATCTCATTCACACTAACATGAAGATCATGACTATTCACGTAAGGTACATGCTCACATAAAGGGCCAATATGTAACCAATTGTCAAACCAGAAATTTGAACTTCCATCTCCTAATTTAAAGACGAAGCCTGGGGCAAGCTCTTTTCTAGCTTTCAAAATTGATTGTCAAGTAAAGGATCCCCTGCACAAAGGAGCCTGAAGAATGTCAGTGTCCGACCAGTATTTTCCTTTTAGCAGTCTCAGCCAAAGCTTATCACAGTGTAGAGATGACCAAATAAGTTTTCCCAGCATGGCTATGTTCTGCAGCCGAGCCACTTTAACACCAAGCCCACCCAATCTCTTAGGCCTAGTGACTTTCTTCCAGCTAACCAGATTCATGCCCTTCCCCTCACTATTCTTCCACAGGAAATTTCGAGCCAACAAATCAGCTTTTCACAAATATACTGTGGCAACCAGTAGGCTTGCATAGTATAGATAGGAATCGAAGCCAAAACAGAATTAACTAGCGTGGGCCTACCTGCCTTATTTAACAATTTCTGTTTCCAAGCAGCTAGTTTGGATTCAATTCTGTCCACTACAGGCTGAAAGTGCTCCTTAGTGGGACACCCCTGGAAAACTTGGAACCCCAAATACCTTCCCAAGTTGGATGTGAATCTGATAGAGGAAATTTGAGTGATTCTTTCCTTCCTCACGTTGGTCACCCCTTTAGAAGCAAGCACTCTTGACTTGTCCATATTAATCTTCAAACCCGAGGCATCACTAAAATTATCCAGAATTTCCTTCATAAATCTGACTTGTGAGCTAGTGGCCTTTAAGAATAATAGGCAATCGTCCGCAAAGAACAAGTGCAATAACTTGGGTCCCTTTTTTGTCACCGATACAGCCTACCAATTCTTTTGCTCCACCGCATCCGAAATCATATACCCCAGCTTCTCCATGCATAAGACAAAAAGGTAGGGAGACAATGGGTCTCCTTGTATAAGCCCGCGCACAGGGGAGAAGAAGGAGGACCTGACCCCATTCCAAAGTAAGCACAAGGAAGAAGATGTCACACAACTCATAATGAGGCTAATTATGGAGCTAGGAAAACTAAACTCAAGCAAGACTTGACGGAGAAAATACCAATCAATTCTGTCGTATGCTTTCTCCAAGTCCAATTTAAAAATAAGATCACCAACCTTTCTCTTGGAGGTGTGCATGTGGTGAAGAACCTCTTGAAGCACAATAACATTGTCAGCAGTACCTCTCCCAAGAATAAAGCTACTCTGAAGTGGGCTTATAAGATTATTGAGAAAGGGTCTCAACCAGGCCACAAGCACCTTTGTAACAAGCTTGTAAACCACGTTACAGAGACTAATGGGCCTAAAGTCCCTAAAAGAAAGGGGCTTATCTATCTTAGGAATCAGAACAATGAGAGTTTCAGCAAGCGCAGGCTCAATTCTTCCATTATGAAACGCATCCCTAACCAGCTTCCAGACTGTGTCCCTACAACATGCCAATACAGCTTGAAAAAGATTGGTTGGAAACCATCAGAACCTGGAGCTTTGTAAGATTTCATGCTCATAAGGGCTTGAAACACCTCCTCCTTCGTAACCGGCTGAAGCAATTTATCAATACAAACTGCAGATAAGGAACGCATACTGGATGTGTGGATAACTGGATTCTGAACCTCCTTTGAGCATAAAAGCTATTTATAAAACGACACTACCTCCCTCCGAAGTTCCTCATCATTGTCACACCAGATACCATGGCCAATGAACAACCCATAAATTTTATTTCTTCGACGTCTGTTGATGGTTTGAGCATGGAAAAATGAGGTATTTTTATTCCCAAACTTAACCCAGTGCTCTCTAGATTTCTGAAACCACAAAATTTCTTTCTGAAACAAAATAGAATTATATTCAGCCTGAAGTTCCCCTTGAGTAAGCAGTAGCGAAGCCGAATCAACGGCCTCTAAACATTTCTGAATGCCTGCCAATCTCTTCTCAATTTTACGCTTTCTGTTGAACACGTTGCCGAAGGTCTGTTTATTAAATTTGCGGGACTCCTCCTGCACCTTTCTATGAGGAAGTAGAGGCAAAGATCAACTGAAAAGAAAAACAGGGAGAGGAGTAGATCCGCGGAATCACGGTTTATATTTCAATATTTATTAATTATCGGATTTTCGAAATGGTTTCTAGCTGAAATGATTTCTTGTTATGAGGATTGGTAATTAACACTTGCAAGCATTGGATTGGAATTTTTAGGTTGCAAACAAGGATATGTTATGTACATTGGCTAGCAAATCATACCAGCCAATTTCACCTTTTAAGTTGGCTTCATCAAAGTCAACTTCAATTGATTTTGTTAGTTCCCTGTGATTACTACAATAATGTTAATTTTTCTAAGTATTTTAGGAAGTGTAAAATTTATGTTAGTAATTTTTGTGTGAAAAATGGTTCCACTTTAGTGTAATTTAGTAATGCAACATGCAGGCCTTAAATTTGAATACATTCTTATAGGATTAGTGTGGATGAGCTTATTGATTTAATCATGTGGTTAGAGCCAATTCCTTTTCTGGTTTTAAATAAGCTTCAAATTATTTTCTCTTTATGTTAATTTCCACTTACTTGGTCTTTGCAACAAGATTATGGACTGCCCTCCGACCTTCACAATGTATGAATTTGGTACTATAGTTAATGGAGCACTTGTCTTCAAAGGTATATTTCTAAACATAGCTTTTAAATTTGATCTTTTCGAAGATCATAGATCTTTCTATACTTGTCAAATCAATTGAGAAATAGATATCTACAAACTGTTCGAATCTTGGATAGTAAATCGGTTCTTATCCCATGATTTCTATACTTGTCAAATCATCACATTAATTATTCCTTTCGTCTTTTGGCTATGGTATATTGATGTTGGAAGTGTTCAGTTGTGGGTTTACTTTATACTTTCAAGAAATTGGTGGAAATCAAATGTTAATATTTTATTACATGGAGTTACAGAGTTAAATCTGATACTTTGTAAGAAAGTTGCCTTAAATATTTGTTAGTGGAGTCTACTAGGGACCGGTAGTCTTTAATGCAAGAAAGAATGTTAGGAGTGCTTTAGTTTGGTTCCTCTGACTTGTTGCATAATTTTCTATACAATTAGGAGTGTGGCTTGGCGCTTATGAAACAACAAAAAAGGTTGTTATGGTTTATGATAGAGTAGCTATTGATTTTAGAGGTGTTGATGTTGTTACTAATCTAATAAAACCGCCTTAAAAAGAGAAATCTATTCCAAAATGTGAGGAATGTGGTGAAGCTGAATCTGTTAATTGAAAAGGAGGGACATAGGTTTACTAATCTAATTTGGAATGTGATTTAGCAAATGAGAAGTTAAGGAAGGTGTGAGCTGTTTATTTATTTTTTATTTTATTATTATTTTGGGTGCATTTTTTTTATTTTTTTATATGATGTGTCAGCTGGTTTGATTCTCATTTAAGATTTACTTCTGAATAGGTGATTCGTTGGTTGAGTGTTGAGAACTTGAGACAGAGGTAACCAACATGTAGGTTCATAGTAAAGTAAGACAAAGGTGGCTTTGATGCTTGAACTTGGAAAAGAAGGAATGGTTGAGGGAAAAGATAAAAGGACTGATAGTTTTGAATTGGCTGTGTTTGTGTTTCCCAGTGAACATCAATGATCATTTTGGCTTTTAGGTGAATCATGAATTGGCTTATTAGTATGAATTGGCTTATTAGTATGAACTATTTTTTACACTTTATTAATATGGATTCAGAAATCTACTTGGCTATGTATTATTATTGTTTGCATTCTTTTGGAGATTTTGGTACCTATGTATGAATTTGCACTTTGCTAAAGGTCTATCAAATGGTGGGTATGTCTCATGTAGATTTTGAAGCATGAATGGCCAACAAGATGACAACTTTATTCCCGACCTTGTCTCATCAGCTAAAACTAGTGAGACAATTTGTGAGAATTGCATGGCTAAATTAAAAGTAAGTTTATCCTGCTTTTCTTTTGGTCATGCTCTTCAATTCATGATAATGACTAAAATAAAAAATGTTAGTGAGGAGATTTTTTTTTTCAAGAGGAGCGATGAATCAGAAGGAGATAAAAGAGCTTATACAATCATTGAATAGGTAGCTATTGATAGCTCAACTTTGGTATATTTTTTCATGCTTGCCATTTCATTCCACTTTCTTTTAAGTTAGGTGTCTGCAAGATTATGAGTTTTAATTATTGATGTTAGAGTAATGGATTTATAGAGTTAGCATTGTTAAACCTCAGCTGTGATGCTATATATTTTTCTGGGGCAAACAATTAATGGATATGTTGTGTTTTATATAAGATATAATATATAAAATATAAAACATAACATATAACATATAATTGTTTATTATTATTTTTCCTTTTGAAGCTCACCGTCAGTTTCTACAAGTCTATATATTATTACTTGTTGAAACAAGCTCAGGCCTAGTTTTTGTTTTTCTTTATAGTTAGGAGCTTACCTCACCGTAGAATTCCCCGCTAAGATATTTGTTTTTAAGGGTAATTATAGGGTGAACCCTTTGAGTTTGGTTCCACCATAGACCACTAATTTTTTTTCTATAAAAGGTAATTTTAATTTTATAATATTGATTAATAAATTTTTTAATATTAAATTTATACTATTTATGGTAAAGGTCTATGGTGGATCCAAACTTAAAGGGTCCACCCTATAATTACCTGTGTTTCTAATATCTTAGAGCCTCCTGAACTTTATTTGTCTTCTTATTCCTTAAGACTTCTAACTCTTTTCTTTTTCAAAATATATAGTAATTTTAACAAGGTATGTCACATTCTTCATTGTATCATTGTAACTAGGCATGGGAATAGGCTAAGCCGAGCTATGTTTTCCAAAGCATGAGCCTTATCTGTACCTTAAATCCATGGCCTGAGTCTAATTTGTTTCCCTGACATAGGCTTTATTTTATGATCTGAGTCTGGCACTACAAGGAAATCGAGAATTAGCGACAGCTATAAGTCGTCGCTAGGCAATCGAAAATCGTCGCTAAACGGGATAGAGCGACGACGCAGCAATGACTAACAGGTTGTCGCTAAGGTCCCCGTCATTATTGCAATAACGACGATTATATGAAAACCATCGCATCTTAGCGACGCATGGCCGTCGCTACAGTGACGGTCGTAGCATTGTTTCGACGGCAGTGGCTGTCGCTAGCCGTCGCAATTTAGCGATGGGCATAAGGTAGAGACGGTCTACCCATCGCTAAACATTTAGCATTTAGCGTCACTACACATAATTTTTTTTAAAAAAATTCATTTTTTAGTTAATTATGATTATAAAATGTAATTAAAATTCATGGTAAAATTTAAATATTTTTATGCACATTAATATTAACTTCACCGAAAAGTACATCAATATTAATATTAACTTGACAAAAAAGTACATCAATATTAATATTAACTTAACAGAAAAGTACATCAATATTAATATTAACTTCACACAATAGTACATAATATTAATATTAATCTAATTATACATCATTTTCATCTTCTTGATCTTCATCATCATCTTCATCTTCATTGTCATCCCACTCACCTTCATCATCATTTTCATCTTCTTGATCTTCATCATGATCCTCAGATTCATCATCTTCACCGAAAGTCTCAAGCTGAATAACTGGTTCATTTCGATTCTGAGCTAAGCCTGACAACTGTTCAATGTCTACAATCGGTAAAACAGATGAAATAATCCAAACACTTTTCAGTAACATGCCAATTTGCTCCATCATAGATTGGCTGGTATGCAGATATTAACATATCATAAAAACACTGGGCATCTAGGTTAGGTGGCTCATGGTCATTATCATCTGTTTCATCAGGTATAGGCCTAATTGCATCATACACCATTTGAGTCATTGAGGCAAACTGAGGTTCATAACTCATACCTTCACCACTATTATCATCATCTCCCAACTCAACATTATTAGACCCTACTTCTCCGTAGTCAATCCATACCCTGTAGTTTGGTTTAAATCCAGACTTCAACAAATGAAGTCTAACTAAAGAAGGTTTCAAAATACTCTCACAGTTACATTTCACACATGGACACCTAATCCCTCCATAAGAAACAAACAAAGGTTGTTCCATAGCCTTGTTAACAAATATCGAGACTCCTTCAATAAACTCATTACTCAATTTCCTAGAAGAATCCAACCTATCATACATCCATCTATGATTCATTTCTCTATAATTCAAAAATATATAATTTCAGCATAAAAGTTTCACATATCACAACACAAACACTATTGAGCTCAACTCTTCACTAACAAATAATTCATACAATACAATCACATGCACAAATATATATTACCAGCACACAACCAGTACCCTTCATAAGGTCTCACCTATTGAGCTCAGCTCTCCACTAACAAATAGTTCATACAATACAAACACATGCACAAATATATATAATTACCAGCACACAACCAACACCCTTCATAGGGTCTCACCTATTGAGCTTAGCTCTCCACTAACAAAGAAATCATACAATATAGAGACAAATTACAGTAGTTACATCACACATAGGAGAGAACACAATACCCGTTCGATGCCCACGACGGAGATTCACCGCCGGCAACGTCTACCCACGGTGGTTGGCCGCTCTCCACCATCTCTTTACCAAAAGCAGTGGTAGTTTCACAAAAACAATCGGTAAGATTGAAGGGTTAAGTGAGAGGGATAGGTTGAAGGAGAAAGAGAGCTCGAGGGACAGTGATGGAGGAGTGGACGAAAGTTTTCCGGTATGACCGCGACGGAGGATCGGAGGATAAGAGAAGAAGGGAAGAAGAAAAGAGAAAGAAGAAAAAAGGGACGGTCTCGCATAAATCTCAAATTTTGCGATGGCTTTTAGCGACAGCCTGGCCGTCGCTATATTTAATTGATGTAGCGACGACCAACCATCGCTAAAGTCAATAAAAATTGTCGTTCCAGATTAATTTTAAATTTTGCCCGCGAAATTTTTTTACTATTGCGATTACATTAGCGACAGCCCAACCATCGCTAGTATGTATTTTCAATTAGCGACGTTTTCTCCATCGCTAATCTGAAACAAAACTGTCGCTAACGACAATTTTCAGTTAGCGACGGCCTCATCGTCGCTAATTTTGTAAAAGAAAAAAATAATTCGCGACGACTTAGCGAAAAGTCTTGTAGTGTGGCCTATTTAAAGCCTGACAAAGCATGAAAGTCTGTTTTATACTAAGGTACTTGAATATATCATAAGCATATATATGAATAGACTTATAGGCTCATGTTTTTTAACATACTTAAATGTTTATACAAGCTAATAAGAATATAATTATAAGGAAAAGTAATAAAAAAATATTTATAATAATAATAATAGCAATACAAAAAATATTAGTATTTTATTTATATTTAGTTAAATAGACCGACCTGATAGGCTGAAAATACTTTTTCGATGGCCTGAAGCCTGACCTTTTTTGCTATATAGGCTTTTGAAAAAACCTTGGTCTGTTCTATTTAATAAATTGGCCTGGGCTGGCCTGGGCCTGATGTAGGTCAGGTAGTAGGCCCCTGATGAGCGGTCTGGCCTGTTCCCACCCCTAATTGTAACCTATTTAAGCATCTTAATTAGCAAACTCTAAATCTGCTGAAAAATAAGCATCCACTTAATATGTTTTCATATTTTCCTTTTAGTCTTAAACTCCGATTTTTCTTTGTCGAATGGGTAGTATACGTAGTTCATAAACATTAACATTCTAAGTTATGGATTGGTGGATATTATCTTAATCTATAGTTTCCTTGTAATATATGCATTTTTTTTGCGTCAAGTATTGCTAAAATTATTTGCAACACGCTTTAAGTAATGTGATATTGTTTGATGATCTAAGTATTTGCTGTTGGAAATGCAATAATGTGTAAATATTGAATTATTAATCATATTTCACAATATGACATGGGATACATTGCTGAAAAATTTCCTAGAACAGCAGGGGAAGTGTTAGCTTAGCTATGAAATTCAACGTAGCTAATCCACAGATTTCATGTCATATGAACAACCATTTTAGTGGCCATATGAATTACCGGTAATAATTGCCACTATAACTTATGACTTTTGCCGATGATTAATTGAACCTTTACAAGTACTCACTATAATTGTCGGGAATACTTTTACTGGCCCCACATACATCGGTTAATACTTAATTTCTGGTAAATACTTTTGTGGCCATATGTATGACTACTAAGGTGCTGTTTGGAAGAGCTTATTTGAGCGTATCTTATAACATAAGTACTTATGTAACTGTTTGGGTAAACTTATGAAAAGAGCTTATGACATGTTCATAAGCTGTTTTCAGCTTATTTCAATAAGCTCCTGAGAATAGCTTATGGAGAATTTAAGTACGCTGTATCCTCTTCAATTTTCATCTATTTTTTTAAAAGCTTATTCATTAAGTGCTTATTAAATAAGTACTTATGTTATAAGCACTTAAATAAGTTGTATTTCCAAGCGGGGCCTAAAAGGCAAAATTATTGCTGCTAAAAGTGATTTGTGTTGTATTATAGGTATTAAGAAAATACACTACATGATTGACAACATAATTATAAGAAAAATTAAAAAGAGTTAAATATGTTTTTAGTCCCTAAAATTTATTTAAGATTTGATTTTAGTCTCTGTAATTTAAAACTAGTGGTTTTGGTCCTTCAAAAATTGAAAATACACCAATTTAGTCCTCATTGCACTTATTTGCTACAAATTAGCTATGAATTTTTATCAATAAGGACTAAAAAAGGGTATTTTCACTTT
Source organism: Sesbania bispinosa (assembly GCA_026901365.1). Lineage (NCBI taxonomy): Eukaryota > Viridiplantae > Streptophyta > Magnoliopsida > Fabales > Fabaceae > Sesbania > Sesbania bispinosa. The sequence goes on along the minus strand of QLOH01000806.1, from coordinate 282,170 downwards.
TTAAGGGGCAAAATCCACCGATTTTAAATTACAGGGACTAAAACCAAATCTCGATTAAATTTCAGAGACTAAAAATATATTTAACCCAATCAAAAATTACCTTTCTAATATATTCAAGAGCTTCAGTGCGCTTTTAATTCCTAATATGGGATTAAAATTACACTATTTTGTTAAAAGTATGACTATAAATAAATAAAATTTAAATAGGAATCAAAATAAAAATTTATACCAATTTAATTTTATTGGATGAAAAAGATATTCAACCTTTATTATAATAAACTATTAAAACATCACTTCTATCCTTGCTCATGATCGAACCCTTCTTGTTTAGACCATGCGGATAATAATCACTGAACACTTATGACAATTTTTCTTTAAACCATATTTAATATGAAATAGATTTATTTACCTAGATACTTGAATTAAATAATATAAGCTAGCGATTTAAAAAATTATTCTAATTTTTTATATTTATTTTCTCTTACAATTTATTATACGTCTATTTTTCATCTCTTTTTTTTTCTTTTACATTAAATTCCTTATTATATCTCTCATTCTTTCTTTGTTTTTTCTTACTTTTTTTTATATTTCTCTTCATTCCATCTCTACTCTAAGTCTATATATGTTTGAATCGATCAAATCTATACTTTTGAGTAGGTCTATAAATGAACTAAACTAGTCGTGAACTATTTGAGTTTCATTCGTTAAATGCTCGATTAAACTCGTTTTTTTAATTAAACAAACAAACCCAATCTTAAAGTTTGGGCTTGATTATTTAAATGAGTAAAGTCCAAACTTTATAAGATTAATGACATTAATGTCTCAGGAATAACTCTCTTATTATATATATAAGAATAAATTAATATAAATAATTAAAGTGAAATAAGATTGATAAAAAAAAAATAGTAAAAAAAAATAAAGTTATAAGTTTATTTTGAAAATGAATAATAAAATAATAAAGTAAAAGAATTACTCTATATATATAAAAATAAGTATTGAAATATTTCTTATATTAGTCAAGAAGATATGTATTGAATTTCTAAAAATATAATATTTTAATTTTTTTTTAACTACATATACCATATATTAATTATATATTTTGATTTTTATATTACCATTTAATATTAAAATATTTATTAAATACTAAATTCATAAACTTTAAAAATGTTTTAAATTTTTTTTATAAAAATAAAGCAATGAAGTTATAATTAAATGAGCTAAACAAATCAAACCAAACTTTGTTTTTTTTTAACAAGTCAAACTTAAGCTTTAAGTTTGACTCCTTTATACGAACCAACCAAGTTTGGGCCACCCATTATTTTTTTCACAAGTCAAATTTAAGATTTATGTGTTGGGCCCGGTTTATTTACCGTGTTACTTTTAAGTGGTGAAAGAAAATAACCTTGTGTTTGGATTGAGCAATTGAAATTACTAGATTTTATATGTTAAAATAGTAAAAGAAAGAATTTTAAATGACAAATAAGAGTGATTTGTATGATAAATGAGAGGAATTTCAAATGACACGTATTAAAAGAGAATTTTAACATTTCTCTGTTATATTCCACCCCTAAATATCTGCATCAAGATGGGAGTGAAGAATAAGGTCAACGTGAATTTATGGTTTTCAGAAATTGGTATTCGTTGCATGCTACAAAATTTTCCGATGAAAAGGTAGCTGATCGATGAGATAAACTTGTCATTTTATCCAGCTTTCAATGTAGAAATTTTCTTTTGCTTCCACAACAGTTTGTTTAGTTTCTTCTCATTTCTATTAATATATGGTTTTCTTCTTCCTCTGCGTAATCAAAAGCACTTATTCTCAAAGAAGCTCATCTTACCTCTCGTTGACCACGAAGGCTCTTAATTATTCTCAAATCTTGCCTTTACCAAATAATGGTGTCTAGCATCATCAATGTTACTCATTTGGTTCTTATTATTCTCCTACACTACAAAAACTTCCACTTCACTAGACACTTTATCCGTGGGTCAATCTATCCGAGATGGTGAAACTTTAGTTTCAGCAAGTGGGAATATTGAAGTGGATTTCTTTAGCCCCGGAAATACATGCAACACGTCGATATTTGGCTATATGGTACAGGAATGTATCCCCTGCAATAATGATATGGGTGGCCAACAGAGAAACACCTCTCCATAATAACTCAGGAGTTTTAATATTCAATGAAAAGGGGACTCTTCAGCTTCTCAATGCCACAAACAACATTATTTGGTCATCCAATATACTCCCTTGTGTTGTTTTTACGAGCCACCTCTGACTGATAAAAAAAAATAGTTTAATTGGTTAATATTATTGGTTTCATAAAAAATAATACAACATTTCATTTTTATCCTTATTTAATATTATTAGTATATTCTCTCACTAAATAATTAAGATTAAATTTTGTACTAAATATAGCACTAGTTCCCACTATCAATTGTATTGGAACACATAAATGTATATGGAAAAGTGCAAATGTTTAACTCTCGTTTGGTCACCTATGTAACAATATTTATAATACCTCGTTAATGAACAATTAGCAAAATACATGATGGAAAAATTCAATAACAGTAAATCAAAAAAAAAAAAATTAAATACTTTATAGAGATTATCAAGTGTCTTATAAAAAGAATCGTCAATATCTTTTAAATAGTACCTTATAAAAAGAACCGGAGGTATAAGTAAGGCAGGGAATAATCCAATTGCTCAGATCTTGGATTCAGGAAATTTTGTGGTGAAAAAATGAACAGGAAATTTTGTGGCAAAGTTTTGATTATCCCTGTGATGCGTTGATGCCAGGAATGAAGATAGGATGGAACTTGGAAACTGGTTTAGAAAGATTTCTGTCATCTTGGAAAAGTGCTGATGATCCTGCCAAGGGCGAATATACTATGGAAAAATATGTTTTTAGTCTCTGAACTTTTGGTCAATTTGGGTTTTAGTCCTGAACTTTAATTCCTTGAATTGGTTTTATATCTCTGAACTTTCAAAAACCTGTAATAGTAGTCCCTGTCATTACTTTGGTCCGTTAACCCTGTGATGTGGCATGCTAGGCAATTAACACGTGACATGCTAAGTAATTGACACGTCACAGGTTTAACGTACCAAAGTAACGGTATGGACTATTGTTACGAATTTTTAAAAGTTCATGACATATAAATCTAAGGAATTAAGGGACTAATAAAGTATTTTTCCCTGCTTTGAAAATGGACCTTAGAGGATATCCCCAATTAATTATTGAATTCATGGGGTCTGACATAAGCATTAGACCAGGATCATGGAATGGCCAGGCTGTGACTGGAAATCCACGTCCAACGCCTCGATTGTCACAAACATTTGGGTTCAATGAAAAAGAAGTGTATTATGAGTTCGAGCTTCTTGTGGGATCGACTTTCAGCGTATATACACTATCCCCATCAGGCACTGGACAGATTTATTTGTGGACAACTCAGAAAGGAAGCAGGGAAGTCCTCTCAGTTGTGGATGAAATTCAGTGTGACAATTATGCCATTTGCGGTGCAAATTCTATATGCAATGTTGATGGTTACCATCTAACTTGTGAATGCCTGAAAGGATATGTTCCCAAGTTTCCTCAACAATGGAATTTATCAATTTGGACCAATGGTTGTGTTCCAAGGAATGAATCTAATTGCACAAGTAGTCACACAGATGGCTTCTGGAAGTACACACAGATGAAATTGCCAGACACGTCTTCGTCATGGTATAATAAGACCATGAGCCTCGAGGAATGTCAGAAATCATGTCTGAAAAACTGTTCATGTGTAGCATATGCAAATTTAGATACTCGTAATGGAGGAAGTGGTTGTCTACTCTGGTTTAACAATGTGCTTGACGTGAAGAAATTCTCTCAATGGGGAGGACAAGATCTCTATGTCAGAGTCCCTGCATCAGAACTAGGTACTCAATTTTTAATTTAGGTTAATTAGGTAGAAAAGCTTCTTGTGAAAAAAAAATTAAAGAGATTAAATGAATTTAACTTGTTGATAAATTGAAATTAATTTTTTTAATTTATTTTATCTAAATTTAACTTTTTTATAAATAACTAATTTTAACTTATGAAATAGTTAAATTCATTTGACTTTATATATTTGTTTTTTCTTTCTTTCGTTTCCTTTCTTGTTTGATTTGCATGAATATTACATTATGGAAAAAGTTTCTCACACACTCAAATTTCAAACAAATTTCGAATTTTGAGTCATGGGAGTGTAGAGAAAAGTGAGATATCTATCTTCTTCTTCTACTATACAAAATCCTTTTCTAATCGGTGTCCATTTCTCATGCCTTATGTTTCCCACTCAAAAGATTAAAAACCCAACCTTGCATACAAAAAATAAAACCTGTCCGGCTTACATTGATTTTGTGCTTTGAAAATGCTAATTTTTTTCTTTTAACATTTTCAATGGTTTTTCGTTTCGTTTCTTTTTTTTCTTTTATTTTTTATATTATATTTTTTTTTATTATTATTATTTAAAAATATTTTCTCTCATTATTCAATCTTATTTATCACTTTCATTACATAGAAATATAAATTAAAAATATAATAAATGTGTTAATTTATATTAAATTTAAATTATTTTTTAATATATCATTTATCTCTTTTTTTATTTATCAATGTTTTCACTTATTATCTCTTTTATCTATTTTATCTATCTATTTACTTTCTATCTTAAAAATGTTTTTATAATATACGTGTTACGTTTTCTCATTTAAATTTTTTCAAAATTTTTATTATGATTTTAATAAAGTGAACCGCTAATTGGACACTAAAATCCCAACCTTACAAACAAAAAATCAAACCTCTCCGGCTTACATTGATTTTGTGCTTTTAAAATGCTAAAAAAAATTTTAACGTTTTCAATGGTTTTTCATTTCTTTTTTTTTTCTTTTATTTTTTTATATTACATTTTTATTTTCTTATTATTATTTAAAAATACTTTATCTCATTATTCATTTCTATTTATCACATTTATTACATAAAAATATAAATTAAAAAGTATAATAAATGTGTTAATTTACATTAAATTTATCATCATTATATGAAAATTGTTTCTCTCATTATTAATTTCTACTTATCTGTTTTATTACATAAAAACACATGTTATGTTTTCTCACTTGTGTTTTTTTATTTTCTTTATTTTCACTTCAGTAAAGTTTTTTTTTTTTGTGAACCACATGGTATTCTCCATGGGAGGTAGTCTTGCTCCTGTCATTTTCATTTTTTCTTTCTTTTATTGTTTTTTATATACTTTCTTCTTCTTCTTTCATAATGTTTTTTTTTTTCATTATTCATTCTTATTAATTTGTTTTATTACAAAAGTGGTTTTTTTAATTAACCACATGTATTTTTCATGGGAGACAATTTTTCTCCTATTGTCTTTTTTCCTTTTCTTCACACTTTAATTTTATTTTCATTTTTTATTTTTGTTATATTAAAACATTTTCCCTCAATTACAAAATAGAAATAGTTTTCCTCTTCATCTATTTCTGATTACATTAAATGTGTTAATTTATATTAAATATAAATTGACTTTTCCAATATATCATTTATCTCTCGATTTTATTCTTTAATGTTTTCACTTATTATCTCCCTTACCTATTTTTTCATCTATTTACAATATATCTTAAAATTATTCCCGCAGTATACGTGTAACGTTTTCTCACTTGAGTTTCTAAAACTTTTATCTAATTTTAATAAAGTTATTTTTTTAACCACAGTCTACGGATATCCTCCACGAAACGCATACTTGCTCCTGTCAGCTGAGGGACATCCTTGGTATTTTTTAGATTGTATACTGGGAGAGGTTATATCCACTGTAGTGATTTCTTCGTCTCAAAAAGGATTAGGCCCACTGTCAACTGAGGGATACCCTTGGATCACACCAATAGATAGACAAATAAATAGATAGAGATTAAGTGACTAATCATTCTTTGAATCTTTCAGATCATGTTGCAGCAATTGACCATGGAAATAGGAAGAAAGAGATGGTAGGAATTACAGTTGGTATGATTATTTTCAGATTAATTACATGTGCATCCATATTGATGATTAAGAATCCAGGTAAATACACAAGAGAAAATAGAATATGCACATTTTGTGTCATAGTATTTTTATCTTTCGACCAATCAAATGGCTACATCATATAGTGTTTTTATCTTGAAACCAATCAGGGATTGCAAGAAAAATTTACAACAACCATTACAAAAATAAACTGAGGAAGGAAGACGTTGATCTTCCAACATTCGATTTATCAATCTTAATTAATGCTACTGAAAACTTTTCAAGTAGTAACAAACTTGGAGAAGGTTGCTTTGGACCAGTATACAAGGTAACAAAGAAAAATTACTCTGATGATTTCTACCTTCCTTATTTCTAACCGTACCAAATGATTGCTTTTCAGGGCACACTAATAGATGGGCAAGAGTTAACTGTGAAAAGGCTTTCCAAAAAGTCTAGACAACGGTTTGAGGAGTTTAAAAAAAAGGTAGCATTGATTGCCAAACTTCAACACCGTAATCTTATAAAGCTTCTTGGTTGTTGCATTCAAGGAGAAGAGAAAATGTTGATCTATGAATACATGCCAACAAAAGCTTGGAATACTTTATTTTTCGTTTGAGCCCTTACGATTTATTCTAGGCATATTTTGCAATCTTCTTATTTACTAGTTATAGCTTATGAAATTATGTAGTTTTCGAGTGCAATGCTAAATATGTGTTTAATTGACTAGATGAATACAAAAGGATTATGCTTGATTGGTTTAAGCGTTTTAACATTATCAACAACATTGCCCAAGGACTTCTTTATCTTCATCGAGACTCTAGGTTGAGAGTTATTCATAGAGACCTAAAAACTAGCAATATTTTACTAGATGCAAATTTGGATCCAAAAATATCAGACTTTGGCTTAGCTCGAATAGTTTTGGGAGATGAGGTTGAAGCAAACACAAAAAGAGTGGTTGGAACATAGTAAGTTAGCTTTTATCTCATTATGGTTCTTTAATCTTGTATTGTCATATAACTAGTGTATAACCCGTGCAATGCACGGGGATCACTTAAGAAATTGATTTCGATAGAAAGGTGAGAATATTGATTTTTTTAAATTGAATTTTGTGTATATGCGGATGGTGCGATAGTAGAAACACAATCTAACTAAATGATATAAGTTATAGGGAACTCAGGTGGTAATATATAGGATCTAGTGAATGTTTGTAGTAAAATTGTGTATATCCACATGGGTTTGCTTTAGTCGATATGACACTGGTAAGACTTTAAAAGGATATCATCATTATATCACATTATAAGGCTAAATGCAGGAATCCGAGTTACTGACTCTATGTATTGTTTTGTTATTTCATTTTGCTTTATATATTGATATATAAAGATAAAGTATCAGAACACTCTAACATATTAACAATTATTGTTCCATGTAGCAAACCTTAAACCCTAAATAATATCTCAACAAATAAATTTGTACTCATGTGTATGTTGATGATTAATCTTTCATCTCTTCCAATTTTTTTTTATTTTAGTACAATTTTTTTTTTATTTAGGGTGGTTTGGTTCGGTTTGGGTAACAGATCCCGTATCTTTAATCCGTTACGTACCAGAACCAATCATTGATGGATTTGATTGGTTCGGTTCGGATCCAACCTAATTTAGCTAAAAAAATCCAAACCAATCAGATTGGTTCGATAGGATCTAGGGTTTATCGGGTTTGTCGGATTGAACCAAACCAATGAACACCCTAAATAATATATTAGGAAAATACATAATAAATTTGATGTAAATCAACACATTTTATTATATTACCACATCTAAACTTTAGTATCAATCTTAACAAATATATTTGTACTCATATGTATCAATATCTACAAATTAAACAATTTTAATGTAAATAAAATATTAGGAAAATACACAATAAAGTTGATGTAAATAAACACATTTTATTATATTACCACATCCAAACTTTAGTATCAATCTCAACAAATATATTTATACTCATGTGTATCAATATCTATAAATTAAATAATTTTAGTTTGAATAAAAGATATTACACGACTTTTGATAACAGAAAAGTAGTAAAATAGGCTTAAATAATTTTTTGGTCCTTGTAAAATATTCGGTTTTTTTCTTCTGGTCCTTATAAAAATATTTTTATTCTTTTGGTCCTCAGAAATTTTGAAAATTTTGAAAATGGTCCTTATTATCATTTTCTAGTGATATGTCATGCATCTAGACACGCTACATCATATGTCACCTCAACATGATTACTTATGTGGCATGGTTGGATGCATGACAAGTGGCAATAAGGACCTTTTTCAAAGTTTCTGAATTTTATGAGGACCAAAAGATTAAAAATAATTTTATAAGGACCAAAAGCAAAAACCATATATTTCACAGGGATTAAAAAGTTATTTAAGCCTTATAATAAATTGAATGAATAATAAAAAAATATTAAAATACCTATAAAATTGTATAATTATACATACTTATTTTACCATAAAATTATATATCTAGTGGTTACATTCCCTTGAGTATGCTATGCGAGGGCGTTTCTCAGTAAAATCTTATGTCTTTAGCTATGGTGTGATAGTACTAGATATTGTAAGTGGGAGGAAGAACAAAAAATTTTTAGACCCAGAACACAATCATAATCTACTTGGACATGTAAGCATATTGACTTCACTAATCTTAGGCATGGAGGTTATGGACTGAAGAAAGGGCACTGGAATGATTGGATGATGTATTAAGGAAACAATGCACACCTTTTGAGGTCATAAGATGCATACAAGTTGGCATATTATGCGTCCAACAAAGACCCGAAGATAGGCCACATATGTCATCAGTGGTTCTAATGCTAAATGGTGAGAAATTATTGCCAAAGCCAAAGGTTCTGGGCTTTTACATTGAAAATAATATTACATCTGAAGCAGACCATAAACTATGCTCAGCTAATGAATTTTCCATCACAGAGTTTGATGCAAGATAAAATATGGAGGCGAGAAAATGACATGACTTCACCTTTCAATGTGAGATAAATGACTTATTTGAGAACACATATTTATTGAAATAATTAACTTTTATAAATAAAATGTTCTTTTACTCGATTTAGTGTATCCAGATACATGTATGAGATAAATAAAAAAATCTATGAAGACAAGAATGCTTAATTGGAATTTACAACCGAATATAATGAAGAAAAGTTTACCAATTATTGGTTCTCAACGTTAAACAATTCAGATTCATGAACTACTATATGATTATACTCTTCGCTATCAATTACTAAATAGGTAATCAATAATGAAACACCTTTAGTGTTCAAGGAATTAAGAAGCATTAAATGATGTTTGCATCTCCATTCAACCTAAAGAACTCTTACCACCAAAGAACTTGACTTCACCTTCCATTATATAGATATTATGTGAGTGTCCTTGAAACTTGAAAAGGTAGTCCATGTTAAGAATCATCAATAAAGTAAGCTACAATTTCCAATTAATTAATGTTTCTTAATTAATTACTCCACATGTCACAAGGAAGGAAATTTTTGTGAGGAGATTTTATGTCACTATTTTTCTTCGATGTTGGCAGAGTAATCCTATTTAGATTCTTGCAATGATATTAAACCCGGCTCGGACCGGTCGGTCAGACCGGTTGGGCCGGAAATCGGTCATATAACCGGTCCGAGCCACTTAATAGATCGGTTGTGCATGTGAATCGGTGCGAACCAGTTTAACTCGGCGGGTTTTGGGTAAAAACTGATGACTCAGCCGGGTTTGAGTGAACCGGACGAGTCAATCATTTTTTTTTTATGATTGACACTAAAACGACGTCGTTTCTGGTGTTGGGTAATTTTTTTCAAAAAAAAAAAACAAAGCACTATGAAAATGGAAGCCTCCCCTATTCTGTAATATGTGAATTATGTATTTGAACTATTCAAGTGTGAATCCTGAATCCCTCTTCCTCCTCTCCGCTATCTAGTATGTTCTGTCGTCTGCCTTTGGTCATTCGTCGGCGGCCCAACGCTCACATCAATCGTTCACCGGAGTCGCAGTTCGACTTCCTCTGTTCAGTTTGTTGAGTCTAAAAAATTTATATACTTAAGTACCTTGAGTCTCATTCCCTTTAAAGAGTTTTAATAAACAAATATAAAAATTCAGATGGATTTGTGGCAATATACTTTCACAATATTATGCTTTGTTTCAGATCATAAAAGTGTGAAACATCATTTGAAGCTTCAGATCGTCTGAAGAACAAACATTGTCTGAAGAGTGTCTATCCTCGGAAGAAGAGAAGTTCATCTAAAGCATCCCTTGCATCTGAAAGATGAAGTCTTCAGGACAATGGTTTAACCTTGGAAGACGTTGCTAAGTACGAGGAACGTTCAAATCAAGATCTTACCTACTTCAACATAAGAGTCAGTGTTACTTTTCTTCCTCATTCAGATGTTTAGCACACTTAAGGAAAGTCTGCAATGCTGCTGCTCCTGCCATATCGCTTTGTGTGCGCAGACCTGCTGCACCTGCTTCTGCTCAGATTGCTTTGAATCGAGTTGTGCCAAACGTATTCTGAATGCATTAAATGTTATTTGGTGACGGGCATTTATCCCTTGGAGACTGTAAATACATCCCATGAAGAATTGAAGAAAGCAGAGAAGCATTTTCAATCAAAGAAACCACACGCTGCAAAAGTCAAACTCTGATATTCTTTGTACAATTATTCACTTTCATATTCTGAGAAAGTCTCAGTTATTTTGTACTCTCTAACTCGTAGCTATCATCTGAAGATAGTGAACTAAATCCCTTTCCTGTTTAAACTTAGAACAGTTTGGGTTGTTAAGCCTGGAGAGACTTTCTGTCTGAAAGAATACTTTGGTTACACTTGGATAAGTGTCTGAGAGCCTAAAGAGGCTTGGTGAAAGAAACAATACTTGTTTGAGAGCCTGAAGAGACTTGGTGAAAGAAACAATACTTGTTGTAGAGCCTGAAAAGGCTTGGTGAAAGAAACAATACTTGTTGTAGAGTCTGAAGAGGCTTAAAAGAAATTAATACTTGTATTCTTGCAATAATAGTGGAAATCCAGGTGCTGGTTTTGCCCTGGGACTGGACGTAGCTCACGGTGATTGTGAGTGAATCAGAATAAATTCTTGGCTAAGTTTTCTCTATCCCTTTAACTATTTCAATTTTGTTTTTATTCTAACAAGGGGTTTGAAAAAGTATTCAAGTAAAAACTTATTATCTGAATCAAGTCAAGTTTGTAATCTTCTTTATCTGAGAGATTTTCAGAAGAAAATCAAAACCTTCAGATTGATACTTATCATATGAAGATTTTCAAAAGCTAAACTTTCAAAATATTTGAAACAGAAAAATTTTCCATTGAAACACTATTCAACCCCCCCTTTTTAGTGTTTCCCTGTTTTCCAACACAGTTTGAGCCATCACAGTACATCATTATTGTTAGTCTGTCTCCACTCACTCGCTTGCATCTGTCTTCATTTTGGTTTGTTCCCCATCGCACCATCATAGTTCATCTTTGCCGGAGTGCTTCTTATTTGGCTGCTTTAAATCTAAGGTTGGAGACCCAGCCTCATTGGAACAATTCATAACTAATATTCATATTTTGCGTCCCAATTCCTAAGGTTAAAGACCCACTATAAATAACAAAATATGTGATTAGCTTTGATTCCTTTGATTTGGCATCTTTGAATATAAATTTCAACTAAAGATATGCTTTGATTTAGCTGTTATGTCATGGAAGATGTTTTCACTACATTTAGCTTGGCGTAATTGGAATTTATATAATATATTGTAAAACTAGTTTTATGTAATTTTCTGGTTGCTTATCAATTATGAGTTTATATTGTATAACTTAATTTTCACCGTATGTAATATCTTGTTTTCTTATCAATTAGTATTTTATCATAATAGCTTGTATTATAAATTTTTTTAGAATTTTTTAATATAGACCGGTTCAACCGATTCAACCAGTGACTCACTGGTTCGACCAGTGACCCATTAACCCAATCACTTGACCGAGTCGATTACCGGTCCGAGTTTAATAACACTAGATTCTTGTTTTGTGGTGCTAGACACTACAAGGATAGAAACTCAGAATCCCATTTTTGGAAGAATTTTAATGATCCCTTTAACATATTTCCCCATTGTATGATTATTGGGAAAGACCTATTGGTAAGATAGCATGGAGATAATCTTATAATCCTATCATCTTAGAATCAAAAACTAAATTCTATCTAAAAGACGATACAATAAAAATATCTATTAAATCCAAATAATAGCTAGTTCCTAGTAGCAACCTAAAATGACCAATTTCTTTAACTTCTACCAACTTATCATCCCCCACATAAATGTGTCTTTCAGCATCAATTGACTTTTGGTAGCTCAATCAACCCTACATAGAAACACATATGTGAGTAGTAGCATCGGAATTTAACCATCAAATATTTCTAGATACTGAAGTTAGAATAATTTCATAATAGACCAAAGAAAATGGTGTACCTTTCTTTGCACGCGACATATGATACCTTGGACAATCTTTCTTTTGATGTCCATATTAATTTCTTACAAAAGAAACACATGTACTTGTTTACGACAAGTTTCTTTTGATATGTACCCATAGTATACTTAGATCTCTTTCTTTCCCCCACCCTTAGAGTGCTTGCTAAATTAGCATTTTCAATGCTATCATAATTTAGTCTTTCTTCCTTTTGCATAGGGTAAGAAATAAGCTCATTAAGAGTCCATTTTTCCTTTTGGCATTTATAACTGCACCTAGTGGTCTTCAAATACCTTAAGCTTGACACCCTTAAGCTTAGTAGCTATATGAGGGATTTTCATAATGTACTTCCTGATATCTCCTTTGCAATTATACTTCATGGAAATCATGCATTGCACAAATATGCTTGTTTCTGCCTTATCGCTTCTCACAAAGCATTTCTCTAATTCAGCAAAATTTCTTCATTCACAAGAAGAACTTGCAGCTGTAAGGGAAACAATCTTCTCAATTCATAATGCAAGGTCTAAATCCATACAGTCCAAAAAAATCTGAATGTTTTTCTTCCATTCCTTGAATTTGTCACGTGCAATATATACGAGAATAGAACTCAAATTGGCATATATAAAAGAAACGACAACTAAAAGGAAAGAATACAACATAATTAGGATTCTCACAATAAGTCTTTAACTAGCAGCAACAAATTCAAATAATTAAAACCCATTATGAGACACTACAAGAAAATGATGATTTGGTTGTGATTGTTTTGTGGGGGTTAACTTAATAGTTATTAAGTTTTAAATTTAACTAGGGTTAAATGAACCCCCAGTAAATGTCACTCGTTTTTCTTCCATTGCCTTATTGTATTTCTTTGCAGTTGTGCCCTTTCATTTTTCCAAATTCATTTGGGGGCGAATTAAGTGTTAGGGTTTACTCTGCTTTGTTGCTGAGACATCCAGAATCAATTGGGAGCAGAATAAAGATAAAGAGGTCGAGACAACTAAAGGCCATGGGGTATCACGGCGAAAGCGACGAGGGCGACCCAACATATCACTGTGACGACGCTCCCCTTCTTCTCTTTTCTCTTACTTGTGTCATTTTTCTCTCTCTCTCTCTCTATGATCTTTCCTTTCATTTTATGGTTTAATTTCGGTTTCTTTTATAGGGACTATTAGGTCTATACTTGACAAGATGTGAAGCCGACATAGAAGGCTCTCAGTGGTGGGGTAGAGCGTCGTCGTCGTGGTGAGTGCAACTAGTTGCGTGCGCATAAGGTGGTGATGGCTAAAGGTTGTGGTGGCTGCACAAAGAAGGTTAAGGAGAGGGCGACCGGGAACAACGTCATCACAACACTTCCCTTCCTCCCTTTTCCCTATATTTTATCATTTTCTCTTTGATCTTTCTTCGCATTCTATGGTTTGATTTTGGTTTCTTTTACAGGGACTCTTGGGTCTATGCTTGACAGGAGGTGAAGATAGTATGGAGGGCTCGTGACGGCGGGGTACAACATCTTCGTGGTGGTGACTGTGGCTAGGTGCGCATACACAGGGCAGTGATTGCCCGAGGCGGCCAAAGGTCGTTCTTGCTTCTCGACGAATGTAGGGAATGCCAATCTACAATTTTGACATTGAAAACTTATGGTTCATCTTTAAAATTTTATAGATTATAAGTAGATGGACCAACACGAGGTTGGTGCAAAGTAATACATATATATCTAATTTTCATTGAGTAAAGTCTCGAACTTTTGTATATAAAAAAACCTTGTTAGGAAAGATTTTTGTAATGTCCTAATTCAACAAACCTAAAAATGATGCTCGTTGGAAGCATATTCCTAAACTTTTGGAATTATTTTTCGCGATATTACCGATATCGTCATACAATCACATCCAAGGCTCAAGTAATTCCAATGATTACGTAAGCTTAAATCATAAATACATACTCATAATTACAATCCAAATGCCAACAAGTGGCCCAAAATACATAACTAGTTAAATCTTGTTAAATTCAAAATATATACATGAAGAGTATCAAAATAAATCAAAAGAACAAAAGATAAGTGGAATGGTCCACTTGTGAGCTCCCAAGTTCTCCAGTTAAGCATCATGTTGAGAATCCTGCATATCTAAAATGAAACCACAAACGTGTGGTGAAACTAAAGTCCTTATGGATACAATGTAGGCATCCAAGCAAATGCAATGCAACAAGCAGTCATATAATCAGTTTCATCATAAATACATTAACAGTCAGCAATAATATGCAATGGTCAATCATGTGGTGTTTAACCCATCACCCGAGATCTTATCACTTAACCGAGGCTAGACCTGAGCTCACACTCTAACAGGAAACGTCTTTCTTGAAGGCCATAAAGACCTTATAATTAATCCTTATAGATTATTAGAAATCAATCATGAATTATATATTATCTTTCCATTAAATCCTCTTTTTCCTCTTGGCCCAAGGCCTATGAAATTCCTCTATACATGAATGCATGATACATGATATAAAATGGGTGAACAAGATTTTATATATATATATATATACATTACTAAGTAATTTAATGATAGTTCAACTTCAATACACATAACTCATACAACCCTAACCTCCAAAACCTAGGGTTAGAACAATCATCAAATCACACACTGCATACATAATACATAGACCCTAGGGCAACTTCAAAACCACCTATAATCAAGTAAAATAAGAAGGGGAATGGAGAATAGGCGTTGGGTGAACCACACTCACCTCTAATGGAAAAAAAGATAGATCTTGAAAGGGTGAAGTTGAGTTCCTAAGCTCCTTCCTTCCTTAAGGACACAATCAAGCTTCCTTTTCTTCTTCTTCTCCTCTTAGGTCTGCTAGGGGACAAGGGACGAAAATGGGGGAAAGTGTGTTAGATTGGGTTGAAATTGTTTTTACCACTAACTTCGCGCGTTCTCGCTTAAGCGAGACATTCTTGCTTGAGCGAAAACTGGCAGCATTTCTCTGCCACATTCTCGCTTAAGTGAGAACCACATTTTCTCTTGAGTGAGCTTCTTCTCACATGAGTGAAAATCAGGCAAAGACCGCTGACTCTCTGCCGCTTTTTTGCTTAAGTGAGAGCAAGAATGTTGTCTCTTAAACGAAAATATCAGCAGTTTTTTACCCCATTTTTCCTATTATTTTCGCTCAAGTGAAGATGCTCTCGCTTGACTGAAAATCTCACAGAATGGAAACTTAAAATTTCCATTCGCACTCGCTCAAGCGAACCATTTCCCGCTTGAGCGAAAAAGGGACAGTGTTAAGCCTTTTTACACATTTTTTAGTCCTCTTTCACCTAGTTATTTTTATGAAAACTTTTTATACTTCTAATTTCACTTATGAAAATGTTTTTTGTGAAATTTGGGATGTTACAATTTTCCTATGATGATGTGGATATTTCTTACACATAAATATTATCACCTAGCCTACCCCTATACTAGTTGTCGAGCCTACTACAACAAACCATCCAGCACATGATAGCATGAAGTTCATCTCTACTCTGGGATTTCATCAGCGTTCTCTCAAGGTGCAGGATGACCTTCCATCTGTGGCTAAGGCGCAGAATGATCAGTTTTCACCTGAGGTGGAGGATGAGCTTCACGATGAGCTAGGTGGATGTCGAGGCTGACCCTTAGGCCGAGACTGAGCATGTTTGAGGTTAGGGTCCCAGCTCTAGTACTGATCATTTGAGGGACCCTCAGGGTAGGGTTATTATCAGGCCTTGTGAGTTTGTACAAAAGCTTTTACTTTTATAAGTGTTTGTTATAATATTGAATTTCTTTATTTTGGAGTTGGGTGCCTAACAATCCCCATCGCGGCCATTGGTCATGCTATTCGATCTCAATTCCAGGGTCCTCATTATTTATGGGAGGTCTCCCCAAATGAGGTTAAGGACAAGTGATCAGGGGAGTTTACAGTAAACTACATTACATAAGTGTATTAAGGTTATGATATTAATTTGCAAATACATACCATAATAATTATTTTCTTTTTCAGAGCAAAGTTACTTGGGCACCTTCTGATGACGCAAAAATTAAGAAGGTGTACGTACGAGCATAGGATTTCCAGACGCCTTCGGGATATGCTCACGAAGGCCCGAGCGAGTGGGACTAGGCCTACCTGGATAGGTGAGGAGGCATGGGCGAGTCTTTTAGCCTATTGGGCCTCTGATGAGTTCAAGGGGAAGTTCGCTCATAATAAGACCAATCGAGCTTCTCGTCGAGGTGGAGCAGTCCACGCCATGGTCCGCAAGGCTCATATTGAGGTGGCTCTTGATATGGTATGTATAAACCTACTTTTCTATAATAATGTTTATGTGTAATAAACATTATTTATCAGCATAATTTTTCTGGGTAGGCTCAAGAGCGCGCTTGGGCGGACTATTGTTGATCCAGATGAGTTTTTGTTGCCACCCATACAAAGAAATATGGTGGTTGGGTAGATGACCGTTCGCGCACCACATATGTAAGCAAATATTATTTATGGTAGTGATATTATTTAATTTGATATATTTGCAATAAAATAAGTAAGTAGTTATAAGTTTTTCTCTATTCACCAGACAAATTACTAGGACCGCTTGAGGGAGGTGGAGTCACAAATGGGGGACAGCTCCATCACATATGGGTCCACCAAGTTACATATGTGGATGGATGTTGCTGGTGGCTAGACTCGGGGCCGCTATTATGGCACTGGGGACTTGTCAATCAACATTCGATCAGGTGTGACCAGCCTCACTTAAGAGTCTCAAACCTGTTCTAACACTAGTGACATGTCTCATCATTCAGATTTGTCGGAGGCATTAAGGCAGGAGGTCATCCTAGCTGGTTAACAGGCTAACCAAGCTAATGAGAGGGCTGAACAAGCCAATGAGATGTATGCACACTCGGAGGAGGACTTTCTACGGCTCCGACAACAGCTAAAGACAGTGCTGGATCATCGCAGTGCAAGGGCTTCTACAAGTGTTAGTCAGGCGCACCCACACTATGAAGATGACTTGGATGACCAGCCCCTCGATAATGGTTGTGGACTACCTAAGCAACGTCGTTGCCATCAGCCTTGATTTTTTTTATTATGACTTTACGTTCTGTACGGATATTATTTGTTGTTTTTATATATTATTATTTCCTATATCGGTGTCTATATAGTTAATTTTTATTTATATATTTGTTAGTTTACAAATATACGTGCTATAAAATTTTTCAAAAAATTTTAAAACTTAAATTTTTTAACAATTAAACTGTAAATCTGTAAATTAAAAAAAATTAAATATAAAATGGTAAATTTAATTTAAAATAACAAAAATAATTGGTAGCATTGGCTAGCCGTCACTAGCACCTGACACTACATACATACGCTCTTAGTGTCAGTCGTGACCGTCACTAATTAGTAACGGTTTAGCGACGACCTTTTGTTTAATTTATGTTGTGACGACCTTCAGCATATATAGCGCCGTCTTTAGCGTCGAGAGGACCGACACTACATTGTGACGTGACGGTCATTTTTGCTCATCATTACTGTATTGACGTCGAGCCGATTATCGTCATCTTTGTGGCCAATGCTAGGTCGACACTAATAAACTTATAGCGACGGTTTTTCATCCATTAGCTATGACTTTTAGCCGACACTAATATCGAATTTCTTGTAATTAATTATTTTAAGTTTGAATTTTTTTTGATAGAATATAAAAAGTACCAATACTAACAACATATATTTACATCATAGTTTATGATGGAATCACAGACTACATATACTTCTTCATATATATAGATATAAAAAACTCACGTAGCATTCCATGAGTTTTCAAAATTAATTTATAGAGTTTTGATTATAAATGAGATACATAGAAGTTTATGTCAAACTATGTACATAGCTTCGGGAAAATGATGCTTTTGACACTCCAATTTTAGAGGTTGAGAGTATATATATATATATATATATATATATATATATATATGTTAAGAGAATAATAGGGGAGGAATAAAGAACTAAAGAGAAAAAAATAAAAATATTGATAATTGAAAGTGAGTTTAAAAAAATTACAACTTAAAGCTTTATAAGCACATGCTATAACACTGGTTAATGTATATGCTTCGTAACTAGGGGTGGCAAATGGATGGATTGGATGGATTTAGATTTGTATTATAATGGATGGATTAAAATAATTCATTAATACATTTATTATCCATTAAAAATATATTAAAAAAATTCAATCAATCCATGATCCATTAAATAAAAACCGTCAAATCCATCCATTAACAAGTTTTTTATGGATGGATATTCAATCCATCCATAAAATTGTCTTTAAAATTTTTTTTATGTATTTTAAAATATTCTCTCTACAATATTTTCTCTCTAAATTTTCTCCATTCCCTCTACCCCTCTCCCCCTTTCCTCTCTCTTATCTCTCTCCCCTCCTTTTCTCTTTCTACAATTTTTTTCAATCTAAAATTCCTCCTTCGTAATTGATCCCGTGTAGACGGTGGAAGCTTGGGGACTTGCTTCTCAGGATCCATAGCGAGGGAAAGGAAAAGCAATAACCCATTGAAAACCAGATGCAAACAAGTAACTGCAGCGAATGTTTTAGTTTTAAAAATTTGATAAAATAAAATTAAATAAAAATGAAAAGAGGCAAACTTGATGAACCGGTAAACAAGTGAGTGGCTGAAAATATGGGATGATGTGGACCAATATTAGAGAGTGTGTTTAAGGGAGTGTATTAGAGAGTGTGCTCCTAACATTTCTCTTATAAGGATTGGATTGAATTATAACACCGATGAACTGGATGGGTCTTGACAATTGGATTCTTTTGCCCGGCCTATTCGTAGTTGATCATAATTCTAAATGTCAAGACCTTTATATCCTTATATCCCTCTAAGTGCGTGTTTGGTTAATATTAAAATTGGTCAAACTCAAAATTAGATTTCTCAACGTAACTACTTTTAATATTGAAAACACGAGCTTATCATATTTTAATATTAAACCAAACATGTTCTCGGATGACAAATTTTGCCGATGAACAGACACAAAAACATATGCTTTGCAAAATTTATGCAGTGTAAACGTCAACAGAGACACATGCATAATTATTTCTCTGTGTACGAACTAAGCAGATGGCCAAAAGTTGTTCTAGCTCGTTTCTCAATAGTAGTATTGTGTTTATGCGTAGAGAAGTCCCTTGACATAGCATGCATGGATGCCCGATGCAAAGTCCACATATTCCTTATCTTTAAGAATTAAAGTCTCTTTTACAAAGGAAAGGAGAAAGCTACCGGATATCGATAGATCATAGGTCCTGTCCTCTGCGTGGTACACATGTATTGCTAACTTCACATACATATATTTCGATTGCTTAAAAGGTTTATGTGCATAATTTGATTTTTCATAACCACAAATCTAGATATATCTCGCTACCTTTTAGTTGTGGGTGGGGGAGGTCGAACAAGCATCTTCTTCTAAATAATTGGAAAATTAAAGGCACACTATTTCTTGAAAGGTATATAATTGGAACAGGGGAACGAGACTGTTTAATTTACTAAAGAATGATTGAGCAGAAAGGAAGTTTCGGTGAAGTTTCCCACCACCTGTTGGTTATACCACCAAAGTCTTGAGAAATTAGTGCTTTATGTATGCTAATGTCGGTATAAATTATTTATATATATATATACCTATGATCTATGTAGTTCTAGCTAAATTCATACAAATACGGCCAATTACAGTCAGACTCAGAGTCACATCACGATATCGATACTCAATTACTTACTATTCAGTATTCTTTTAGTACAATAGCTAAGAGGTTATAATGAGAGAAGTGAGAAGTTAACGTACGCATAATTATATATCCCGTTTGCCGTTGGAGGTATTACATAAGAGGAAGCAACGTGCTCTACGGATGATGCACGGATCCAGGCAGAGATGGTGTATCCCCACGGCTTCATGCATGCTTCATCTCTTTTACTCTAACCTTCCAAATACACTAGCTATAGGCTTTTTTTTGTTTCTTTATGAAAATTAAGAGGAAAAAAGAAGATTTGTTTTAAGCATATGTAAAGCCAAGAGGCATTTTATTTATTTATCCTAGAAATAGGCTCCGTTTAATTTCTTTTAATAAATTGCCTTGTGCAGTGCACACAAGCACAAGGAATGACCGGAAAATGTGAAAGTATTAAAAAGGATTTATTATCTTTGGGAAATACTTTTCAGTTTTCACAAATTTTATATATTTTCTTTAAAACAAAATATAACCTATCTGTTTATCTTATCTTATTGCTGCAGCGTATAGTGCATATCATGCGGGGAAATAAAAGTATTCAACGAAATTAATGCAGTGAAACGGAACTAGCTAATTAAAAGGCTAAGCACCTGGGTTGGGGATTTTTTCAACTGCAACTCTCTGCAATTAAATCCAACTGCTCATAAAAATTATATGACATAAAATTTAATGTTAAATAAAAACACTAAAGACAAACAGTGGGAATTCCATGCGGTTTTTAACAAACTACAGAGGATCCTGGTCCAAGCACCGGGTGGGGATCCCCAGCACTTGTTTTTTTCAACTGCACCCATTTGTAGTTAAATCCAACTGCTCATAAAAATTCTATGGTATAAAATTTAATGTTAAATAAAAACACAAAAGAAACAAACGGTGGAGATTCCATGCAGTTTTTAAAAAACTGCCGAGGATCTTGGTCCAAGCACCCCGGGTGAGGATCCCCTGCAGTCACCTCTCTGCAATTAAATCCAACTGCTCATAAAAATTCTATGGCATAAAATTTAATATTAAATAAAAACACAAAAGAAACAAACGGTGGAGATTCCATGCAGTTTTTAAAAAAATTACAGAGGATCCTGGTCCAAGCACCGGGTGGGGATCCCTTGTAATTGTTTTTTCAACTGCACCTCCCAACATTTAAATCCAACTGCTCATAAAAATTCTATGTTTTGGGAATATTTGTAGGTTAAAATGTTGATTGAGACTTGATTACTACCGGCTACTAACTAGATCCAAAAAATACTTGATGTCACTTGAAATAAGAACTAAGCCACATATTAGGCATAACATTACAATATTTTTCTGGTAGTGTTTTTGATACAATGACAAACCATTTTTCAATACTTCACATCGAAGTTAAAGAAAGAAAAACCACACACACATATATGGAGCCTTATGCCTGTGAAGTACGTACACTGTGAAATGCTCTACGAAGTAAATAGATAAAAAAAAACCATTTAATCAAAAGGAAATAATTTTTGCATGTCAAAACTTTTATACAAATTAATGATATATATAAACTTTAAAGTAAAAAGATAAAAAAAATCATTGAATCAAAGGAAATAATTTTTGCATATCAAAACTTTTATACAAATTAACGATATATATAAACTTTATCGTAAATAGATAAAAAAAATCATTTAATCAAAGGAAATAATTTTTGCATATCAAAACTTTTATACAAATTAATGAACATGATGGGTGTGTCACCGCGTGGGTGAAACACCAATGATTCACACCTTTATAGTCGTTCGATTTTCTTTTATTTTAATTAAAAGTTAAGTTTTTCAATTAGTTACCGGTTGAGGCAAGAATTTTAAAATTTCTATAAGGTGCCTCGGTGTCGTCCAAGTAATTGATGTTATTTTAGCATTTTTCACTGCTGCCACTTACGAGAAATCCCCTGTTTCGTATGAAGTCTAAATGGGTGTGAGTTGTGACTTTGTGCATGTGAGATGCAAATTGCAGAGACACATGTGTATCATATTTGTTCCAGGCATAAGTAGTGACTCAGTAAGTGAAAATGGCGATGTTAAGTTGTGGCAACGCCAACGTCTTCTTCATCAACGGATTCAACACCAATTGCCTGGATACCCACTTGGTTCATTGTTTCCAATCATAACACCGTTCTCGACCACAAAAGTAACCGGGTGAGTGTGGACAAAATGAGCAATTGTTTTTTCATGGTTCTCCTAAAGAAGCATAGCAAAAGGAAGATCCATGACTCGTGACTCCAAAGAAATGTTGAAGGTAGAGAGCATGTATGCTCTGTCCTGGTGCATCACCAATCTTATTTTTGATACCAACAATAATAACAACTTGTGTTGCTTTATGTTTGTTTACTTTTTGCTGTCTACTCCTTGGATGCTGCAAGTTTAATTTCAGTCTCTTCCCACTCATTATTGTACACCTTTTCTCCCCCTTGGTAATTGCAGTCGGTGTGATATTATCACAGGGTACATATTTTTCAATAAACATGATTGATCTATGGAAAAGAATAACATGCAATTAGCTAATTCAGTAATAATTCTCAAGCATATCGAAACTATAACCATCTAATTCTAAAACTACAATTAAAATCCTGCACCGGTTTTTGTCTTGTTCAAGGAAAATAAATAAATCCTTTTTTACGCGCAAATGGACAACATGGAAATTGGCCAAAAATGAAAACTACAATGTGGAGATTGGCCAAAAATGGCGGGAGGAACGAAAAGAAAAAAAAAAACTAAATGAATGCGTTTTATTTTTTTTATTTAGACCCTTCTTTGCAATTTCAAAAATTATTTTTAAGTAATAGGTAACAGAATCTGTTATAACAGGTTAAAAGGGTGGAACACCGGTGTTACACCCGCGAATTAAAACACCCTACAAGGACCTATTAATGGGGTCGCAATTTGGTACCCTCCCGTTAGAGAGGGTTTTGGTACCTTCTTGTCATTTTTTTTTTTGTTGAATAAACCAAAATTACGTAGGAACAAGTCGTGTACTTCATCCTAAATTATTTCAAAGACATAAAATAGATTTTAAATGAGACACATGTGTATTGCAAATGAGAATGTGAAAAAATAAGGGAATACAATAAAAAATACATGATAATAGTTATTGGGGGTCAAAAAGTCTTTTAAAAAATTAGAAATATAAATTCTAATAGTTAAATATTATTCTATAAGTATAAAAATACTAAGATCATTTAAGAAAGTTGAGAGAAATTGATTCAATGATCAAAGAAGGTACCAAAACCCTCTCTCACGAGAGGGTACCCTAGAATTTCCCCCCATTAATGATATATAAACTTTTCCCTTATGTTTGGTAAAATTAATTGATAAGTTAAATATTAGTTGATAAGTTAGCTACAAGCTAATTAATAAATTGTTAGCTGAAAATTGAAAATTTATAAATTAATATATTGGATTAGAAGAATATATTTGACTATTTGGTAAAATTATTTATTTATGTAATTGATTAAGGTAAAAGACCATGCTAAACGAGTGTATTAATGACATTGGTTAAGGAATCTATATATAAAATATTTTTGCTGAAAATTACAGCATTGATTACATTTATAATATTAAATGCTACACAGTCCAATAAGAACTTTTTAATTTTTGTTCTTTAACTCATGTCCTTAAGGTAATTGTAAACATTTCCTAGTATAAAATAATATATAATGTTATGTTTATATAATATTTTATATAAATTTTATTTTTATTTTATAGATAAAAATATAATTTTAGGCAATTAATTAATTTTTTAGATTTTAATAATTTTAAATTCGTTTTTCAAGATAAAATGTTTTATTACAAATTAAAATAAATAGTATATCAATTCAAGTAAAAAATAAGATATAAAAAATAAATGTTTACCATAATTTTGGGATTATTTTTTATTACACTATTTATTTTAGTTATCTATTTTTTCAATTTTTGATAAAATATTTTATCTTAAAAAATGATAAAAAAAAGATAGCAGAAAAGAGGAATTGTATTAAAATATTAAGGAATCTATGCTATTGAAATAATAAGCTTATTTATCAAATATTTTAATTCGTTCAAATCAACTAATTTATAAGCTAATTTATTTGACTTGTGAAACACACACTCTTTATTAATGTGTTATTTGGCGAATATATATTCTAATAACGATTATTAAAGTATTAATCAGACAATGAACTTTTTTTAGAAATACAACTTATTTAAGTGCTTATAAGCTTTTATTTAATAAGTATTTAATAAATAAATTCTTAGAAAAATTGATGAAAATTGAAAAAGGTACAGTGTACTTAAATTATCCATAAGCTATTATATAAGCTATTCTCATGAGCTTATTGAAATAAGCTGAAAACAGCTTATGAGCATATCATAAGCTTTTTTCATAAATTTACCCAAACAATTACATAAGTCGTTATGTCAAAAGATAAGTTCAAATAAGCACCAATATATGATATTACTAGTAATAACACTAATATTATCGTTATCACCATTCTAATTAACAACGGGGGGTGGTTTCAAGTGGTACATGCTTGATTCCCCTTAAGCAAGGTCTCGAGTTCGAGTCTTGTGGATGGAAAAAATCCCCGCTGGAAGAGTTGGCCCCACCATGATATGGATGTTCCCGGCTTGAACAGGATTGCCTCCCGTGGAGGATACATGTGGTCAGCCGCTGGAAGAGTTGGCCCCACCATGATGTGGATGTTCCCGACTCGAACAGGATTGTCTCCCGTGGAGGATACCTGTGGTCAGGGGCGTAGCCAGGAATTTTTCTTTGGGGGGGCCGGAATAAAATATTAAAAGGGGTTAAATATGTTTTTGGTCCCTCAAAATATAATGAAATTTGGTTTTGGTCCCTCATTTATTTTTTTCATTGGTTTTGGTTCTCCATTTTTTAAAATCACATGCTTTTAGTCCTCCTTATTAACTGTACTCTGTTAAGTTACTTTTACAGTTTCACTATGATTTTTCCCGAGTAAAAATTTTGCAGGAATTTCTTGCGATTTTTTCTCTAGAAAATTAATGTGTAGTATTTTTTAAAAAAACTACAAATCTTTTACATAAAAATGTTGTTATAAAATTTCTTTGCTTTCTTATAAAAATTTATAGTAAATTTCCCGCAAATTTTAGAATCTAAACGAAATTTCCTTTAAATTTTGAAATCTGGAGGAAATTTTGAAAGAAAATACATAAAAAAATCTACAAGAAATATTAATACGTCGTCACTTAGCGAAATATAACTAACGACGAGGACTAAAATCATGTGATTTTGAAAAGTGAAGGACCAAAACCAATAAAGAAATAAATGAGGGACCAAAACCAAATTTTATTATATTTTAAGAGACTAAAAACATATTTAACCCTATTAAATATTGTGATAAAAATATTAAATAATTTCAGTTAAGAATAGTAAATTTTATTTAAATGAAACTCTTCGTTCCTTCATCTGCATGAAATTTCTCAACAAGTTGACAAATTTGTTTAATATCAAATGATTTTAAAGAGTCTTTGGGATTTAAAGTTGAACGGGGTATAAAAAGTTCAACTACCTTTTTCGTTAAATCTTTTATTTAATTCAGATAATTGCAAATCAATTTTTTAGTTTTTTTCTCATGTAATTCTAAAAAACATATTCAAATCAAACAAAATCTTTTTTAACGTTATATTATGTTACCTAATGATATTTTCTCCCTTCTTTCCTATTCTTTGAAATGCTCGTATGTTTCCCCTTTTAATCTTTTTACTATTTATAGATTAATATTTATAATAAAATCTTATCTATAATTTTCAATATTATCTTATCTTCTCTAAATAAGGAAAAAATAACCAATAAAAAAGTGAAATAATAAAAAGTTAAAACCCTTTTTTGTCAAAATAAAGATAAATAGCAAGAGTCATAAAGAAGTACTTAATACTATAGAATCTATGAAATTTTTAGGGGGGGCGAAGTAATAGTTCATAAAATATATTATACGGGACCTATATAGTTAATAAAAAATTTGAAAATTTTTAGGGGGGTTGTGGCCCTGCCAACCCCCTTAATTACACCCTGCACGTGGTTAAATAAAAAAAAATTATCACCATTCTATTTAAAAAACATATATCATTAATTAACATGTGTAAAATGGGTATATAAAATGACACAAATTAATGCTGGTCCCCGAATTACGCATATATGACGTGTTTGTGGACATGAAAATAAATATTTTTATGGTTAAAAACGAACAAACGTATCTTCCAGGAAGGAGACGGATTTTTCACTTGTCGAATGAAAAAGGAAGGAATCTTTGTAGCAATGAAAGCCGCAAGAAGCTACTCAACAGAAACACCACAAACTGATTTACCGTACCTTTTCGGTTGGTTGCTTATGTTACTTCCTTCTCCTTATATTTACAAGAGTATTGTTCTTTAATCAGTGAGATAAACGTAAGATATGATAGGTGATGTAATAAAAAGAGATAAAAAAAATATATTGAATGAATTATTGTATGTTTTATATTATATAAATTTCATATCTCTATTTATAATACCTTCACCTTGTCATTCACCTCAACTCAAGCCACTCCTGTTCACACTCTTCTAGTATACACTACCACCTACCAACCTTCTTCTTCTTACCTCAGATAATTAAGCCTCAAAATTTAATTTAGAGTTAAATGATGGAACTAGATTATGGTTTCGACTTCGAGGACTGTTTCCCTTCGATGATTGCAAGCTTAGGAGCAGAAGGGTTTATTGGGGAACTCTGCAACGGGTTTCGTTTGCTAATGGATGTGAACAGAGGCCTAATAACGTTTGAGAGCTTGAAGATCAACAGTTTGCTGCTGGGTTTGGACGTGAGGGATGATGAGATTCTTTGCATGCTAATGGAAGGTGATTTGGATGGAGATGGTGCACTAAACCAAATGGAATTCTGTATTCTCATGTTTAGGTTGAGTCCAACTTTGATGGGTGCAAGGTATGGATCTGATGTTAATGTAATGTAATGTAAATCTTCTATAAATAAATAACTCAGATTTCTGTTTATTTTCAGTAACATCCTTATCCGAGAATTGAGATCAGAGAGAGAGAATATGAGAGAATATTGTAGTAGATCTCTTCAATATTTTGCAATTCAATGAGAAAAACTACTGTGTGACTATATTTTCCCTGTTTAAAAATGTAACGATGGTTACGTTGATTCTATTATGAATCATTATAAGGTAGAGATAATTAATTCATAACTCGTACAACATAATTTTTTTTTATTTCTTTCTATTATACATATTATCCATCACATTTTATATTTTTTTCTTTTCACTTTTTTTTATCTTTTATTGTTCCGAGATTAGTTAGGTAAGAAGGCTTTTCCGCTAGTCATTTCAATTTTTGTTCATTTTCTCCTTGCCTTTTTACTTCCCGATTTTCAAATTACGCCTATTGAGTATTGAGACTATGGAAAAGGAAATAAGTATCACATCACACCTGTTACCTGTATATAGAATGAGACTTAATATTTGGCATGAAGGAGTTGTCTGGATGCCATGAATAATGCGATATACGAAAGAATTTATTTGTTGAATATTTTAGTTTTTATATAAAAATAAAAAGAAAAAAAATATGAATTCTTACGATCTTTAGTCTTAAGAAAATATTTCACTTACACAAAATTGAAGTAAGTCTAATATTTTAAAATATCTAATTTGAAATTCAAGTACTAATTAAATATCACAAATAATTTACCAGAATAAACATATGTTTACCAGAATTAAATATCACAAATAGTAGGCATAGAACAACATGAATAGCTTACAAAACTTACACTACTTAAGCATTTGCTAAAAATTAATAATAATAATAATAATAATAATAATAATAATAATAATAATAACTTCATACTACCGATATGTAAAACAACTCATATATATATATATCACTTATAATATCTCATATTTCTCTTTTTTCTTTTTTTCTATCTTTATCTTTCTTTTCTTGTATTAAAAAGCATATATCAACGTATAAAACCAAAGTATGATTTCAAGAATGAAATGCAGAAAAAGCAATGTTAATGTGAATTTCATTTTATTGTAAATTTTGAGATTAATTTGAGTATCACATATATATCGATGGAACTTCTTAAATTATAGAGATAATAATACACTTAATTAGTTTTATTGCATATACACAAAAATCACCTAAATTAAAATTTAACTGAAATATTCAAATTTTCTGCAGATGATATGTACGTTGTGTGCCCATTGAATTTTGTCCTTTACTGATTATTCTGTGCCTTGTCCCATCTGATATAAAGGGGAGTATAAAGACCTTGACACCTTTAAGGCTGTTACTTTCGTAATTCTCAAGTTTCTTTATATTTAAGCCACCAGCTTTTTATCTAAAGGGACGAGCGTAATAAATTGAATATTTACTTTAATTTTTTACTTTCTGGCTTAAAGTTTGGTTGCATATCTTTTCCCTTAAGGGGAAAATTCATGGAAATAACAAGTCCACCGCAAGAATCAAGTGAAAAATAGGCATCCGCATCTCCCATTTTTTTGTATTTGAAATTCAAAACTCGGCCTCTCGTGTGTACATAGGTCACAAACTTTTAAAAAGAAGTATAAATAAATAGTAATATATATATAGCCTATTAAGTAAGAGTGATGTTTTAATTTATTATGAGAAATGAAAAGATTAAATACTAACCCTTAAATCAAAATTAATGACTGAGATTAAAATATAAGTAAAAAAAACTCACATTTGGTGGACTAAAATATAAGCAAATTTTAATTACTTTTACCTTATTTAATGAGATAAACTCAAAATGCTCTTTGATTTTACTTTCCAACCACTCTATTTAATGAATCATGTGGCAATAGAAAGAGAGTATGTCACTTGAAACAATTTTCAATAAAATTGAATGTAGGGTAATTTAGGCAATGCAAATACTTTTTACATGATACCAAGAAAATTTAATGAGTTTAACCAATTTACTTAATACGTGTGAAATTAGTTATTTTTGCTTATATTCAAGTCCAGAGTAGTATGTGTCAACTCTTTACACTCCTTTAATTGAAAACACATACTTTAGAGTGCATAGTGACTCTTCAACCATAACTGGTGGCTTCCCCCCACCCCTCCTCCATAACTGTTAGCTCCCCCCAACACCGTCGCGAGCCTAGATCACTGTTTGTCATTCTCGTCGCCATCACAATCAATAGCTAGTCTTGTAATTGAGGAACACTTTTATGTGTTGATACTTATATATAAGATCTTTTGGAATTGTCTTAACTTCGGTGCATCAAAAGCATAGACCTAAAACCTGGGTTGCTTTATTTCGAGCTTGTTGATGCTAAATTGAAGTTTAACATTTTGCATCATAAGGTGAATGGTACAGGGAAAAAAATGCATACAGAAAAAAGGGAATGCATTGAGTGTGAAAATAAGGAACCAATGTGGATGAGCTATAGAAGAAAAGAAGGGAGGCGTGAGGGTGAAAATATTAATTAGAGCATAGGGAGTAGTGAAATTTTGGGAAGGGATGTACACATGATGTTTTTAATTTATTAATTTAATCTTGGCCATTAATTGATTCAAGGATTAGTACTTAATCTATTTATTTGTCCTAATAAAACATCCCTCTCACTTATTAAGCTATATACATATAGAGTCCGGATCCGTTGACACTAGTTATCAAATTTGTACCTCTTAATAATTTTTTGTAAAATGTGAATTTGACCAATTCAACCGTTATATTATATTATATTACCTTCATGATCATGTATCAAATTTTAGGTGATTTAGACATATGTTATACTTTTACTTATATTTTAAAAACATATTATACGTTAAAATAAATTAGATTGATGAAGTTTCAATTAGTTTTTGATTTTTAAGAAATTTTATAAGCATGATCTACTTTATAAGAACCTTCAATTCAACGGTTGAATTGGTTAAATTCACAATTTATAAAAAGTTATGAAGAGGTATAACTCTACAAGTTTTGACACTTAATGTCAACATATCCTTACCTCTATATATATATATATATATATATATATATATATATATATCAAAAATAACAAATAGAATACGGGAGATGATTATAAGGACGGAGTATTTTAAAACTTTTTGATATAGGAATTGGCATATTATTTGTTTCTGCTATATATGTTGCATTAATTTTTGAAGTTTTAACAAATGTAAATATAAGAACGCACACGTGTACTTCTCTTTCCAAAAATGCATGATTTCTTTCTTTCTTTCATTAATATATAATATATAGTATTTAAATTCAAAACTATCATCTATATCAATCCAACTTTGTGAGCAGAAGTGAAGACGAGGTTATATGCATTCGTGAAACATGTGGGCGCCAGCCGTATCTAAGAATTTTGGGATTAAAGTTTTATAATCAAGTAATTCTAACATCCCACTCTCAATAAATAATATAGCTAACACATTTAATCTATTTTGTAGTATAGTTTATCTTAAATATGATTTAATCAATTTTAATTTTGAAAAGCTTCTTTCAGCAGTTGCGAAAGCTAAAGGTAATGTTAATAATATTCTATAAGCAATGTATGTATTTGAAAAATAACCTAATCTTTTTATATAGTTCAATCTTTTTTATGGTGTGTTAATTTCATTTGTTAGAATTTGTTTCAATAACTTTAATTCTGAAAATAAATCAAGACCATCAATATCAGAATGGTCCTCAAAATTCAAAATCTTTTTAATATTGATATAATATTTTTTTCAATTAATCTTCCCCTAAAGTTTTAAATTTATTTGAATCAAATAAAAAATCAAACATGATTTCATATTCTAAAAATTGTTCAAATCAACTCTCAATAGAAAGAATAGACTGATTTAATATATAGAAAAAAAATAATCAATGTGAAACAAATCTTCAGCAAAATGAACTATCTCATCACTAGCAGTGTCATCAAAATGTTTTTTTCCTATGAATCTTATGTTTTTCATTGAACTTGGGCTCTATATCCATTTCAATAACCGTACAAATAGTGAATAGATCATAGGTTCAACAATACTACCGATACAAGGAAACTCACTGTTGAGTGTTGAATAACTTTTCATTTGCAAAAACTAATAAATTGGCTGTGGACTTTTAAGTAGTTTAAATGATAAGAAAAAAGAAATATAAAAATGTAAGATATGGGTCTTATAAAATATTGGGCCCTATCTCAAACATTATTAATTTTTTTAAAAATAATTTATATCAATAATACTACTATTAAAAAAAATTGGGGACCTTATAAATTTGGGGCTCTAGGCAATGACCTTAATTGTCTTATTGAATATCCGGTCCCGATGGGGGCAAAAAGTATAAATAAAACTTTTTCACTGTCAAAATGGAAACGTGTAATCATAATTAAGTAGTTTATTTATGGTTTATCCTCTAGTCTTTATATATGGAGCCCGGCCCAACACATCGTAAGCCATGTAAATTTTTAGATGGGGGCTTTTACTAATTAATTAAAACAGTTTATTAAAATCATTATAAGTTTATTGAAAAAAATTCTTTAAAAAAATGTAGATATAAAATCATTTATTAATATTATTATAGATAATTATTTTGATGATTTTGATATATTATAATATTATATTATATAATAGAAAATATGTAATTTAATTAGAATTAAAATGATAGGAAAAGTCAACTAATAAAATAAATAAGATAGTTATTAATTATGAAAAAAGTTATAGTAATATGAGGTTTATTGTTTTAATTAAAAAATATTTTTATTAATTAGAGTAAATTTTCAAAGACCTATATACATTTATTTAAATTTTAAATATAATTATAATTAATATAAGTATAAAATTATGAGGCCTAAGTAACATTGGGAGCCTAAAGTCATTGCTTCACTGGATTGACCCCTAGCTCGGCCCTATCTTTATGTGTCAATCTGACTGGAGCGATTCCAAATAAGATTGTAATTATGCAATTTCCTTATACATAAAAGAGATATAGGAGGAAGAATTATATTATGAGACAAATTTTGAATTTGAAGGGTCGAAAATTGTGGGTGTTCCATATACAAATAAATACGTGTGTGTATTTGTATACCCATATGACTATAATATGATATAGTTTTTATGGCTTAAATATGTTTTTCGTTCATATAAAATATATGTTTTTTCATTTTGTTCTTATAAAAGTTTTATTTAACTTTTTGTTCTCGTGAAATAAATCTTTTCTAAAATAGTTCTCACTGTTAATTAGTCTGGGTTAACATTTTGATGATGTGGTTGTTACATGAGTTGATGACAT
Source organism: Sesbania bispinosa (assembly GCA_026901365.1). Taxonomy (NCBI): domain Eukaryota; kingdom Viridiplantae; phylum Streptophyta; class Magnoliopsida; order Fabales; family Fabaceae; genus Sesbania; species Sesbania bispinosa. The sequence continues at coordinate 249,600 of QLOH01000806.1, read as the reverse complement.
AGAAGACTCCCTCTTCTTAATTATTTTTCCTAACATGACATATAATTTGTCGACATTGGCCTAACTTTGAGCTCCCTCTTCTTATTTCTTCTCACCTGAACCCTAATCTGTCATTGGTGAAGCTTTTTCACCCCTCTTCTTATTTCTCATCACCAGAAGAAAAAAGAGAAGAAAGTGAAGGAATCATCCTTGATGATTCTCAAATCTTAGAGGGACATAAGGTTGGAAAATAAAGAGGAAAATTAAATTAGAAGAATGGTAACCTCTCAAGAAGTACTAATTTAGGTAGAAAATCATAAAGATATCATGAATGTTGTGATAGAAAACTTTGAGGAGGAGTTTATTGGATCTTGTACAATCTCCAATCCAAAGTTCTTGCTCCTAGTTTATCTCTAGCTACACAAAGTTCGGGTTTGTTGATTACGAATTTTCATAAATCGAATTTAACCCTACACAACCTAAGGCTCAATTTAGAAGGAAATTCCTCGAGACCTTGTTATTCTAGGTCCTTTCTATTCTTTGAATTCTTTTCTCCAAATTACATATATTGTTGTTGCACAATTCATATTCCTACCATCGAACCTATGGAAAGCTGATCTTTTAGCATTATTTCAGGCTATGATGTAGAACACTCTGTATGAGTTCTTTGAAGGCACAAAGGGTAGAATGAAGAAATGATGGTCAATGAAAAGTGTTAAGAAGCCTTAATTTTTTTTGTTTGAAAATAATTGCAAATTGAATTTTCTTTTTATAATATGTAATAAATTTGGTTTTTAAAATTAATATTTGACAATTGTAATGCCACAAAAGCATGTTATCTTCCACGTCAACAACTCCCTAACAATCACATCATCAAAATGTTAACATATACATACTAATGATGAGAACCATTTTGAAAAAGATTGATTTCACAAGGATGAAGAGCTTAAAAATTACATGAATAAAATGAAAAACATGTATTTTATAAGGATAAAAACATATTTAAACCTAGTTAAACTAGATACTTTATATGATAAGAACTTCTTAATAACATTGATGTTATATGATGATGTTTCGGACCAAACACTTAACCAATTATATACATTATCTATGATCTATCTTATTACCTCGTCATATATATATATATATATAGAGAGAGAGAGAGAAAAGTTGATTAGAAGCATTTACTCTGAAGTTTTGATAAAATACAATTTCAATATTGTTAAGATATTATAACCCTATAATAATAAGTATATAATTGGGGAAAAAATAACATTGTGTTGGGTTTAGGGTTTAACGATAGCATCTCCTTTTTCGGATCTAAAATTGAAGCTAGGGAGCACAAAACAAGTGTTAGAATCGGTTTAAAGTGAGCAAATAGGCAGTAAGGCCACGGCCTATACAAGAAAAGAATGAAGAAATTAAAGAGAAAATGGAGAAAGAAAGAGGTGGAGGTGAACGCCATTGATGCAGGCAACTCCCACAGCGGATAAGTTCAGTGCTAGACACCATTGATTCAGGAGAATCAAATGAGTCTCTGGTTGGTTTGAGCAAGAACCACCAAGTCTTCTCTACTCACAAAATTGAGGAGGAATTTTGGTATAGTGTCTTTACTTAAAAATCCAAGTTACAAATGAAGGAGAGGCCACTCCTATATATTTATAGGAGAAGGGGCGGCCAAAAAGAAGAAATAAAATAAAAGAAGACTAAAATATACTCCTAATAGGATTTGAACCCATGACCTCCTACTCACTTAGCTAAGCTATCTTCTAACCAATAAAGTCATCTAAATTAGTGCCCCTATGTACGCAGAATAAAGGAAAAATACAAAATAAAAGGAAAATACAAGAAAGTCCTACTCTGAGGTGAAGTAAATCAGAGAGTCACAAGAAGGGGGTTGAATTGTGACCCTTGAAAACTTTTGGTCCAACCTACAAATACTTTAAGAAACTTGCTGATCTTTGCTCAAGGAATACCTTGGCTATCAGAAGTTACTTCTAGAAGATAGTGGTTAGTGTATAATGCCAACTAAGTTGATTGAAACTATCTTCTCAAGGACAAGCAATATCATAAGGACTAATATCATCAAATTTCATTCTTCCATATAGTGTACTTAATGTAGAAATAACTTCAAATAAGGTTCAGAAGAATAATATATTGTTTTTGCAGTTATGCAGAAGCAAAACAATGAATTTGTCACTGTAAATCTTTCTTCTGAAGGGACAAATGATTTTATATTGTAATAAAACTTTCCAGAATAGTTATCTAACCAATAACTAATAAGATTATATGAGAAAATCTGTTCAAAAGAAAGTTTATATCAGTCTGATATATTTAAATCAAGTTACAATGAAATGTGATATATGTTTCTTCTGAAGTATCAAAGGTGATATATGTTCCTTGCCCTCTTTGATTTCCCATGAAATTGACTTGTTCTGTATGTGTCTCTTGAGTAGAACACTGACCATTTGCATGGTCTCCTCCACAGAAGTCACAGTTCATTGGTTGGGTCTGAATTGGTTGAGCATGGATGGCCTTTAATTGCTGAGGGAGTGCTTCCAAAGATTTTGTAAGTGACTCTATTTTCCTTTTGAATAATTTTTGTTCAGCTAGAAGGGCATCAATAGTGTTGAGCTCTAGCATTCCCTTTGCTTGCATTTGTACTGACTGCCTTCCATGTTGAGCCTGTTGGTCATTATGAGCCATGTTCTCAATGATCATCACAGCCCTTTCTGGTTCCACGGATAAGATAGTCCCTCCTGCTGAAGAATCAATGAAGGATTTGGAATCTAGTATGAGTCCATTGCAGAAGATATTCAATTGGGCAATGTCATCGTAACCATGATTCGGGCATTTTCTCAGCAGGGTCTTATATCTCTCCCAGGCTTCACAGAGTGGTTCATTTGTTCCTTGCATGAAAGTGGAGATTTCTGCCTTTTCTTGGATATGCTTTCCTGCTGGAAAGAATCTGTTTAAGAACTTTTCCTCCACGATCCCCCAAGTATGTAAGCTTTGATTAGATGAGACTTCAACCATTCTTTTGCTTTACCTATCAAAGAGAAAGGAAAAAGACGTAAGTAAATGGATTCTAAGTCTACCGCTTCAAATCCCATAGTGTCTATCAATTCATAAAAAGTAGAAATATGATTATGTGGATTCTCATGATCCAATCCTGCGAATTGATTTGCGGTTATGAGGTTGAGATGAGCAGCTTTCAACTCCAAGATCTTTGCAGTTGTGGGTAGCACAATGCTGGAGTGATAGCGAGGGCCTTGATTTCTGACATAGTCTCCCAAAGTCCTTCTTTGTTGAACTCCTGCCATATCTTGTGGCTTGTCTGTTACTATCCTCCTTCTTCTTTGGCTTCTTTTCCTCCTGGTTGTCCTCTCGATCTCTGGATCGAGAACTAGTTGTTTTGGAGACACCCGACTTCTTAAAAGCATAAACAAGAAGCTAAAAAGGAAGATTAAATAACAGATAAATATTATATATATATTTTATAATAAATAAAAAAGAAAAGAAAATAAAAAGGAAAATAAATATGGAAAAAAATAATTACGAAAAATAAAAAGAAAGAAAAAATAAAAGAAATTAAAGAAAAAGTTTTGGAATAATTGAAAATTCAATTTTCTAAAACTTTACAAATTGATACACCGCTCCCCGGCAACGGCGCCAAAAACTTGATGGGTTTCCTGGCAAGTTTACCAGTAGTCCAGTAGTTTTAGAGTAAGTGAGTTATCGTATCCACAGGGAGCAGTTTTAACTTGTAGAGTTATAGTAATTGTATTTTCAATAAAACGTTTTCGTAAAAAGGTTGGTTTTACGGAATAATAAAATAAACAAAGATAACACGAGATAATAGTATTTAGGACTAGGATTTGATTTCGTTTCATCTCCCCCCCTTGTGTACTTGAACTCCTTTTCCCTTATTTATGATCGTTTTGTAATTACCTTAGCATTGTTTAATTACAATAATTATAAGGCATGCCTGGTAATTATCGTACCCGCAAATTCCCCTATAATATCATAATTAAATGCCAAAGCTATTCTCTACAAGCATTCAAAGTGGCATTTGGCGACCCCGAACATTCCCCGTATTTTGCAATCAGCGCTATCGATTTAACCATACTTTCACATAAGGCACGTATGGAGGGGTGTGTCACTCACTGAACCTCCGATCATTAGAATACAATCCTTATGCTACAATATAATTTAACCGAGTACCTTTAGCAATCCGAGAATAAGCTTCATGAACAGCTCCATGCTCACCTACCTCTGATACTAGCCGGAGTTCCACTTTTTGTATCCAGAGCACTAGCCTACCATCCCGGCGCACGCGCGGAGTTGATGCATTACACACAGCATAAAGATATCGATAGATTACAAGCATAGAATCATAAATAAATAGAAAAGAGAATTCTTATACACAAGGGGATCGAATCTACTACATCAAATCCTACTAGAGAGTTTAGCTACTCATGGTAGCCATTACTAACTACTGAGAAATCCGTCACCTTTCTCAATCCTATACTACTCTCTCTCCGTATCCGTCTGTGTGACCTTTGCCAAGGGCTCTATTTATAGAGTTTGGAAAACCTTCAAGGGATCAGGTTGTGATGTCACTGGTGAGTGTTTAATCCAATCAGGGGCTGCCTTTTCATTAATTGACGTCACTGTTGTGAAACTTGACCAATCAGGAGCTTTCCCTTTCATTAATGACGTCACAACGCGTGGCTTCATTAATCAGGACACGCGCTTCATGTGCGCTTAGCGCACATGAAGCCTGGCTAATCTGCTCATGCGCTCCACGCGCGCTAAGCGCATATGGAGCGTGTGACTCGCTGCAGCTTTCCTTGATTTGTGGATCTAACCTCTTGATTCCTTTCTGATCTCATCTGGTTTTCCTTTATCCTTTTATCCGAATTATTATTGTATTTATCTGCCTTGGATTTGAATTGAAAAGATTCTTTGCAGGATTCTCTAATTTTCTTTTATTTATTTAATTTCTGAATCTGCAATATCCTCTATTCTGATGCTTTTTCCACTCTTGTCCCAAATCTGCTATAATTCTGCATAAAATAGCAAATTTCTATTTAAAATAGCATCATATTCAAATTTGTATCAAATAAATACAATTATTATAAATATTAATAAAAAGGGATATTTTGGGGCCTAATTTACTATTTTATCCTTGAGAAGTGTAATAAAAACTATATGAAAATAACGCTAATTTTACACTTATCACCTCTTCAGGCTCTAAAGCCAGTATTCCTTGCTTAGCCGTTGCAGGATCTACACACTCTGAAACCAACACTAACTCTCTCTAATTAGCTTGGGAGATCACAAACACTCTTCAACAAGAGATAGGTTTTTTACATATGGCTCACAAAACACTCATAGAGTGGATTAATCTTACAAAACTGAACCTAGACACACCCTTTAGGAATTAAAAACAGTGGCTCTACATATTGGAAGTGGTCGAAGGAGAACCTCACTCTAGAAGGGAATTTTTACATTATGACCCTTTTGACTTTTTCCCTTTTGTTCTCCTTGATTTTGCCCAGCTGAATGGGGCTGCATTTATAGAGTTTTGGGGGGTCAAAATAGCCGTTGCAATTTCTTGGAGAGTGGTCAAGCTCTCAGCTGGCCTTGTAGGGGCTGTCACTATCATAGGACAACTTTCTCTTTCTTCAGCCTTGACCAGTCAATCCTTCTGAAGTGTATCTTCTGTAGCCAGTAATTTCATTCTATTTGAGCTTCCTTCTTATGGAGTAGTTAGTAAGACATGCATAAATACTGGCATTTTCTCATTTTAGCAAAAGATGTCTTAAACTCCTTTAAATTGAAATTGTAGCAGGTTCTTCCAATTTCTTTCTTCTGGAGGTTGGCAGAGGGTCTGTTCTTCTTCTGCAGAAATTCTATTTTTTCTTTTGAAGTGTGCAGAAATCTATTTCTTCTTCTGGAGCAAACGACTTCTTCTGGAAGTGTGCAGAAATTCTGTTTTTTCTTTTGGAAGTGTGCAGAAATTTGTTTCTTCTGCAGGAAATTTTGTTTTTTGTTCTGGAAGTGTGCAGAATTCTGTTTCTTCTTCTAGAGCAAACTGCTTCTTCTGGAAGTGTGCAGAAATTATGTTTCTTCTTCTGGAAGTGTGAAATATGCTTGTAAAGCTTCCAAACTTTATCCTTGCTCTATTTGCATTGTGAGAGAAGTAATTATGCTTTATGGAAGCTTCTTTGAGTGTTCTTCAACTTGAAATATTCAAGGATAACAGCTTGAGGAGTGTGGGAACTTGTTCAATGCTTCTAAAGATACTTTGAACATGTTTACAACTTGAAATATGATTTGATGCTTCTGCAGAAGCTGTAAATTCTGCTTCTAAGGACAAAACTGTGTTTCTAGTGATATTGATATTCTCCAATTGCTTTGTTTGCATCAGCAACGCTTTGAATGAATATGCTTGAATTGCTTAAGTGATCTTTCACATTCAGAAGGTGTCCGGTTTCATGAAAAACTCCTTCTAGTGGTCTTGAATGATCCTTCCAAAGCTTCAACTTGCTTCTGAAGCTTGATGCAACTCAGTTTAATATTCATGGGATCTTAGATGAACTGTCTTGACCTTCTTGAAGCTAAGAAGCTACTTCTTGAACTCGTTTAATCAATTTTGACATGAAAGCTCTATGTAACATGCTTCTGGACACAAGTTATGATGTTAAATGTTGTCTTTGATCTTTCCACCTTCCTTCTGTAACTTTTCCTGTATTCTTTCAAGTATTCTCAAGTACTAACATTAGTATCAATTTTAGGTGAGGTGAAGAGGTTCCGCCGAATTTCATATTTAAGATTCTAAGAGGGTGAAGAGTTTCCGCCACAATTTCATGTTCAATTTTCTATGTAACGAGAGTTTCCGTTATATTGCATGGTTAATTTTCTGTGAGGCGAAGAGTTTCCATCAAATTTCATGATCTATGAAACGAAGAGTTTCTACCAACGATTTCATGTTCAATTTTTTGTGAAGAGTTTCCGCCATAATTTCATCTTTAATTTCCTATGAGGCGGAGAGTTTTCGGTAAATTTAATGTTCAATTTTTTGTAAGGTGGGGAAAATCCCACAAGTCACATATTTAATCTTCTATGTGACAAGAATGTTCCGTCATATTGCATGATTTATTTTTCTGAGGCAAAGAGGTCTTGCCAAATGTCAAGTTTAAATGTCTATGAGGCGAAGAGTTTCCGCCAAACTTCGTGGTTAGTCTTCTGTGAGGTGAAGAGTTTCCGCCAAATTTTATATCCAATTTTTTGTATGGCAAGAGATTTTGCCACATTACATGTTTGGTTTTGTTTAAGGCAAAGAGATTATGCCAAGCATTGTTTTCTGTCTAACAAAAAAAGGTTTCACCAGATTGTGTGTTAGATCTTCAATTCGATAAGGAGGCTCTCTCGTTTGTGTGTAGCAAGAAGATCCCACCCCAATGTGTGTGTGTGTTTTTTGTTTAGTGTGAAGAGCGCATTGCTTGTTTTTTTCTTTATTTTTTGCTCAAAATAGGAGTTCATATCTTTACTTATTCCTTACCATGATTATATAAAACAAACTATAATTATTAATATTATCTAGTAAATAATAAGTAAAGAACCGTGAACACCCTATTTTGACCGAGTTTATTTGATCATTTAAATTAAAAATAGTTTAATAGAAAGTTGTATATGAACACTCGATTAATCCAAATCTGTCCACATATGCCCATCTTTTATTTATTCTTTTTTCTTAAAGAAAATTCCAAAAATATAAAAAAGGAAAACAAACAAACAAAAATAGAATCAAGGAAGCATGTGTTGTGAGAAAATAATTGTGTATTGTCGGAAAATAATGGGTGTAATAAAGTGAGATTTATTGGTATAGACACAATTTTTTTAAAAAAAAGAAAGACATATAGTGGAAGGGGGAGCGTTCAGAGATAGGGAGGAAAACATTATCACGCGCAAAACCTTATCGTTACACAAAAACCTTATCGTTACAGAGAACCATTCAAATCTAATCCTTAGAACTTTAAAGGACAGGGGAAGCTTATCATCAAGGAGGGATCCAATCAATCCGGGGAGGCAACCTAACAAGAGGGGAACCAGAAAGAGGAAGTAGGGGGAACATTCAGACAACAAAAGGAAAGGGGATCAAAGAGAACCCAACAGAGAAAGGGGGAAGAGTACGAGTGAAATCACATCTATTATATCTTATCGAAGGAAATGTACTCCGTACATAGTGGACTGTTCATCAAGACTCATTTTACTATTCATTTGGGATTTAATATGGCTATGTGTTGGTGTATATACTATATTAGCTGGAAGGTTCTTCCTTTCGATACATGGGCATTGTCGACTTGTGGGGTGCAAGCATACTGTGCAGGACGGAGAGAATGATCACGCATCTTAGGAATGTCAGGTTTTGTCGGGTGGAGTATGGCATGTGACTTTGTACGGAACCAATGGGAAGCCAGTGTGAGTTGCATGCAGAGTGTGATGGGGCCATGCCTCTGTTTTCCGGACAGGTTTAGTTTGAACTTCCCTCCTTTGGAGCCAAAATTAGACGCTACAGTAAGTGGGAGAGGGCCAAATTTCTCGCCTATTTAAGGACTTTCCTTTCCATGGTTTGCCACACCGCTGGCTCATTTAGCAAGTTTGGGCACTATCCTAGTGTTTGATCACTTTGAAGAATGGCTTATGCGTTCAATGTTTTGAAAATGTCCATCCTGGACACAGAATCAAGAGAGAACAAAATAACCAGGAAAAGACAGCCACCAGCTGCGGCCACCCGTCGTGCCGTTCCATCTTAGCAGCCTCAAGCGACCTCCCTCCGTTCGCGGCTCCTCTTCCTCCTCTCGCACGCACAGCCGCTCACCACCGCAGCCGCCCGCTGCCCTTCGCAGCCTAGCTGCACCGCGCACGACGGCCCCTCCCCTCCGTTTGTGGCTCCTCTTCCTCCTCCCGCGTAAACAGTCACGAATCACCCACACTAGCGCTACCATGCACCGATCTGGTTGCTACACCATGTTGCAGAACGCAGTCGCACCACCCACGCCCTATAACGCCACCGTTCATCACCCACTCGTCCAGCCGCCTTCTCTGCGCAAGCTGCGGCCACCCTCCTCCCTCTCTGTCACGCGAACCACCGTTCGCGACTTCCCTCCATGACTGCCATCCTCACCTGGCTGTTGTCGCGCGGCTGCTCATGGCCACTCTCTCTACCTTCAATGGCTGCGATGCGGCCTCTTTTCTTCCTCTCTCACTTCCCATTACTCCTAATGTTATTACTGCTTTTTGCGGCTTTCGTAAACCGTGTGTGGTTTTTTTGTGAAGCTTGCTTACAGATTTTGGGTGCCAATGGTTGTTTATCAAGTTTGTGTTTGTTTTTATGTGTCTACTGCTGCAGCACTCATTTTCGACCTATGTTTAATTAGCATTGCTGATGCTAATTCTGCCATGTAGTAACCAGTTGTTATTTTGTTTTCCCGGTATTTGTTGTTTCAATGGAACTACTTTGTGCTTTTTTTGCTGGACTAGGCTGAGAGTTGCTACATTTTAATTATCATGCTAATTGTTAAAGATATATTGTAGTCCTCTAAATAAAAACAAGGGATACTACTATATAAACTGATGAATTTAGAGTGGGGCTAACACACATGTGTGCGTCCAGTTTAATTGGGGATGTTATTATCAATAAACTCGTGGGCATTTGTTTTATAAAAAATAAAGCTAAGAACATAACAAATAGTCTATTACGGCAGTATATTTCCAAAATAGTTTTTCTTGTACATATTTCTTAATATAATCATTGTAAATTATGAATTAGAAAAAATTCTGAAACTCAATAAGAAAATTTAAGTCTTATACAGACCCAAATGTGGAGGTAATCATTGGAAAGTGCTATATGAAAAAAACCAAAAATGAAAATTTAATTATATGTTTTCAGTCAAGTCTCAGTTTTTTTATAACCAATGAGCTACAACTTAGTTGGACAGGTAAAGATTTTAATAAGAGCTACTTGAGTTTGATTATAACTAAATACACTCTAAGAGAGGAATGATGAGCGGTAAATGTTTTCAAGCTCCAAACAGAATTAGCTTTGATTATATTGGGTTTATGTGTTTGAAATTAAAAAAAGGTGTACCGATAACATGTCTCTTATAAAGTTTCAACAACATCAATTTCCTTTATGTGTTTGCTTTGCAATGACAATTAATAAAAGCTAAGGTCAAACGTTATCACGTGTTGGTTTGTATATGTCACGACCTATTTTTACACATGGCCAATTGTACGTTGTGATTTCTAAGGTTCAGGCAAGGGATGGGCTTAAAGTTCTTATTGTTGATGACAATTTAAACCGAACAGCAGTCACTAATAACATTGTGTACACGGAGGTGTTCGACAAAATATAAATGTTTGATTTTTTAATCTAACATCGTATAAATATGGTAGTTGTGTGATTAATGTCTTATAATATAGGTGTGATGTATATTGTAACACCTTCTTTATTTACACTCGGGCATAGCACGGGGTTAGCACTAGTAACCGAAAAAAAGAGGTCACATGACCAGAAAGAAAGAGAACCAACCAACGAAGTTTAAATAAATCAAACACATAGAACTATTACCCCTCTCTAAATCCCATTTCCAGTACCCAGTCAAAATACAAGCAAAAGCAGTGTTACACTTCCTCCATCATTTCAAAGTTCAGCCACCATTGCCCTATTTCAGGCTTCCGCAACCTACCATCAGCATCAACAGCCATCACCTTGTCAGCTTTGTCGCGCAGCCACCACGCTTCAGTTCCCCTTCGCTTGTAACAGCTCAGTAACGTTCCTTTCTCTGTCTTGTCAGAACCACCCTACGCGCTGCAGCAACTCACTGCTCAACTCACAGCCACATAGCCAACCACCTCCCAAAGCCACTGTCGCTCAGCCCTTGTGCGTCACCGTGAGAACGCCATCGTGAACACCTCACCAGTCGCGTCCTAGATCCACACGCATCAGCCACGGCCGCAATAGCTCACTCCAGCCACCACCGCCCAGCCTCTATCCTCGGCACAACCGCTCAGATCTACACCAACAGCCGCAAAACTGATCTCCCTTGATCATCAGTCCCAGGAAGCTCACCGCACAGATTACCAGCAAGTTGTGCGCTGCATTTTCTTCGCTCCTACAACCAGCAGCCACCACCGTTGTTGTCCCTGTCTCAGTGCACGTGGCCACCACTGTAACATCCCAAATCTCAATTTAACTTCATAAATTAATGAGTGAGGATAAGGTTTTAACATTATAGGAATAAAGGGGAGAAGGGAGTAAGAGTGAAGGAAAGAAAATATATGAGTTCAGGTAGGCTCGCTCGAGCGAGGGGCAAGTCAGAGAAGGGGGAGTTTCTGAGTTAAGGCTCGCTCAAGCGAGCAAGGGGGCTCGTTCGAGTGAGGGGGCAAGGCAGAGAAGGGGGCATTTCTGAGTTGATGCTCGCTCGAGCGAGCAAAGAGCGCTCGCAGGCCTGCTTGAGCGAGAGCCCTGCAACATCAGGAATGCTCGCAGCCGCGCTCAAGCAACCAAAGGCTCGCTCGAGCGAGGACCTCCTGTAGCATCAGGGGTGCCTCATTAGTTGAGGCTCACTCAAGCGAGCAATCCCTCGCTTGAGCGACTGCGCGCTGATTTCTGTTTTTTTAAAACCGTGAACCATACCCTCTCCCTCATTTATTGTCACATTTATGAGATTAGAAAGAGAGAGGGAGAAGCTTAGAGAGAGATAGCGAGAGAGAAGAAGGAGCAAGGCTAGATTGGAGGCTTCCCCACCCCCTTGGAGCTTGGAGATCATCTTCCTCATCCCCCATCCTCCCTAATTTCTCCATTAAGGTGAGTGTGGTTCACCCACTCACTCCCATCTTGTATGAAAAGCTATGAATGCTCCCTATTCTTACCCCTTGCTTGTATTGCTTGTTTGTGTTTGATTAGAGATGATTCTAGGGTTATTGGTTGGATTGATTGGTGAAATTGCTATTTTTCTCAAAACCCTAGGTTAGAGGAATTAGGGATTTTGTTGATTTCTTGAATGCTGATGAGGAAACTTGAGGAAAAGTATGCAATCATGTGATTATTCATTCTTATGAGTATATAATTGATTTTCATGATAATGAACCACTCATGCTTTAGAGGAAATTGATTTGGGTCTTGTAGACCCCATGTTAAACATAATGACTGTTGAATCCTTGGACTTCATGTTAAGGGAATTATTTAGGGTCCTTAGATTCAATGTTTAAAAGAGAAAATGATTGTTGAATCTATAACAAATAAGTGAAAAGACCCCTTAGGTGTTGGGTTAAACACTTATGTTAATTATGCATGATTTATTGATTTTGGACATGCTTGAGGTGCTTATTGAATTATTATGAACTGTTGCACTCTATTTGCTTGAAACTCCCACACTGCTTGATTATTCACACTCACCGGGACTCTAGTCTCATCATACGTTGTGGTTTGTGTTTAGATTCGTAGGGTCCCAGGCCGGATGCTTGACTTGGGAGGAGATTTGAGGTTTGGGCCAGTTGTGTGGCCCAAACTAGTATTTTGGACATTTTGTTGTATAAGCTAGACTTTATTCTTTTGGAATGAGATATTGTAGTACATGTGGAGCCTTAAGGGCCTTGTTCTATTTCTGTCAGGACACATGTATAATTGTATCCCATTTAGCCTATAGTTTCATTTTGTATTGTGATTGGAGCCATTGTTGGCAACGAACTGATTATGTGTAAATGATCGTTTTATGTGGCGCTTAAGTAATTGTTGGATTACCTAAGCGATGTGTTATGTTTGTATGTGATATCAATATTAATGTGCAAAATAATTTCATAAATTTGGGTATTGCGTTTCCAACGGACGTAATCCTTAAACTAAGGAATTAGGATGTTACAACCACATCGCCGTCACACACCGATCCAAGAACCAGACACCTTCGCGTCGTACCACCTCATCAGCCACCGTGAACCCATGATGTCGCGCCGCTCAATCACCAGAATGTTCCACAGTCTGTTGCTTCTGTTGGGAAGAAGAATTGTTGAGACCTTTTCAATCGCAAATGAAGAAGAGAATGCAGAGGTTCACTTATTTTGATTATATGTTTTATTTCTATTTGGTTTAACATTTTATTTATTTATTTATTTTACCTGTTATGGTGTTATTTTGGCAGTTGTGTGAACCTGCATCTGGTGTGACTGCAATATTGGCCCATGAAAGGGACTTAGCCAAGGTTAATTCATTTTCCTGGTAGAAAGATAGATAAAGTTAAAACTAAAAAACATATAGGGAAATTAAGAAAAAAACAAGGGGGCTGAAATAATAAAAATAATTTTAGAAGGCATATGATGTTAAGTTGAGGTTCAACCTGTTTCTTTGTGGTTTATGTGTGTGGTAATATATTAAGTCAATTATATTGATATATCATTTTGTTTGTTTGGGCCTATGATGATCATGAAGCTGAGGTCAATTTTTTTTATCATGTGTTTTGAAATTGTGTGTGAATTTTAAATCTATTGTGAATTTTCACTCTATTATTTTTATTTAATCAAATTTCATAAAAAGGAAAAATAAAAAATAAATATCTTGTTTGTATCATTGTAAGTAATTGTCGAGTTTGATTGTATCATTAGTTATCTATAGTGGTTATGTTAATTTAAGTTTATCATTTGGGGATGCTTGTTTAATTTAAAAGTAATATTATGTTTGTGAACATGTCATGTGTAAATATTATTTGATAAATATGTAACCTGTGTGACCTCGTGAAATTTATCTAGCCCGTAAATATTTTTTTGATTCGAATTTGCTCCTCATTCAAATAATGATTTTACGCGACGATCTTCGATGATTGACGTGTCGCTTACGAGACCTTCATTTATTAAAAATATCGTAAGGGTAAATTGGTCATGGTACATGGTATTTCATTAGCGCGCTTTAGCAGTGGTTTTGGTGATGATTGCCTTCCTTTTGTTATTTGCTGATTTGACTTTGGCTATTTCATTGTTGTCTTTCATTTGATTTAGATTTGGTATTTATGGTTTATAGGGAGGGCTGTTTTTATTAGCGTTTTGTCACTCCTTTTGGGTGGCTGGCTGGGAGTAGTGTTTGTCTTTCAGACGGGTTGTATTTTTTTGTATTATGGGTTGGAGTACCCATTATACTCCCAATTAATTAATTCTTTTGCTTAGCAAAAAAAAACGTATTGCTCAATCTGCTTTCTTTTACACCTACCCATTGTAATAAAATGAAATCAACTAAAATCCATCAACCAATCAAATGTTTTTCGAAGAATTATGTGACTCGAGTCTTCTATCGCACCAAGGGATGAATAGAAGCATGAATAGACTCTATCAAGTCAAATAAATAATTTCCATAATTTAATTGATGTAAATAATTCACAATAATATTTCCTGTAAATAATTTTGTAATTAACATTTGTGAATAATTTGTAGCATTGATGTTTCTTTTCATAAATAATTTTTATTGACTCTTGGTATAAATAAATATTTAAATCTCATAAACAATTTTCACAATTAAAATAAAATAAAGGTAACCGGTTTTGCACCTAAACAATTTGCACAATTACTTAGTGTTTTTATATAGTCCTTTACTCTTTAGCTAATATGATCATTAAACTTACACACTTAAATTCTCAACAAATAATAATTCTAGCCTTCCAAGTTAATGCAATGGAGATTGTCGACCATTGCTAGGAATATTCGAAACTCCTGTAGTTAATGATTACCAATCACAATTTTCTAGTATCAACATTTCACCTCAAAATTCCACTTCTTTCACTAATAAATCTAATGATTATGGTGCATCTTTCTAGTCACATATCAAAGATTGCACAACACATGTTAATAAGAAGATAGAAAAAAAAAAATCTTTAAATTTTATCCTAAAAATTAAATATTGTGTTATATATAAAAATTAATTGTAAATTCTACGGTCTCGTTTTAAATTTATGGGTACCAATCTAATCATGACGTGTTTAAATATTATTGAAATACGTGTTAATTTTTTTACACATAAACAATGAGAATTATATTATACTTTAACCCATTTTTTTTTTGTTTTACAATTATACTAGTAGGGAAACCGTGCAATGCACGGGGCGGGAATATGAGGGAAATGATAGAGAGTTGAGTATTAAATTTAGCTAAGAATACATGTATAGGTTATTATAACAGTTAATATTAAAAAAGAAAAAAAAGTATTTAAACAATAATGATTATAATAAAGTTCATAAAGACATCTTAATACCAATATACTTGAAGCGTTGATAGTTCATTAAACATTTATTGATAAAACTTGTTCATACAGAACAGTATTGGTCTTGAAATTTTAAGTAAATCACTATATCAAAAATTATAAGCAGCTACGAAAAGAAGTTTCCTAAAAAACCTGTAAAAAATGTGGAAATGTCATAAATTAAAGAAGATGTATATGATATTCATTGATTGAACACAAATGGATAGAAAATGATTTTATCAATAATAAAAATAATTTCTAATTAAAAGAATTGAGGAGCAACCTAATTTAAAAATTGGAAGACTTCTTTATATACAACATTTTGAAGTTGTATCTGAAATATGCGCTTCATCATCAGTTATGAGTCATTTCAATCCTCTTCTGTTTGT
This sequence comes from Sesbania bispinosa, assembly GCA_026901365.1. Taxonomy (NCBI): domain Eukaryota; kingdom Viridiplantae; phylum Streptophyta; class Magnoliopsida; order Fabales; family Fabaceae; genus Sesbania; species Sesbania bispinosa. The sequence goes on along the minus strand of QLOH01000806.1, from coordinate 233,940 downwards.
GACTCTGGATACTGCAACATATAATTACCCATGAGAAAAGACAAACTTTGGCAAGTAAATTTTGACATGTTTCAAATATTGACCTTGACTTTTATTGATATTCATTGCAAATGATACAACGATAAGGAACTTCCTTCTCTGAAACTTAAAAGGAATTCTATTATCTGAAGGAGTCAATGACAGTCTAGGAATGAATACCTTGTGCCCCACATTTACTCAAAAATGACTTTTGCTTCTAATACATAGGTACCTAACTGAGTAATAATGAGTCTAGTACCATTGTTGAGACTTAAAGACTTAGCAATGTTTCTCAACATTACTGATGCGCCAATCTTCAACTTTAAGATATGATTTGGAAGCTCAGATGAATTAATTGTATTCAACAATTATGGAGTGTGAATATCATCAATAGTATTTAAATTAACACTCTCCGTACACGGACGGTCAAAACTTAAGTATGTTTTTTATTCTCCAGGAAGCAATGACAACATACAGTCATTCAAGTTGAACACAATGTCATTTGTTGGAGATAAATTAAAATAGCTCGATGTTAAAAGAAGGATGCATCATGCATATTTTGTAATAATGAGGGATAAGTACTACCCACAATTGAAGCGATTTGATCAACACTATCCGATATCAGTAAATCATTTGGAATTTGAATACTAAATGTTAAAACCACAGGAAACACTAGAAGAGGGGTTGAATAGTGTTTAAGAACTTTAAACCAATCTTGAAAACCTTTTTAAATATTAAATGAATCATGACAAGTTGTATTGAAAAACTTGATTTATAAATACTCAGAGTTATTTGTATTGTGCGGAAGCTTAGAAAATAAGTTTTTCAAGGTTTTAGTAAGTATGCTGAAGTTGTTAAGCTTTCTAAAATACTTCAGAAATATTTTTATTAATCTTTCAATAAACTTAGTTTCTTATTAGAAATTGAGTTATCTGAAAACATCTCAAGGTACCTTTCAGAACTGTCTCTGAACTACTTCAGATGATTAATGATCGTCTGAAGTTTGTTTTTAACTTCTGAACTAAGTTCTTTTCAGACTCATTTCAGAGGGTTCTTCAAAGTACATTTTCTGCAATACTTCAAATGATATGAGATAAATTAAAAGTTAGTTTATCTTCTGAAAACTGTTTTATTGAAATTGTTGAATTAGAGTTTGATATGAAAATTACTTTTCAATCCCTTAGGAAATATAAAGCTGAAAATAAATGAGTTTAAGGGAAAGAAAATTTAGTCAAGAATTTATCATGGTTCACCCACCAACCAAGTGAGCTAAATCCAGTCCCAGGGCAAACCACCACTGGATTTTCCACTATCTGAACTCAGATACAAGTATTCTTTTGCCACAGCCTCTTCAGGCGTAAACACAAGTATTCCTCTGTTTTCAACTGCCTCTCCAGGCAACTCATGCAATATTCTTTTACAGACAAACCTCTCCGGGCTCAACGAGTACATAAGGTCTCTCCAGGCACAACGAGTACACAAGGCCTCTCCAGGCACACGAGTACACAAGGCCTCTCCAGGCACACGAGTATTCTTTCTTCCACCAAGCCTCTCCAGGCTCTCAGACACATAAAGTGTTTACAACATAAACTAAGTTTAAGTTTCTGAAAAACATAAACTTAATTTCATCCTATACTTACAGTTTAACTAAGTACAACTCAGGATACATGAGATGGATTCTAAGTATAGGGATACAATAGAGATAGAAGTGTTTGATTTGAATAGTCTTAAACTGATCTATGTTTGAGGGATAACTTCCTCAGTGAATTGGCTTGATAGGATGTTGAATTTGATATTCAGCCGGTTCACTCTTAGCATAATCTCTGCCTTGGGCTTTTTTTAATGTTGTCGCCTTCAAAGTCTTTCTTGAGGCTATTTATATTCTGATAAAATATAGTCGTTGAAGGTTATTGATAATACCATTGAGAAGAAGTGATTTGGCTCATATAGCCATTGTGAAATAGCTTCTTAAACGGTTGCTTCTTCTTGAGCAGAATAGGTGTGCAGATAGTTTAGCTATGACACACTTTAGATAAGCTCTTTTTGAGAGATTTTCCTTTAGTAGGTTAATATCTTCTTTCTCTTCTGCTTCCTCATTTCTTTCTTCTTTCTTCTCTGTGAGTGTGATAAGGATCCATTAAACTTGTCCTTTTCCCGTTTTGTGCAAACTTCTTTTGCTTAGCTTCTGCCATTTTCTCCTTTCTCTTTCTTGAGCAGAGTTCCTTAAATATTTGAGTAAATCTTCCAGTTGTTGATCACGTGGTCTCTACTTTTGTTAAGACTTCTCGTCGTTTAAGATTTGTCCACGTAGTTAGAAAGTTGAGAGTCCTCATATCTTCAGATAGTCTGATATATCTCATCATCTTGATCAGAGAGTATTGTGTTCAGAAGATTGAATTCATACTTTCAGATAATTCATGAGCTTTCAGATGATTGCTTTGACTCAGCTTGATATTAGCAGATTCAACAAACACTTCTTTCAGATGATTGCTTCAAGCCTGTTTTAGTTCTTCAGATTGAGAACACTTTCAGCAAGTTTCTTTCTCTTAGCAAAATTTCTTCTTCTTCTTTCTTCAGATGATTGCAGCTCTTGTTCTTCTTTGTCTTTTTCTTTTCTTCTGTGATCCAGATAGATAAATGATGTTGAATTGAATAGAATTAGTTCAAATAGCTTTTTGTTTATTTTTCTTGTTTAGTCTGATTCGTTCTGATCAGCAGTAGATGCAGTAGGTTTGCGCACGCAATTGCTTTTTGTTGCAGGTGCAGCAGAAGTTGTAGAGTTTCCTTATTTGTGCAAATTATTTGAACGAGGTATAAAAGTGATTTTGATTCTTGAGCTGGATAAGGTTAGTCCATTTGAAAGACCGTTCTTCATCCTTAGCAACGTCTTCAAAAGGTCAAACCTCGAATCTGATACTTTCCGCCTTCAGATGCACAGAGTGCTTCAGATGATCTTTGAATCTTCATATGATAGTCATTCTTCAGACGAAATCAAGTTCTTCTATTGTCTTCAAGTCTTCAGACGATTAATATGATTTATATGGTCTAGTCTTCTTTTCTCCTCCTCTGTTATACTTCTGATACAAGCTTATCTTCAGATGAGCAAGGCTTCTTCAGGTCTTCAAATTGTCTTCAGATCTTCAGTGCTTCTTCAAGTTTTCAAATTATCTTCAGATCTTCAGTTCGTCTTCAAGTCTTCAGATTGTCTTCAGATCTTTAGTCCGTCTTCAAGTCTTCAGATTGTCTTCAGATGATCAAGTTTTTACTTTTCTTCAGATTCAGTGCTTCGCTTCATCTTCTGATTTGCATTTGTTCTTCTACACTTCAGATGAGTACTTCAACCTGAGACACAATCTACAAAACAATACATTTCTTAGTAGCACCTGTTTTCTTTTAATCTAGTCTAATTTGTTAATCATTAAAACCTAAGGATACTGAGTCTTAAGTTAAGTTTGAATGCTCAGACTAATTCTTAGGCTCAACACTAACCTCTCCATCATTTGGTTCCGTAATGGTTCAATCACCAATACTAAGCACCCATTATGAGAAATTATTTACTTCTTCTACATCCAAATCAAAGCAGCCGGTTTGAAACATCATATTTTTTGTTAATATCAAGACTTGACAATGCCTCTAAAGGTATGATGCATTAATGCTAGCATGAACAACATATTGTCTTGATCTTTTAGGAATAACATGAAGTATTTGTCTAAAATCTCCACCAAATACTATCACTTTCCTTTCAAAAAGCCTATTTAAGCTATAATCGTTGGAAAAACGCATTATGTCTCCAAATGTTTTGTCTAATACTTCAAAACAATGCTTATGTGTCATTGGTGTTTCATCCCAAATAATTAATTTTGCTTTAATAGTCAACTCTGCCAAATGACTTCCTTGTTTTATATTGCAAGTAGAGTTCTCATCACATTAATCGGAATAGAAAATCTTGAATGAGTAGTCCTACCTCATGGAAATAGTAAAGCAGCTATGCCGCTTGATGCATGCAATATTAAGCACAATTTCTCCCTTACATCTAATAGCTGCTGATACAAACAATTTTAGTATAAGAAATCATACATGATACAAATCATCAATATAATTATGTTTATTAATCAAATTCATCTTTTTATTTTCATGAAATTTTAAAATAATTGAATTATTGTAATATTAATTTTTTTAATAAATGTTTTTCACCAATTATATTAATTTCAGTTAAATTTTTATTTATCTTTAATATTTCACAAAACTAATTATAATATTAATTTTTTAACAATAAATATTTTTCACCAATTATATTAATTTCAGTTAAATTTTTATTTTACCTTTTATATTTCACAAAACTAATTATAATATTAATTTTTAACAATAAAAGTTTTTCACCAATTATATTAATTCCAGTTAAATTTTTATTTTACCATTTGTAGTTCACAAAACTCTCTGTGTTGTATAAATTTTAGTTAATTTTTAAAATTAAAAGAGAATAAACTAATATAAATGAACATAAAATTTTATAGGACCAAAATTAATGTTTAAAATATTTTTATTAATTAAATTATGTATAAATCTCTTAAATTAAAAATATTCATATTATATATTTAAATTTAATTTGATTGAAAATTCAATTGGTTTTACTAAATGAATCATTTTAATAAAATTTTTTAAATTTTTTTATACTTTACAGAAAAAGTGCCATTAAAATATGAGATACTTATTAGCGTAATTTTAAAATTTGTGTGTACAATAAATACATGTGAAAGAAAAACCAAAAAATTCATAAACTATTTTAAAAATTGAAATTATTAAAATTATTTTCAAATCTAAAATAATTTAATATTTCTTAACACTTGTCAATATTCACTAATATTCCAAAACTTGAACCACCATTTCTATCCGCTTATCAATCTTTTCATAGCATGATTGATGATAAACTTTATATATGTATTGAATTTAGAAATTAAATGGATTTAAACCATTTATTATTTTGTTAATTATATTATTCCTCATTTAATGAATTTTCTAAATCTCCAACCTGATCATGGGAGAATGGTCATATGGAATTGTGACTTTTTATATGGAATTACTTATTAAAATTATTATATAGATTATTATTGATTTTATGTAGAATGAAAATCCCAAAGTGATATATATTTATTTTTATGATTTTTATATTACTGCCTTTTCATATAAAATTTTTATTTCTTCTTGTTATAAATATTTACCCCTTATAATTTAAATTTAAATTTAAATATTAAAAAATTTATGTAAACGGTTTTATAATCGAGTGAATTATATTCACCTGTTACAATTTATATACTATAACAATTCAATATTGATGAAATTTTATATAAATATTCCCCTGGGTGTAAAAAGATATTATATGAAAAGTTAAAAAGGAATTTCTATCTATAAAATCAAAATTTAGTTTAAAAAAGTAATTCATTTTTACTGATAAGTTTTTTAAAAATTTTTACAACAAAAATTATAATTAAAACATTTATAAAATTATAATCAATACAAATTTCTATTAAAATAAGTGAAGTATAATTTTTACCTTGTTAATTTAGATATTAATAAGTTTTCAACTTAACTTCTCATTCTCGTGTTATATATTCTTGTTTTTATAATTTAAATATTAATAAAATCTCATTTACCTTTATAATCTATATTTAAACATGAATACAATTTATGAATTTTTTTTATTCTCAAGTGAATTATATTAAAATCTATATTCTACATTAATAATAAAATCTATACTTTTCATTCTTAATGTCAATCAATTTTTATGTTAAGATTTATTCACCTGCGAGGAAAATATTATTAGTGAACTTCAAGAGCAAACTTTTATAATCACAATTCAATTTAAAAAGTCATTATTTTATTAAATAATTTTTAAATCTTATTATAAAAAGTCACAATACTTATGTGCTGTTGTGTGAAATGCTATACGTGTGTATATATATATATATATAATATATATATATATATATTTGGCATTAACAAATCGTGTTAATAAATAATGTTCCTATTGTGGGTGATTTAAGTGGTACGTTGTCATAATGTGAAACAGATTGACTCCAAAGGCAGAATGAGCAACACTTTTTGTTCTGTTATATGAACATGGCATACTTTTACCAAATTACCTCATATTGTTCAGAAAGAGAATAATTTACATTATAGCAAAAAAGAGATTACAAAAGGTGCACGCTCCAACACATGAATGTCACCCTATAATCATTCAGTTTTGATAATCTTAGTCAGCTTGTTAGATGACAACTGACATGATTATAAATACTGAGATCCTTGATCATCTGTCTGCTCTTTTACTGATTGTTTCACCACACTTTACAAATTTAAAAAAGGTGCATACATTTTATAAAATACGGGTATTTTTACATTTTAGAGGTGTCATCCATCTATTGATACACATCATTAAATTCATTAAATTCTTGATACATCAACTCTAATTGTAATTTGACCCCAAAGCTTTTATGGTATTTTAAATCTAGAGGCTCCGCGATCACCTCCTCCATGGAGGCATGGAGGGAGGACTCTACCATAACTGTAATAGGTTGGCTCGATGTTGCGTCCACGAGTCCACCAAGACATGGAACAACCACCGAGTCCACTATTACCGGAGTTCAAAAATCACGACGTAGAAGAGAAGCAGGAGGGAGGCAGTAGTCTTCCGTTAGAATAAGATGAAGAAGTTGAGGTTTTCGAGTCTGACAAAAGTGTATCCATCCAACAACTCTTGACCTCGTCCCGGTTCTTGTCGTTCACCACGTAATGATGTAACCAGCCGTGGGAGAAGTCTGCAACCTTGTATTCTCCGTGGCCTTTGTCGGATATGTGTTGTCCCACTTTTCTGTTGGTGACGAACATTGTGAGAAGACGGTGAAAAGGCCAGTCCCAACACCACCATGAACGTCACCAGCAGGTATTGCAGCAGCACCTTCTGGCAGCCAGTGGTGTCGTCAAAGACGATTCCCCCACCAGCAAGTAAGCGTAAAGTGTTGTGTTGACGCGGCACAGGAAGCTAATGATTCCCAGACCTGGCAATAAAACGACGAAAACGACGGACCAGGAGCGGGCACTGCAGCACCTTCTGGCAGCCGGTGGCATCGTAGCCATGGTGGATGTGGATGTAGGCAGAAGTGCCCTCAACAGCGAGACCGAGGAGCAGGGAGAGTAGTTACGAACTTACGGGCACCAACTGATGGGGGGAGTGAGAAAATTGCGGGAATGAGAAACAGGGAGAGATAAAGCAAAGTTTTATTCTAGGGAGTTAGCAATTAAGAAACTTTTAAAAAGCTCACACTACAACATAAGTGACTTTTAATAACATTTAAGAAATGTTTTTAAAGTATGATAAAATGTTACCATTTTTTAACAACATTTTATCAAAGGTAATATAAGCCCTCGTCGTTAAATGGTTTTAACAATATTTTTAATATATTATTAGCAATATTATAAAAATGTTACTAGTTGATAACATTACAAAAATGTTACTAATTTATTTTTTTTTAACAATCAAAAATTGTTATTAATTGAACAGTAGCTTATAGTAGCTCACAGGAGCCAATTGGCTATAAATATTTCATAGCAAATCTGTAGCTATCATTTGTTAAAATTAAGCTTAAATTAAAAGCCATGTAGTTGTTTAAAGCTAATTCATGTTTTATTTTATTTTATTTTTTAATTCATTCAGCTTTTTTTTACTAATCTTAACTAATTTTACTTAAACATGATTTTTATTATCCAAACTATACCTTTGTAAAAATTTTAATCATAAAAAGAAAACCAACAAGTCATTAAAAGGGTTTCCAACTTCCAAGTGCAGGATAAAGGTAAGGTGTTTTCTTAAGAATCAATCAACCAAACATAAATAGGCATCAAGGTTTCAACCTTAAAGAGGAAATCATTATTATTATCAAGAGAAACAGAGGATGAAATCATTAATCATTATTAAATCTCATAAGTGACACATCATGTACATATTTAAGAAGCATTTACTAAATTACAAGGAAAAAGTCCTGAGATTAAGAACCTTGAAAGAATGACTGAGTTTTCTTGCCAAACAATAATGTTTTACTACTTATTGGAGGGTCAAGCAATAAGGTCATCTTGCAACAAAAATCAAGGCATAGCTAATTAGTAGACTTGTGAGTCTATTCTTTTCTCTTTCCAAAATAATGTTACAAAATGTAGTTATTTTAGAACCATCAGCTCAAAATACTCATTAATTTCATGTACAAGGAAGCTCATTCATTGGAATTTTTTTTTTTAAAAAAAGCAGTATACCAAATCAATGATGACCACTCACACGATATGATACATAAATCTTACATTATCTTATTCTTTATTTCATATTATAGAGTAAAGCTGCATTGTAAAGCTTCCCATAAATGAAATGTGAACCATGCACTTGCACATGCCAAATGGCCTTATTTTCTTTTGTTTACTAATTATATTATCAACCTTGTTATAAAACAGAGGTTCATTCATATTAAACTCAAAATATATACAGGGGTCAAATAACATTTAAATATTTAAAATTATATAAATAATAAGTATATAACAAAATGCAGGGGTAGTATATGAATTACTAAAAATAAAAATGAAGAGAAGGCAAGCACGCCATCCTATTCTTCCAGTCTTTTTAATTGATATATCCTTGAATTAGTAAAACAAAAAATCAAATTACCTCAAAAAGTTGGATTGGACAATCCTCAAAATTTACTGGTGTTAAGCACACTACCTACAATAGGATTATATTATGTGGTTAAACTTGGAACAGAGTCAAATTGACCATCCATGAATCATTAATTAATTTTAGATTGTAATGAGATAAATATAAGTAGCAATAAGGGCAAATTAATCCAAAGGGAAGGAGAAGCTATAGTGTCATCACGGAGACCAAGGAGAAATCCCACCAAGGGAAAATTAATACCGTGGAAATTCATATATCTTAAGCTTTGAATATTCTTTTTAATATATATATATATATATATAAAATATGTTAAGTCTTAGTCCAAAGGGCCCCTGGTTATTGAAAAACAAAAGAAGCATATCATTCTTAATGGAAAGCAACGAGACATTTACAAATAGCTTAGTTTAATAGCTTCGCTGAACTAATTCACTTTTAATAAGAATTATCCCAAAATATGAGCTTCCATCTAACATGAGAATAGATCCTAATAACAAATTATGAAAAGAAAATCAACATACAACTGCAAATATAATGAGGAAATAATGTTCCAATTAGGTGAACCCTGCATCATAACTTGCTATGACTATTTTAAAATTTCAAGTGATCAACCTATAAAGACTTGTACCTTCCTGATAAAATAAATGGACAATCTGAAGAAAGATCTGGAATATGGGCAGTATATACCTATCACAAGACACTGCAAATAATGCCATTAGAGAGAGCCACACAAGTTCAGGGAAAACTAGATAAAAATGAACACACATCACAGAAAACCGATTGCCATTATTGACAGGGCATGCGAGTTCCATCATGGCATCAAATGAGAGAATCCCCACTTTTTGACACTTATCTAAAGAAGATATATAAATAGAAAAAATGAGCATTTGAAAGAGCAAAACATAGGTGACACAAATTTTCCCCCCTCTATCTAGCCATGTACCAATAAAATGTTTACCTTAACTTCAGTCCATTGTCAGATTTGCAAGAACTATAGATGAAGCTTTGTCAAACAACTAGTGTATAACCCGTGCATTGCACGAATCTAACTAAATGCGTGAGAATGTTGGTTTTTTTAAATTGAATTTTGTGTATATGTGGATGGTGCAATAGTAGAAACACAATCTAACTAAATGATATAGGTTATAGGGAACTCAGGTGGAAATATATAGGATCTAGTGAATGTTTGTAGTAAAATTGTGTATATCCACCTGAGTTTACTTTAGTCGATGTGATACCGGTAAGACTTTAAAGGGATATCATCATTATATCACATTATAAGGCTAAATGCAGGAATCCAAGTTACTGACTCTATGTATTATTTTGTTATTTCATTTTGCTTTAATATTGATATATAAAGATAAAGTATCAGAACACTCTACCATATTAATAATCATTGTTCCATGTAGCAAACCCTAAACCCTAATAATATCTCAACAAATAAATTTGTACTCATGTGTATGTTGATGATTAATCTCTCTCTCTTCCAATTTTTTTATTTGAGTACAATTTTTTTTATTTAGGGTGGTTTGGTTTGGTTCGGTTCGGGTAATAGATCCAGTATTTTTAATTCGTTACGTACCATAACCCATCATTGACGGGTTTGATTGGTTCGGTTCGGATCCAACCTGATTTAGCTAAAAAATCCAAACCAATCAGATTGGTTCGGTAGGATTTAGGGTTTATCGAGTTCGTCGGATTGAACCAAACCAATGAACACCCTAAATAATATATTAGGAAAATACATAATAAATTTGATGTAAATCAACACATTTTATTATTACCACATCCAAACTTTAGTATCAATCTTAACAAATATATTTGTACTCATGTGTATCAATATCTACAAATTAAACAATTTTATTGTAAATAAAATATTAGGAAAATACACAATACAGTTGATGTAAATCAACACATTTTATTATATTACCACATCTAAACTTTAGTATCAATCTCAACAAATATATTTTATACTTATGTGTGTCAGTATCAATAAATTAAATAATTTTAGTTTGAATAAAAGAGATTACACGACTTTTGATAACATAAAAGCAGTAAAATAGGCTTAAATAACTTTTTGGTCCTTGTAAAATATTCAGTTTTTGCTTTTGGTCCTTATAAAAATATTTTTATTCTTTCGGTCCTCATAAAATTTGAAAATTTTGAAAATGGTCCTTATTATCATTTTTTGATGATATGTCATGCATCTAGACACGCCACATCATATGCCACCTCAACATGATTACTTATGTGGCATGGTTGGATGTATGACAAGTGGCAATAAGGACATTTTTTAAAGTTTTTGAATTTTATGAGAACCAAAAGAATAAAAATAATTTTAGAAGGACCAAAAGCAAAAACCATATATTTTACAGGGACTAAAAAGTTATTTAAGCCTTGTAATAAATTGAATGAATAGTAAAAAAATATTAAATACCTATAGGATTGTATAATTATAGATTATAGATAGATGTAAATCAACATATTTTGTTATAATACCACATTCAAACTTCGATATTAATCTCAACAAATTTATATGTGCTTATCTGTATCAATGTCTGCATCTTAAACAATTTTACTTTAAATAAAAAAAAGACACGACTTTTGATAACAAAAGGTAGTAACAATAATAAAAAAACAACTAATAAAATATTGTAATAAATTGAATGAATAGTAAAAAAATATTAAAATACTTATAGAATTGTATAATTATAGATTTTAGCATTTGAGGCTCAACCAAATCTGCAATAAATAATTGAAATAGTTCATAGGGACATTGAAGAAACTTTCTCGTGTTAACAATAATATCTTTAAAAAGGATGACAAAAATGTTGATTCACAACCCAACCTACAAGTAATCAATCAACAAATTTACTCTACTTTTTGTTTCAAATATGCATCTCTTTAAATTAAACACAAGAGAAGGAGGGAGAGAGATCAAATCTTCACAAAAAAGGGGCTTTTAGATATGTGTTGTGAAACTTATATATAAATCAGTGCAGTACCTCTCATTCAGAGACAATGCATTTAGTTCAAGGCTTTATCAATCATAATTGAGTGCTCCAAATAATGAACAGACTATGAAATCAACCTCAAATAATTCAATTGCTTGTTAGGCATATGTTCATTGACATGATTGATGATAAAGATTTCTCTAGAATCCAACAATGTCACTAAAGCTTATAACATAAAGAAAGATAAACAATGATAATGATATTTACTTTTTTTAAGTTAAAACTCAGAACTTGCCTACATCGAATGCTGGCATCTTGTTGGCCCCCCACTAATCATAGCAAGCGTTCGCAAGAAGTGATGATTGCATAATTGAACCTAGAATTTAATGAGGTTTTATGATTAGCATAACTGAACAAATAAAGAATCTATCGATAGAATCTACAGCGATGTATTTCTCCATCGTGCGCCATTGTACTGATGATACAAAACAAAGAAAAATAAAGCTAAACACGAATGCTTGTAAGCCAAATCGATAAGAAAATGAGATTTTCATATCAAAGAGGATTGGGTACTAGATCGAGAGAAAAATCAAAAAAGAAATCGAAAATCAAGTTACAGAAATGGAAGAAATTGAAACTCACTGATTAGATACGAACACAATGTGAGATCTACGAAGATGAGAGATCTGTAAAATTGTTCTCTGAGGAACCCTAGAGCTTAGAAAGATGAGACGAGAGAGAAAGATAGTTTTTAAAACTGGAAACGAGAGAGGAGACAGAGCGCCAAGAGCCCAGAGTATTGTGTTTTTTGTGTTTGAATAAAATTAAAATCTATAAAAACTAATGGGTAAAAAGATAGGTAACACATAAACTAAAAAATGTTGCAATATTAAGTTATCAGTAACATTTTAATAAGTGTAGATAGTAAAATGTTAATTAAAAGCCCCAAGTGTAGTAGTGTCAAGTGACATAGTAAGTGTATTAAACACAAGCTAATAAGACGTGACAATTCATGACTGTATCAATACCCACAATTTATTTACGGCACGGGAGTTGTCACCTTTAAAAATATTAGTTAACACCTTATATTGTAGTTTCTTATGACTTAAAAATGCAAAAGAACGTGATTACAGCCTAAACCTCAGTACCTGCTTATTAAGCTCAACGTGACCCCCAACAATTGTATACACTATTTATCCCACAACACAAACTTTATACATTGCTTCTGATGAGATACTTGAACTTCTAGTTAATACCTATGAAAACATATCACCAAAACTATTTAGAAAATGTATAAGGTATACAAATTCTAACATAGGTGATACAGAACACAACAAATCACAGATTCAGAATCCTAAACATAAAAAAGGGTTTTTGCTGTGGAGAACAGGGTATAGAGCCACTGATTGAAAATTTTGAAGAATTTAATAACATATTAATCAGAATCCAAAATTTTTTCGAAAGGTAAAACAAAAACTGTACCACTGAGAAGCGGCCAAAAACAGTCAAAAACAGGACTTCAAGCTTCGATTTTCACTACACCCACTGAAGGAGAAGAAAGACGCTTTTCGAATCGGAGAAGATGAAACAGAACCCTTCAAATCACGTCTCCCTTTCTTCGTCTCCCTTCAAACACTAAATATATGAAGTGGCAAAGGAGAATGATTAGAAGACATGAATAAAGACAAGAGGAAGAGGGGATCGAAGAAGATGAAGGAAGAAAAAAATCACCTCTCCTGGTCGCAGTTCCCTTCGCAATGGTTGCTCTGCCTAGCAAAGCAAGTTGTAGTCTGAATATGAGAATATTGAAAGAAAAAAAAAATCCTGTTGCATACCCATCCATTTTTGGAATTTGAATATCCATAAAATAAGCATCAAACTGATTCACATATTATTGTCATCTACAATTAGAATCTTCCTCCCAATAAGTAATTGGCAAAGAGACAAGCTTTAGAGGTTCTTATTTGAAGAAGTTCCCTTGTTCGTAAAACGGTAAAAACTCGCGGCTCTTTGTAGTGAGGCAGAAGCATGCTTGCTCTCAAAGGTTTGTGATAACAGTAGGATTATTAACACCAAGGATAACATTACATACTTTGAAATTAAAGAACTACTAGAAGGAACCCCACTCTCACTTTCCATGTGTTATTGACAAAGTGAGAAGACATGCCTGAATTTCTGTCCCAAACCTCCTGCTCAATCGAGACCATATTCATAATGGCTTTCTGCGAAAGAGGAAGATATATAATGAGAGGGGGATGGGAACACATTGTTGCCATGGTGTATGTGAGTTGTACATTCTTGTGGTGTACATTTCTTGGAATTGGTAATGGGCTTATATAGAGAGGAAGATAGAGAAGCATAGCAAAAAAGAAGGGAAGTGCGGGGCGATTTTGCAATTGAAAAAAATAGTTAATGACAATCGAACCAGAAGTGAATTTATTTGGCGCAATATTATTAGTACACATTATAACCGGACAGTACCCACTAATTATTAGTTTGAGCGATCACTCACCAAAATTAATCACTATTTTCCCTTTTAACTTTAAATTTTAGAAAATTTCAAACTCACTCTTAAAATCAAAATGTTACAAATGAAACAAATGTTAGTGAATACTTTTTTCATCAATAATAAAACAAACATTTTAACACGTTGATTCAGTCTATAAGTTCTAAGGAATTGAGCACTATTAAATGACTTTTTAAGCGATTAGTGTGAGGTATATCTAGTATCTGTCTCTACCCATATTTTCCAAAACAAAAAAAAAAAACAATTCTGGTAACATTTTATTTTGTTATTTAACAAAATACATAGGTGGTTTATATTTAGATTGAAATGCACCGTATTTAAGCTAGTAATCATTTAAATTGAAAAAAAGGTGTCATGGTAATAATTTATAATCTTCAACTTAGTAATGGTATCAAGTTTTTATTGAATTTTTTACTTTTAAATTTATTTTCTATATAAAATTTATCATAATTTCTCAAATATTTCAACAGAAGATAAGAGTTTAAAAGTTTTAGGTAAAAGATAATTGGTCAACACATTGTATTTGCTAAATTTTAAAAATAGAAGAAGTACTTCATTTACTAAAAAAAAATTGAGGGACTAAATTTATATATAATGTGAACTAGATGTACTAAAACTACAATTAAGCATATTCAAAATATGATTAAATGAATTATTTTTAAAAACATTACTATATGAGTTATTTAATATTTTTTAATTAAAAATGAGAATTTCTATCATATGCTCACATATTTTTAAAAAGAGTATATTAACAAGTTATACTTTAATTTATTAATGTACTATCGAATATATAATTTACTAATATACTTATTTTAAAAAATAAGTGAAATGACGTTAAACTAGTGATCTTCCTGTAACTTCAAGCTGAATCGCGAATGGAGATTCAACGGCGGTAGCAAGTGGTTGGTGGTAGTGCACCTGCAAGGACTCTGACGCTCAAGTCAGCAAGGATTTTATTAGAGTGACAATATATATGAATGAGTACGTACCTGGAGATGCACCACCAGGGTCTATTTATAATGTAGTTTTGGTGGGAAAGTTCGTTACAGGTTGTAACGAATTCCTGATATCGCGGGGGACACGCGCTCATCTGAGATTGAGGTCACGCGCCATAATACGTCGTATTTTCGTGATATGTTATGTCGGTATATGAATGTCGGATGTAACCGAACTATTATAAAGGGAGTTAAATGAGCAAACTATCTTTGTTATCCTCGGGCGTTACGTGTGTACCCGTGAATTGTCATTATGACCCGGACCATGTCGGCTAATGATGGGTATTGATTCACTTACCCGTTCGTGATATACTGGTCCAGACAGTTGTCCCCCAAGTCGGGTAGCTTATAAGAAAGTATCAGACTTAACATAATCAAAGGGCCCGAGATCAAAGTTCCTTATTTAAATCTGGGATGTAGGATTGTTCGACGTCGTTCGAGACTATTTCTGAGGTGGCGACTCTTCGTATCCCAACATAACTGATGTAACTGTTGATTGACAACCGTTCTGACACGTGTCGTCATCATATAATTTTGGGCCCATGGGCCGCATCTGCTGGGACGATCTTCACTGTTCGTTCAAATATTAAAAAAGCGCCAGGTGGAGGCAGTTTCAGTTTTTGGCTTTTCTCCTTTCATGAACCATAGACTGTCAGAGCTTCCCTTCTTCTTCTCCGTTTCGTTTTGCCATTGTGTTCAGGAACTCCATCTCTTCCATTTCCAACCGGCTCTTTCTGGTGCTCGCTTCCCATTCCGTGTGCTTCGGTGTATGAACTTTGAGTGGCAAATTTCTCGAGGATTTCAAAGAGCTTTCTTCAAGACTTTTAGGAGGTATGGTTCTGGCCCCACTCCCTTCTATTCTTCTGTTTTTTGTTTCTTTTTCTGGGGTGCCATGATCACGAGAGCAAAAGCCAGAACTTTGGCTGCTGAAAACAGACAAAACTGCAATGTCGTAAAAGAGGAAGATGAGGATTGCTCCCAAGGGAATCTCTGAGATGAAATGTTCATTCCGATGTACAAAACGGTGTTCGACGACCTCGGGTTCTGGCTACCCTTCTCTTGGTTCGAGTTGGAAGTGTTTTAGCATTTGGAGGTTGCTCCATCCCAGCTTCACCCAAATGGGTGGGCTTTCATGAGGAGCTTCTTCTTGTTATGCCACGGCTTGGAGGTTGAACTGCATGCAGATGTGTTCTTTTACTTTTTTCCGGCCTTTGGTCATCAAAGAGGGAAAGGATAGGTACTCGTGGCTTGCTCTACGCGTAGGTGTTAGGGGGAAGATTTTTGACATCTTTCAAGAATCATATAAGAATTTCAAAGACAGGTTCGTCTATGTAAGGCCGCTTGGAAAGGGGTCGAGATAACGTGCTCGGGAAGGATGGTAGAGGAATTATTCATCCCTACTGGAATCGGAACCACTTCTTGAGAGCTTTAAAAGGATTACACAGTGGACTATGACTAGTTATCAAAGGCGGAGCGGGATATAGCCGACACCATTCAAGCCTTAGTTAAAAGATTTCGGAGCGTTAGATTGTCAGTCCGTGATATCTGAGGGCGGTAGCCATTACCCGTGCCTCCCTGCGTAATGTCGAAATGTCTTGCACTTTTCTTATCTACTAATTTTTTAGCTAATCCTCAGTTGTTTTCATTTTGGCAGTGAGCATGTCAACAAAATAGCAGGCTAAGTTGGCGAAGAAGTTGGCCAAGAAGAATGCTGCTGAAGCAAAGAGAAAGGAAATTCAAGAGGGTTCGGAGTAGGAAGTTCAAATCATGGAGAAGCACAAACCAAAGCGTCAAAGGGCAACAACTTCCCCAGCACAACAGATCCCGGCCACTCAGGCTCCGCTAGGCAGCCTGATCAAGTCATTTCCAAAGGTTCCTCCTCAACTCTTCCTGCTCATGACAAAGGTAAAAACGCTGAGTCATTTTGTGTCGGCCTTCCGCCCTCCGACATGACCGCGGAAGAGGTTCTTCGTCACTTGGCGGCACAAGGTCAAATCTGTTCAAGGATAAGTCGATTAAGGAGATGACGGAGCTCCTCAACGCTGCTTCGGAACGGGGAATGAAATTCGCTATGATGGCCCAATACTTTGTTGGGGCTACCCGAGATTTGGCGTCTTTCCCCCCTGAACAAGGAGATGGAAAAGGTGACGGCGAAGTTGGAGTCCGACGAGCTTCTGATGCAGATGTTGAGTCTCAAAATCAATTTAAGTATTCAAATCAGATTCAAGACTCTCATATTCTAAGTTTTAATGGACAACAAATTTGATTTTAAAAAGAGATTATTTATTATAAGAACAGTACCACCTTGAAGGTATTTTGCTTTACTGTTTCAGCAAAAGTTATGAAGAAAAGGCCTCAAATTGAACCTACTGATGTAAGGAAACCTTCCGAAGAGCTAAGATCTGCTGAATTCATCCCAACCTTCTGAAGTGCTACAAAATTATTTAGAGAAGAATTGTTGAAGACCTTGTTTCAGCTGTTGACTGAAGCCTGCAAGCTGGATGTTAAAGTCATAGCACATCCTTTACGTCTGAAGCAAGTTTGATCCTTTTAAGGAATGATTTCAAAGCTCGGTCGTGCTATCAAAGTCATATTACCTTAAATGGAATCTGCTGAACGCGTCAAAGCAGTGTTGCAAACTGCAACACCTGCAAAGCCCAAGAGTCATAAGCTATCAGAAGATTGTTTCATAACGTCTCCAAACCGCATTAAATGCTATCTCACAATGGTAGATGAAGCTCTCTTCAACGGATTCATTTCTAAACTCTATATATAGCTTCTTGAATGACTTTAAGTGTGGGAATCCTTGGTGAACCCCTGGAGAAGCCCTGGAAAAATCCAAATGAGAGTCGGTAAAAGCTCAATAAGAATATCTATCAAGCCAACACTCTGAAGAAACAATTCCTGCTGAGCAAAATACAGAGAAGAACTTTAGTCTCATAGCTATACTTTTGTATCTCTGTTTTTCCTTGTACTTAGAACTTATCCTCTATATCCTGTGTTAATCTCAGTAATCCCTTTGTACAAGAGAAGCAGTATTTAAGTTTCTCATAAACTTAAACTAACCTTTATTATAAACACTGATAAGTCTCTGAGAGCCTGGAGAGGCTTGGAGGAACAAAGAATACTTGCTGAGAGCCTGGAGAGGCTTGGAGGAACAAAGAATACTTGTTTAGCCTGGAGAGGCTGTGTCCAAAGAATACTTGTTGAGCCTGGAGAGACTAGGTGTGCAAAGAATACTTGTTGAACCTATAGAGGCTAGGTGTGCAAATAATACTTGTAATCTTGCGAGATTAGTGGAAATCCAGTGGTGGTTTGCCCTGGACTAGACGTAGCTCATTGGATTAGTGGGTGAACTAGGATAAATTTTTTGTGGTTGAATTCTCTCTACCCTTAACTCTTTTAATTTTTATTTGTTTTATCTAACCAAGGAAGGTTTAAGAAAAGTTGTTTTAAAAATCAACGCCGAAAACAATCTTCTCTTCACGCGAAAAATACTTCAAAATTGTTTTATCCAACCTTCTGAGTTGCATCAGCAAGTTGCTGAATTTCCAGTTTCGAAAGGTTGCTCAAATATTTCCAACTCAGTTTTGCTTGTTAAAAGGTTTTCAGAAAAAATCTGTTAAAGATTATAAAACACTATTCAACCCCCCTTCTAGTGTTTCCTGTGGTCCTAACAGCAGAAGGCCTTGGCGAATGTGAAGCTGCTGACCAAGGAGAGGGATGAGTTGAGTCAAACTGTCTACGACCTCACGAAGCAGGTTGAGACCCTCTCCCTCGAAAACAATAAAGTTGTGGATGACTTAAAGGTTGGCGGCCGAGCAAGCCAAGATTGCTGAGACTGAGGTGAAACCCTACATGATAGGGTAAAGGAATTAGAGTTGGAAGTCAAGGAGGAACGGGCCGAGAAGGAGAGTGTGGAGAAACTATGGATCGAAACCTCCGCCGTTTATTTTTATGCTGCCATCAAACAGATGAGGTACCTGAACCCCGAAATAGAATTAAACACTCGGGGAATGTCGACACTTTGCACAGTGGAGAATGGGAAGTGGCTCCACTGTGATCCCACCGGCAACGTGGAGTGCGAGCTCGAGGACGAGGTTTCTACTACTCCCGAGCTGCATGATGACGACGAGGAGGAGTAAGTAGATCCCAACGTAGAGGATGGGGCTGATAAGAAGAAGGAAACAACAAAATCCACTGCCAACGATAACGGCTTTCCTCTCCCAGGCGGGAATGAATGAAGGGCCAGAATGCCGAATTAATTTATAACCTTTTCATATTTCCCTTTTATTTCTCACTCAGTCTTCACATTATACCTTTATGGTGATGATTCGAACATATTTTCTGCTCTATGCAAATGTTGTTTTTTATTGTTGCAAAGCTATATCGTAGTATGTTGTTCCTTGTCGGGGATTGATGTATATACAATGCTTGAGTGTCGGATCCGAAATCCTCAAGGGGATAGCCCGAAATGGTCGAGGGACTATGCCCGAGATGGTCGAGGGACTAGGCCCGAAATGGTCGAGGGACTAGGCCCGAAATGCTCAAGGGACAAGCCCGAGATGGTCGTCATCGAAAACAAGGCAATTCAAAGTTAATCCATTTCGGCCATATTTTATTAATCGGGATGAAATATCTCGGAGCACATTACATCTCAATTTAAGAGGTGTATAGAAATTGTTAGGAAACTAGCTAAAATACCTGCGGAGTTTATCCGCGTTCCAAATCTGTGGTATGACTTCTCCGGGGAGTGTCTCAAGCCGGTAAGCTCCTGTACCCATCTTTCCTATTACTCGATAGGGTCCATCCCAATTTTCGCTAACTTTCCTTGCGCCGCGTTTTTATTCCGACATCGGCCCTCCTTAATACGAGGTCTCCGACGTCGAACGCTTGTGGAACCACTGCTTTATCGTGGTGTCGAGTTGATTGTAGTTTGATGGTAGCTTCACGGATCAAGGCTCTCTCACGAATTTCTTCAATTAAGTCCAACTCTTCCCATATCTTGCCGTCATTGAATCCCGGGTCATAAGCATGCAGCCTGAAGCTTTGTTCTCTCCGACTTCAACCGGAATAACTGCATCAACGTCGTACGCCAAACGGAAAGAAGTTTCCCCTACTATTGAGTGTGGCGTAGTGTGGTATGAGGAGCTCCGTCATCTCCTCAGCCGACTTATCCTTGAACAAGATTTGACCTTGCGCCGCCAAGTGACGACGAACCTCTTCCGTGGTCATGTCGGAGGGCGGAAGGCCGGCACCGAATGACTCAGCGTTTTTACCTTTGTCATGAGCAGGAAGAGTTGAGGACGAACCTTTGGAAATGACTTGATCAGGCTGCCTAGCCGGAGCCTGAGTGGCCGGGATCTGTTGTGCAGGGGTAGCTGTTGCCCAAAGGACGTTTGGAAGTTGTTCCACCCAAAGGCCCTTTGCCGTGTCGAGTCGTTTCTTCAGGCCCTTGAGTATCACTTTTTGGTGGCCCTCAACTTGGCCATTCGTTTAAGGGTGTTCCACTGATGAAAACCTGTGATTGATGTGGAAATCCAACAAAAGCTATCGGAATCCTTTGTCCGTGAATTGGATCCCGTTATCTGTCACCACGGTGTGTGGAATGCCAAATCTGCAGATGTCGGTAAATGAACTTGGAAAGGTTCTTTGTCGTGATCTTCGCCAGCGGCTGCGCCTCGATCCATTTGGTGAAGTAATCTACGGCAATCGCGAGGTATTTAAGTTGGCCGGGGGCTATAGGGAATGGTCGAGAATGTCGACCCCCCACCACGAGAAAGGCCATGGTCCTGAGATTGACCATAATGCTTCGACTGGAGCCCGATGTACATCGGCGTGTCTTTGGCAGGATGGCCATTTCTTCACATAGCTAACACAATCTGCTTCCATCGTGGGCCAATAATATATGTTCTAAGTATTTTCCGAGCTAGGGAATGCCTACCGGGATAATGGCCGCAAACACCTTCATGGACTTCCGCCATGACATAATCAATGAGATCACTCGTGATGCATTTCAGCAATGGTTGCGCCAGCCCTCTCCTGTAAAGGGTTCCATTGACCAAACAATACCGAGCTGCCTGTCTCTAGATCCGTCGTGCGTTTTCGGGGTCTTGAGGTAATGAACCGTCTTCAAGGTATTTTAGTATCCCGGTGTACCAACATTCCCCGGAATCTAGCGACATGACCACGGTGGGAGTTGGTATCACTTCCTGAATCACAGATTTATTATTCTCGGATGACCTCGTGCTTGCGAGCTTTAACAGGATGTCGGCTCTAGAGTTTCTCTCCCTCGGGATGTGATTTATTTCCATCTGGGAGAAACTGCCACACAAATCTTTAACTTTTTCGAGATATTTCAAAAGTAGAGAGTCCTTGACCTTATAGTCGCCTTTGACTTGGGAACAACCAACTAAGAATCGCAGTTCACCCTCACCCTAGATGCTCTGACTTCAGATGTCATACGCAGTCCTGCGATCACGGCTTCATATTCGACTTGATTATTGGAGGTCGGAAAAGGACAAGCTTAGCGAATGTTCCAGGATGACCCCCTGTGGACTTTCCAAGAGTATGCCGGCACCACTTCCCTTCGGATTTGAAGATCCGTCAACGTGAAATTCCCCACCATTCATCGGAAACCACGGATATCGGTGTAAGTTCCGTGATAAAATTTGAGAGAGCTTGAGCCTTAATTGCTTGTCATGGTTCATATGTGATCCCGAACTCTGACAATTCTACTGCCCAAGAAACCATCCTTCCAGCTAGATCTGGCCGATGTAAGACTTGTCGGACGGGTTGGTTAGTGCGAACAACAATATGGTGAGCCTGAAAGTACTGACGAAGGCGGTGTGTGGGCGGTTACACCCGCGATAGTGCAATCTTCTCTACCTCGGGGTATCGAAGTTCCGAGCACTATAGCGCTTTACTCACAAAGAACACTGGCAGTTGAGTGCCATCGACTTCACGAATAAGGATGACGGAAACAGCTTCATCTGCTACCGATAAGTATAAAAATAATGTCTCGCCAAGGAGTGGTTGTGTCAGGACGGGAGGTGATGCCACGATGCACTTTATTTGCTGAAAGGCTTCTTCACATTCCTGATTCCAGTCAAATGATTTCCCTTTCTTGAGAAGCCGGAAAAATGGTAGTGCTCGAGATGCGGATCTCGCAATAAATCTGGTTAAGGCGGCAAGCCTTCCTGTTAACTGCTGGACTTCTTTCAACCGAGGTGGGGCTCTTCATTTCCAGTACAGTCTGGCATTTATCCGAGTTAGCTTATACGCCTCGCTCTGTGAGCATAAAACCGATGAATTTCCCGGGTCGAACCCCGAATGTGCACTTCTTGGGGTTTAGACGCATGTTGTATCGCCTCAGCTAATCGAAGATTTCTCGGAGATCTCGAATATGGTCAGTATCCACGGTACTTTTGGAAATCATGTCATCGACATAGACCTCGATGGTTCTTCCAATTAGGTCATCGAAAACCTTGTTCATCATCATCTGATAAGTTGCTCCGGCATTCTTTAACCCGAACAGCATCATTCGATAGCAATAGTTCGCTCCCTCAGTCATAAACGCAGTTTTCTCCTGATCTGATGGGTATATCGGAATCTGATTGTAATTGGAATATGCATCCATAAAAGATATATAAAAGGCGAAAACCAAAAGATTGATCGACCAGACGGTCGATATTAGGCAGCGGATAAGAATCCTTGGGGCAAGCTTTATTCAAATTCGTATAATCGAGACGCATTCGCCATTTGCCGTTCGGCTTTTCACTAAGACTACATTTGATAGCCAAGTAGTATATTTAACTTCTCTAATAAATCCAACTTCAACGAGCTCGGAAACTTGTTGTTTAGCGACTTCAGCTCTATCCGCCGACATCTTCCGTCGTTTCTGCTCTACAAGCTGACCCTGGGATCCACCGACAGGCGATGGCAAATAACATCTGTGTCTAATCCTGGAATGTCGGTTGCGGTCCAAGCGAAAAGATCAGAATTTTCGCGAATGAGTGCGCAGAGTGCTTCGTGATCCGCCGGGGTTAGTCCGCTCCCGACCTGAACTACTTGATCCGGGGTGGATCCAACCTGCAAAGGACTGAAAGTGCCTTCCGATGAAGGCCTCATTTCTTGCGGAGTCTTCACGGACATCCAGAGCTGCTAGCATGACCCAGGATGACCCTGGGTGCTTCCTCTCCTTTTCTTCCCGAGGTGAAGATTTATCCGGCTTGGTGATTTTCAGGGACTCCTTGTAGTAGGATCACGCCATAACCTATCATCCCGGATGCTAATAATTTCGCCTTCGTCACTCCAAAATTTCATCATGAGGTGTTTAGTGGAGATGATCGCGCCGATGGCATTCAGAGTGGGCCTGCCGAGAATGGCATTATATGTGGTGGGGCAATCTATCACCAGAAAGCGCACCTTGGTGGTCTTGGAGAGTGGGGGCTGGCCAAAGGTACCAAAAGTTCCACGAAGCCCTCTGGTTGAACCTTTTCTCCAGGTGAAGCCAATGCAGATCTCCGCCTTTATAAGGCAGCACGTCAGATTCCGAGATGTGTAGAAACCGGAAGGTTTTGAGAAACATGACGTCTGCAGAGCTTCCTTGGTCTATGAACACTCTACGGACCTCATGATTAGCCATAAATGCCGTAATGAGGAGAGGATCATCATGGCCGGGAACAACTAGGCCGTAATCATCTTCTGAGAAAGTAAGCGGAGGGAGTTTCCGTCTTTGGCCGCCATGCTCGGATCGTGATGAAGATGACGCCGACATCACCTCCTTAAGGTGCCTCTTCTTTGCATTTCCAGACTCTCCTCCCCCAGCAAATCCTCCCGCGATGACATATATTACGGGATGCTTGGGTGACGTTGGCTCTTCTCTGGGTGGTGACCTCTGCCGTGATGAGGAGGGTTGTTCACGACGGTCTCTTTTGGATGTGGAAGGAGGAGTACGATCCGCTATTGGTCTGCTTGAACTTGATCTCTCTCTCTCTCCGGGGGTGATCTCGTCCTAGACCTGCTTCGTTCACGTCAGCTGGATTCACGCCGTCGATCATCATGACGGTAGTCGTCTTTTCTATTGTCTGCCTCGGGGCGTCGGGATGAACTTCCGCCATCCTTCTTAAATCTATCCAACTTGCCACGCCGGATTAATTCCTCAATTGTGTCCTTCAAGTTGAGGCATTGATCAGTATCATGCCCCTGGGACTTGTGGATTCTGCAGTGTTTGGATTTATCAGTCATAGGGCCTGGCTTCTGGGGCCTCGGTCTGTGCATCCCAGCTTCGTACATTTCCACATTCAGTATCTCGTTCAGAATCTTTCCTCGGGGTGTGTTCAACGGGGGTGTAAGAATTGTATCGCCCCAAAACTTCCTTATCTTCTTTATTTCCTTGCCGGTTGCTCTTGTCATTCTTCTGGCCCTGAGTCTTTTGGGCCTGGCCAGGGTTGGTATCCTTTACTTTGAGGGCAAGCTCCTCGTCCTCAAGACTTATATATTCTTCAGCTCGGCTCAAAAGTTCCTCCATACTAGACGATTTTTTCTTGGATAGATCAATCCAAAAAGGAGAATGCGGAACCATGCCATCTTTGGCCAGCATCAACTGTACCCCGGGTTACAACCCTTGAACCAACACCGTTTTCTCTGGTAAAACGGCTGATGTAATCACAGAATGATTCAGAGGCCCCTTGCCGTATTTGCTTCAATGATGCTTCTGTCTTCGGCTGAATTTTGCTGGTGGTGAAGCTGGTAATGAACTTTGCCCTCAAGTCAGCCCAGGTGTTAATGGATCTCGGAGGGAGCGTTTGGAACCACCTAAGGGCAGTTTTCTTCAATGACAACGAGAATACTCTGCACATTATCGGGCCAGACGCATTCCTATAGACATGGCGTACTCGTAAATATCTAAATGCTCCAGTGGATCTCCCATTCTGTCATAGAGCTCTGGGACTGGGACCTTCTCAAACCTCTTATCTATTGGAAAAAGCATAATCCTCTCATAGAATGGCGAGATCACCTGAATCACTTCGTCATCCAGCACATGGCGAGATTCATCTAGAGCAGGAGTTGTCTTGTTACGTGGACGGGAATTCGAGTGTAAAAAATTCTGACGGTTGTGGTGAGTGTGGTGTAGGACGAGAAGACGGCTGACGTTGATCGCGCTGTGGTGAGGCACGGTGCTCAGGATGTGGCGAAACCCTGGTTGAACGACGAGGAGAATGTCGGCGTTCAGAGCCAGCTTCCTCATGTACAAGACGACGTTGAAGACGTTCCAGCTGTTGTTCAGTCTCCAGCTTCTCCAAGCGTTGAGCGTACTGTTCCAGCATCACTCCTTGGCGGCGAATGAACTCCATTAATTCTCCACGTGAAGGCTGGTCTTGTGGAGATGAAGGCGAACCATGACTCCCTAGAGGCGGTGGAGGTGGATGAGCACGAGAGCATGTCGTAGTAGGGTGTGGTGGAGGAATGCCCGTAGTAGCGGAGACGACTCCAGTTGTTGCAGAGAAAAGGACTGGTGTAGTTCCAGTGGCCGTCAGAGGAGTTGTTCCTTCACCTCCAGCGGCTGAGGAGCTGCTCCTTGTTCCTACCATCCTCAATCTTCAAAGAAATTCAAGAAATCAAGAAAAGAACAGAAAGATCCAAGAACGAAAGCCTCGTTGAAGTTTTCATCGTTTCCCACAGATGGCGCCAATGATCTTCCTGTAACTTCAAGCTGGATCACAAATGGATATTCAACGGTGGAGCAGCGGCGGCAGCAGCAAGCGGTTGGTGGTGGTGCACCTGCAAGGACTCCGACGCTCAAGTCAGCAAGGATTTAGCAGAGTGACTGTATATATGAATGAGTACGTACCTGGAGATGCACCACCACGTCTATTTATAATGTAGTTTTGGCGGGAAAGTCTGTCAGGTTGTAACGAATTCCTGATATCGCGGGGGACACGCGCTCATCTGAGATTGAGGTCACGCGTCATAATACGTCACATTTTCGTGATATGTTATGTCGGTATATGAATGTCGGATGTAATCGGACTATTATAAAGGGAGTTAAATGAGCAAACTATCTTTGTTATCATCGGGCGTTAAGTGTGTACCCGTGAATTGTCATTATGACCCCGGACCATGTCAACTAATGATGGGTATTGATTCACTTACCCGATCCGTGATATACTGGTCCAGAACAACTAGTAATCCTAATTCCCTTTAAATATTATTCTTTCTAACTCATGGAAAATATTAAAAATACTCATTATGTTGTAAATTTTTTAAAAAATTCTATAATTATTATCTTAAAATTTCTTTGATTTATATTTACTTAAAATTTGCCTTTATTAAAAGGAAAAACGCAAACAAATGCTCCCTCAAGGCTAATTTTGTGTACCCGGTTTTCACAACTAGGATCCATTGGATATAAATACCGCTGTCGGTATGCCTTAACATAGAACCCTATTAATTGCTCATCTCATCTCATCATCTGGCTGCCCCTTCATCATTGACTTCATCACGTTGGCCCATTTATAGAAGCATTGCCAAGAATTGGACAAATTCATATTCACCACAAAATTGTTGAGATTTTCATTTTCTTTTTGCTGGGTTTCGGAAGTGTTTACGCGTGGAGCTCATAGATATCACTGATCGTGTCACCCTCTCAACTTGACTCACGAAACCATAACAACTCCATGCGACTATTTTTCCTCTTAGTCTCAATTCATGGAACCTCTCACCCGCTGTTCCTATCCACACATTCCCCTCTCCTCTCGTTCTAGTGGTTACAACTTATAAGATTTTATTATATTGTTCTTTTTTTTTGTTACAGTTTTATTATATTGTTTCTTTTTGGTGAAGGTTTAATTATTATATTGTTTATTTACCTATTCGGGCCTTCGGGGGCTATTTCACAAATACACCTCAGCATGACAGATTTCCTAGCCACGTAGTTAAGACCCACGTGTATCCACGTGAAATCTTCCCAACTAATATTTTTTTTCTTGAGACGAAGTATCCACGTGAAGTCTTCAGTGCTAAGCTAACAACTAAGATCGCATAAAAAGATTCTTTCACTCTAGAACAACCAATTATCCTAACCGCGAGACTAGGGCATCCCATCTAAACTTGTCTAAACTTGGAAAAGAAAAATAATCTAAACTTAAATGTACAATTTCGCTAATTACACACGCAAGTTTGAAATTTTTGTTAAGATAAATTCAGGTGCATAACTTTGAAAATATTTATTTATTTATGTGACAGCATTAAAATATAAAGATTTAAAAAAGAAAAAATTAATTACAATTAAATATTAATTATACAAGTATAAATGTTAATTGTATATGTATTAAATTATATATGCCAAAAGCTTGTCTGTCTCAGCAATCATTCTATCAAAATGGTTCCTAGAGAAATAAACAAAAAAATAAAAATAAAAAAAAGTTCCTAGAGACTAAAGTCACGATTTTTATAGAAATGAATTTGATTGACATGGAGCCATTCCCGAAAACTATATTGATTTTTAACAAATCCAAGATTATCTTGACTTGAGGGGAGGGCCAGGTGATTATCACGTGGGTCAGGTCCCACAGCGGACTACTACGTAGGAAAACCCAAATCAGCAAACTTCACGTGGGTCAGGTCCCACAGTGGGCCACGTAAGCAACACAAAATAGGAAAATCACCTATACAAAACAGAGGGAGAAAAAATGTTAGGTGACATGAAGACACAAATATCAAACTATTATTACCTTAGTTTTCTATTTCATTGTCCATTTTTTAAGAAAATATTTGTTTTTATTTAATTATTTATTTTGATTAAAAACACGCATATTAAAGAATGTAATTATTTACTCGTGTTTTTACTACCATCTATTTCTATTTATAAGATAACGTTTGAAGCCTTTCCATAGTCCTATTTATGAGATAAAGTGCACAAATCTAGAAACATTTATTGTTTTTCTCATTTTTTTTCCCTTGTTGACCATTAAAATTTTAAGGTGACACAATTACCATGGTAATAGAGTTTAATTTAAAATAGGGATAAACTTGTAATCTTATAGAGTAATTTCTTGAAAATCAAACGCATTAATTACTTTTCTTAATATGTGTGTTTTTGTTTGAATTGTCTTATAAAGTACTGGAGGAAGCATATGAAAATATTGCATTATCAATCATCAATCAATCAATCAATAAATAAATAGGTTAAACTTAGTTAATGAATAATTATTAAATCAATAATATAATTGAATTAGTACACTTTATTTTTTCATTGAATACGTTTATAAGTATAAATATAAAACTAAGGGATTTAATAACTATACACTGTCAAGTAAAATAATTTTACATAATCATTCCAATAGATGTGTTGACAACATCAGTTAATGAGTTTACGACACACTGAGGTGTCATAGCCATTAATTGATGTGGCAAAAATATTATTGGATGACTGTGTAAAATTTCTTTACATTAACCGTATATTGTAATTAAAACTCAAAAACTATTAGTTTTTTATTTGATTTAAATTAGGATCATGTTAATAATTTACATCAATAAACACTAAAAGTACTTGTCCATCATTGGATGTTAAATTTTTTTTACACTGACAGTGTATATAAAATTAAAATCCATAAAAAAAGATTTATTACACTTTTATACTAGTTAAATTATTTTCTATTAATAAAAAAATTCAAATTTTTTCTATTATAAAAACTTTTCATTTTAAATATTATTATCCTTCATCTTAAAAATTGATGTTATCAAAAATAGAAAAAGTTAATTCTTTAAATTCCTCCACCTATTTAATTTGAATAATTAAGATTTCAATGTAATTTTTGAAGATTGAGAAGGGATATATTTTGGAGGATAGTTGAAATGAACAACAACCGTTAATAAAAAAAAATCAACTATTAAAATTATAAACAATTTCATAGATTTTTATTTATACACCTTATCACAATCTCAATTATGATTAACATTGTCATTTCATCCTCTAATGATAGGGTTTCTCTAGAGTGCAATAATGCGCTTTAAAAAAATAAAATTTAAGATAATAATTAATTAAAATTCCAACAATTAAAAGGTGTGATAAAATACATGTATATATATCATAAATTATGGTGTTTAAAAAAAACTAATTATCAATTTTTCAATCAATAAGTATCATTCCATATTATCCTGAAAATGCATCTACACTTTATTTGAGTCAAATTTAATTTTGGATATTAAGAATTTGAGATAAAAATGACTTTACATATAAAAAATATTTCTCCTACAACAGTATATATCCAAAATCCAGTGGTGAAAATATTTGGGGTAGGGTATATTTTTTTTATTATTATTATTATTATGTTATCCCCTGAGTTATTTTACATATTCTCATCTCAAATTTCGGCCACAAAAGGATACCATACATACGTGGCATTCTTGGTTCAATTTTCAATTCGGGAGACCAACGCATACCCCTGCCTTAACCCCACAGAACTAACACACTACGCACCAATAGCAGACCTCCAAATAAGAGGCTAAAAAATCGGGCAACGAGATTTTCACGGTAGGGAGAGAGAAGAAAAAAAAATCTCCCGAGAAATGCGAACAAGATATTATTTCACGGCTATCCATTCCATATAAAAAGACGATAACAACCTGCAGAAGAAACTCAGGGGATTCAAAGGATGCAAGTTGTAAAATTGTAGTTTGTTACGGCCTTGCAAGTTGAGGAGGACGAGGTAGTGGTGGTTGCTCTCTTCTCTATCTATCTATCTATTTAACTGAATTAGAGAAGAGAAACATAGAAAGAAAAGTTTGAAAGAAGAAGAAAAAAAAAAATGGAGGAGTGTTGCGCTCTCTGTGAGAGGAAAGGCGGTGATGCAGTGTGATTCAGACCAGGCTAAGTTATGCTGGGAATGCGATGAGAAAGTTCACAGCGCTAATTTCTTGGTAGCGAAAGCACTTGAGGGTCCTTTTATGCCGTCAATGCTTTCTCTCACTCCGTGGAAAGGCTCTGGTCCTAGGCTCACACCCACTGTTACATTCTGTCATCGCTGTTTTGCAGCTCGTCCGCTAGGCTCCGTCAAGCGTGTGCGTGATCATCATCGTGATTATGTGGATGATGATGGTGAGTATAGTTCTGATGATAGTTATGATGATGACGGCGACGATGATGGTGGTGTGATAATAATGACGGAGAAGAAAGAAGAAGAGGAAGAGGATGAAGAAGCAGAGAATCAAGTGGTGCCAATGTCCTCTGCTTCTGCCTCGTCACCACCTAGTGCTGATGGTTTAGCATTTAAGCGGTCGCGAGATAACTCTTTTCGATCGATTCTCAGGTACTTTTTTTTTTTAATATTTGTTTATTTTGGTCTCTTTTTTTTCGTGATCTTTGACAGTGGAGTTGAATTTTTTAATTCTCTGAAAAATTGATTACCGGTTCATTTGTTTTTATAATTATTCAGAGGTTTCAAGATTTGGCTGATTGAGTAATTTTGCTTTTTTGGTGTTACAGGGTGAGACAGGGTGTTCTTCATCTGAGATGGTTTCTGCAGCATTCAACAGTAGTGATGAATCAACCTCTATCAGCTTCTTCAGGCCAATGAAGGAGCGTCGGATTAATTAATTAATCAGCGAAATTATTGATTATTGACAAGGTGATTGAAGATCAAACAGGTGGTGGAGATTTGTGTTGATCGAAAATCTGGACCGTTGATTTTGATATAGTTATAGACTATGCTAGGTGCTAAGTGCTAACTCCAATCTATCTTCGGAAATTAGGAAGTTATTAAAGGGTCACTTCAGTTTTAGGTAGATTTGATTAATTTCCCTTTCCCATTCAATTTTGTAGTCAATTCCGTTGATAATATTCACATTTCATAATATCTTTTGCTTTTATTTCATTGGAGGATGTATATACTATATATTTCAATTCTACTTCTATTCCTTTCACCCTGCTTGTATTTCGTTCTATCTGGTGTAAAATTGCAACTATAGAAGGCTAATTACACGTTTTTATTTATTTATTTATTATTTTTTGGAATGTGTCCTTCAGCTTGTATTTTTCACTTCGTAAATTATTGTCCTTTCATTTTCGCACGTCACGGTAGCTTACTGTTCACTTGAGTAGCAATTATAATGACAAATTGACAATTAGCTGCTATCTTCCAATTTCTAGTGGCATGACTAGTGCTGTAGTTGTGTTCAGTTGTAAGGAATATGTACGTGGCAGTTGAAGAGTAGTGGGGTGTTTTGGCTTTTATAGCACCACACATTTAGCATTGGCTCCAAAGTAGAATGCAATGTATTTGGCGGAAAGAACGAAAATGGATGAACTTGCCTACATATGATAGGTAAGGTTACTTGGATTTAAAAGGAATAAAATTGTGGAATAATTTGGGACGTGTGTTATTGCTTGCACTTTGGCCTTTCGTTTTTCCCTTTTTGTTTTCCTTCGCAGACTTCTCTTTCTTTTGGGAGAGTGGGCATGATGTTGAATAGTGTTTGTGGGCTACTGGAGTTGAGTTGAAGTTAGCTTGTCATAATAACATAATTAGGTGATACGGTTATTTGTGTTCAGGGTAGCTAGGGCCTTGAATTTATCCACAAATGTGATATCATTAGAGACTTGTGAATATACTACTATTATATTTTAACTGTGAAGTTATTCTTATATTCTTAAATTAACATTACGCGAAGTTGCATCCTCATTCTGGCCTATTGGCCTTCTCCCCTCTCACTTTCCATGGCTTTGGTTTTCTTAATCATCACCCACCAGTGACATGAGCCACCATAATGTCTCCCATT
Source organism: Sesbania bispinosa (assembly GCA_026901365.1). Classification (NCBI taxonomy): domain Eukaryota; kingdom Viridiplantae; phylum Streptophyta; class Magnoliopsida; order Fabales; family Fabaceae; genus Sesbania; species Sesbania bispinosa. The sequence continues at coordinate 201,957 of QLOH01000806.1, read as the reverse complement.
TGATGCCATGTGTCACCTTTCCAAGTTCTAATAGCACCAAATCGTTGGATGTAACACCTTGCAAAAGTGTATGAGCTTCCAGATTACTGCATGAAGAGGTATGGGCCACCAACAACATTTGCACAAACTCGAAGCGCTGGGCCACATAAGTTTATCTCCAATCTCCAACTGATCCTCTGATCCCTTTAAAATTGATTTTAATTGAAAAGTTTTTGCCTTTTAATCCAATTAAAATTAATAGCTATATCCGTCCCTCATTACTCCATTGGCTTGGAACCTATCTATTTATATAATCTATTTAATTTAATCTGAAGTGCAGGACTTCGGAGATGTCATGTCAAGTTTTTTTTTTACTCTCATCTTTCCTTGTAATCGACAATTTTAAAGGATTGAAATCTTTCAATTATTTGACTTTTCAACTCTTAGACAACAATTTTTTAAGTAATGTTGAACTTCTTCCATTATAACATTAAGTATTAAATGACCATTTATATATAATTTAGTCCATGTCATTTGAAAAGGTTGAATGTTTAAAATACTCTATTGGTATTTTAGACATGATAGATAAATCAGTTCTCAAATATAGAGTAATCAACTTGAATATTTACTCATGATTTTAATAATTTACTTGCGTCTACATCTAATTGTTGAAGATTATCTACGAGGACAATTATTGGACTGTGCAACAAACATTGAACCAAAGTTGGTTTTACCATTCCACAACAACTACAGGGGTTGCCATCTGACAAGCCAACAAGGATGTCATCTGGTAGGGGACCAAAATCCTGTCCTTCCTCCTATAGAAAGAAATTTTGCCAAATTTTATCCAATAACAAAGTTATTGCCAAATTTGGCCATTATTTATTGGGCCATACATTTACAATTAGAAGAGTTTAACTTTACATATTACATATGTCAGAACAACAGATGCCGTTACCAAAATTGCTCCTGCTTGACTTTAGTAGAATAAAAACTCTAGGCAGGAGAACATGGCGATAAATGTTCTCTCAATGTCATTTTATATAGCCTAGTAGGACCAATATTATTTCCTTAATTGTCTTAATCAAGCTCATGAGCAAAATATACGAAGCTTACTGACATAATAATGTAATTGTGTTTGGCTATTAAGTCTTCCGACACAGACTATAAATTTATTGTACTAGAAGAGAAGATTAGTTGCTGCACCTAACAAAATCCATTGATAAGGTATTTTGCACAAATACCATGCCTTTCCAGTAGGTGATCACCCCAAAATTTTAGAACATTGGCGAGAATTTCAGGCCAATTTTATCGGCCAGGAATAAAATCAAACACCATATTTGTGCAGCAATTTTGATGTCAGCAAGCAAAAACAACAACCATGCTTCTTGTAGGCTTATTACAACCATTGCCTTTTAATTCCTAATCAAGAATGGGAAGACTGGCTAGGGATGTTATAATTAACAGGACTTCCATCTTCCCATGTGATCATTGTGGATAGACTATCCAAGGATGCTCATTTGCATCTTTAAAGGCTTATTACTCAAGCATACAAGTGGATGAAATTTTAATGAACACTCTTGTTAGACTACATAGAATGCCTAGGTTGCCAGTAGATGTTGGCAGCATATGTTCAAATTACATGGAACCACTCTCAATGAGCTCTGCTAATCACCCTCAGCTCATGGGCAGTCGGAAGCTATTGATAGATTCTTTCACTTTTGAAAATCCAAAGAATTGGGTCAAAGGGTAGAGTATTGGTATAATACCTTTTTTCATAGTCAGTTTGGTATTTTTACATTTAAAGTAGCATATGGCTCTGATCCTCCAACTTTGACAGGTAACTCTTCATTTACAAGAAACTCAATGAACAGAGACTCACTATTAAGCCCACTTAAGGGTACAACAACAAATGAAGAAAAATGCTGATAAAGAGGTAACATTCACACCTCAAGGTGGGAGACATGGTACTGATTAAACTTGAACCACACAGATAACATTATTGGCTTTGAGAAAGAACCAGAAACTTGTTTTAAGGTATTTTGGACCATTTCTCATAATGGGATAAAGTTAGATCATAGATCAGTAACATATCACACGTTCCCTCCTCAAACCTTTTCAAGGGCGATCATCAGCAAAAGTGTTCCTTTACCATTGTCATGTTAACTAATGAAAAGGCCTAATCCTACAACCTTCGGTATTCTTCCAACCAGAAAGCTACTCAGCAAATTCAACAATCTGTGGAGCAATAGGGAGGACTTAGATAATTATGATGTAACTTGGGAAGATTTCACTGCTATGCTATCTAAAATGCATTATCCCAATTTAAAAACGTTGAGGACAAGGTTTCTTGAGTTCTGATGTAGGATGATTCAGCGGACTCAAAGCATTGGCCACATCAGCAGGCTGGTCTCTTAGTTGGTTAAAAAGACATCATATCGTATTGTAGGACGAATTCTATTATTCTATTATTTTTTTCCTCTTATTTTCTCCTTTCTTTGACAACTTCTTTCTATGATTATGAACTTGCTATTAATATTATCAAATTGTTACCCTAATGAAATCCAACATTTAATAATAAAATGCATAATATTCAGCTTCCTTGATATAATTTTTTACTTGGAGTTAGATGATTAGATACTTACAAATTACAATTAAACGTTGCAACTTGCAACCACCTAACAACCGAATCCCCATGTTGGTTCCCCCAAACGCAATCTTCCGGTGCCAAGGTGTCCACCATCTGGCATTCCTTCCGTGTATAAACGAAATCGCAAACATTGACTCAATAGAGGGACACCCGCCAAGATGAGTTAAGTTTGAGGCTAACAAATAGGGAGTGATCATTCAATAGTAGGCGAGCCCCGCGAGCCCACATTGTGGTCTGGTCTATTACATCTCAGAACATATCACATATATGTGTATGTTTGGTTTGGCCCATTATAGTTCTTACCAAAAAAAAAAACCACCTATAGCTGCCTTCAATCGCATCAATTACTTAGATGAATGAGCAGTGGCAGTTTGATACTCATCAATCCATATTACATTCTTGGATTTGTCCCCCTTTAGAGAGAAAATAATTAATTATAGATATTGATTCAAAAATCAACAATTATGATTTAAACAACTTTATAGTGTAATCTCATGGTTTCTTTTCGAATCAATGGTTATACTGCTTACTTAATCCTTTAAAATAACTTCAAGGTGGCAAAAATTCTACGTTCTTCTATGTTAATTGCTGTTATGGTTATGTCAGTTGTGAGACTCTCTGCTTTCCTGTAAATATAAAAGCCAAATACATACAAGTATATATATCCATCTTGAAGAACAGTCCCAAAGATGGCAAATCTCTATTGGCTAGAAGACCAATAGAGAGAGACTCTCAGCTTCCACAAACAAATATGAATCATTCTTTTTTGTGTATGCACACAACACAAACACTTCCGTGGAGGGACAAGTCAAAGTGGGTATGCCAGCAAGGTGTTTTGCCTTATGTCCTCAAACAGATTATTATGTCATGTCAGAATGAGTTTCTACAAACTATGAATTGTCAAAAGCAAGAGGCATAAAACCTGCAAGCAGTGTCATCGTGAATAATAATACTAGAAATTAAGTTGGGAATGATTAGTGGAGGAAGATAATATCATGAAAGATTTGGGAACGATTTAATCTTAACTCAACCCAAAACTAGTGGGGGAAGATAATTGCCTAAGTCCTAACGTAGTTTAAATTATACACGTGCCGATATGCCCTCATGCCATTGTATTTCACGTGCTGCTAATAATCATCTATCAATGCTTTACTGCTTCAATACCCGTTTTGACACTATTATGCTTGATAAGAGAACTAACACAATTCGTTATCATCGTATTAGTTATATTTACCACACCAATTTTGCAGTTGTTTGATATTCAACGATTTCTTTAGATAGCAATAATAAAATTTCAATTCATTTTAGATTTTTCTCTTGGATGTTCAGTTGAAAATAAAAAAGATAGAAAGTAAATTGCTTATTGTTTACAATATTATGTAAAATTAAAAATGATAAATTAATGTGTAAATTCCAGTAAATTACTAAATTAAACTTCAATTATTAATTGGCAAAAATGGTAAGTCCCGCCGTTAAATATTTTTCTAAAATTGACGTAACATATGCATTAATGCATACTGAAGCAAAATGTAAGATAAAAGAATGAATAAATACATGAAAATGAATTTAACTTTAAATAATTAATGATTGAATAACTGACATCAATAAGATCTGATTCATAACTTTTAATTTCTTTAAGGTCGAGTAATTGTTTAGCGAAACATTATATAATTGAATAAACTAAGGCCTATTGATGTTTAATGTTCAAATTCCACTCAATTATATAATTAACAGTGGTATCATGTTAAGACCAAAAATCAGTAAACTTCAAATCAAGCCAAGCTAATCTTTTACATTATGACTTTATGCCTATAAAGCTTCCTAGAAGTTACCAATTTACAAATAGAAATATTCAGAAAGAAAAAATCCAATTCGTTTATTATGTCAAGGATTGCCTATCACCATTCCCTGGATTATCAATAACGACAATATTTTTTTACTTAGTTCATGTTGTCTGAACAAGAGGTAAGCGTGCTGACGTGCCCAAAATAGTCTTTAGTGCATGTTTAATTTAGCGTTATAATGGTAAACTCACATTTTCAATGCTAGAAATGGTTGCGTTGAGGAATCTAATTGGTGAGTTTATCCAAACATATTCCATCAACATAGCTCTATAAACTTATCTAGCTAAACAAGTGCTCATAATGATAATCTGATTTTCATTTTCCACATACAGAATGGGAAAATAACCCCAAAAGCATCAGAGGCAAACTTGTACATCTACATGAAAGTGTATAGACCACTTCGGAACCAAAAACAATCTTCCAACAGCTCTAAAGGAACCGAGATCATATCAAGCCATATAAAACCATCCATAATCTTTCCAGAGTTCATATGCAGGAAATGCTCTAAGTACAACTGACAGGAAGAGAAAGAGAGCACTCTACAACCATTTCCACCATTTCCTTTGGATCAGATACATTCTGCAATCCAGTTAAAAACCCAAGAAAAAATATCAAATGGATGAGATTTATGAAGGTATTTCATTGGAAAGCTCAAACACGAAAAAGCATAAAAAATTGTTGCATTTGGTATATATATATATATATATATATATATGTCCTGCAATAATTACTAGCCCAACCAAATAAAAAGGGCAAGAGCAAGACCCCATCTAATGAAAACTATAAAACAGGTTTTTTGAACATTCCAAACCCACTCAGAGGCACAAAATGGGTGTAAGAGCACACCTGCTGAGCAGAGTTTGAAGTGATGACTTTGGCTCCAGCCCAGCTAATCCTCTGCCCCAAAACAACCAACAATTAGTAAGTCAACTTTCACCATCACAACCAACATAGATGTATCGGTGCGGTAAAAAACCAAATATCGGCAATGCCAGTGTCATGAAATCACATGCTGATACAAATCTAAATTACATTGATAAGTCATATGTATAAATCACAGTGAGCTTTTAGAAGAGTCCAAAAATTAAAATCAAAAAAGCATATTTACAGATAAAATGAACTTTTGAGAGAAGAAGCTAATTCAATGAAATCAACACTCAATCCAACAAATGCATTAAAAATTCATATTAACAGAATATGATCAAGTTTTCATCCATCATCTCAGGTTTGACTCATAGCATATGCATGACATAACTAACAACACATGAGCCACATATTTTACCATTCTCTTTCAAAGCTCATCAAATGTGTATTAATAGCATTACATATTTTAACCACACGATGATTAATAACCATAGTTTTCATGGACATCCTCAGAAAATAAGAAAAGCCCCGATTATATTAATCCACTCCAACTTTAATTCACTCTGAATCAGAAAAGCACATTATCAAAACAACTAATTGATCAGGCCTGTACTACAAACCCAAGTTAGGTAACTTAACATCATTTTTCAGTATTTGCAGCGTGTTGCAGAAAGAGATGTCCAAAGGAGACCACGATAGGTAGGTACTTCAATTATAGGCATGGCTCACTGAGCTCACAAGTCACAAGGATTAGTCATAAAATAAAAGACTTAGGCATGCCATAAAGGCACGGACCATAAGAGTACAGGTGTCTGACAAGGTGGCTCCCTGATATAAGCCAAATTTAGGAAAACCCTAGGTCCAACTAATTCGTGAATGATTTGGATACATTTGCAGAACCACATACCATCAATCAAATGACAACCACATCATAATCTTTATAAACAAGCCTATTCATACCATCAGAGTGATTATACCATCAGAGTGATTGGTTAGTGATCGGATATGCAGCTTCAAAACCATATCTCACTCAACATGACATCCAGATTGGTTCTTAAATCATAGTGGACTTGATTTGTCACTACTAATATGGACCTAAAAAATCCGCCCAAAAGGACAGAAGATAGAACTTCCCTTGATCCGTCAATTCTAATATCCAAGAGTCATCAACCACCAAGTTGCATAACAAAAACTTTTTGCTTTTTGGTTAACTAGACAATGGAAGCTAAGTTATCTACACCAATGCCAACCCACTCTTTCAAATTGAATTATGTTCAAACCAAATGGCCCAATCAAAACCAACATACACGCTTAATTGGGAGGCACTTATCATCACTCTATTCAATAAAATTAACAAGTGGCGACATGGTGATTGCAGACTATGACATCAATGATCAATCCGTATTTCGTGTCCTAACATGGCATTAATGAAGAACAAAATTCAAGGATTCCGAAACCCTAACCTTTCTTATGTTGGTGCTCGACGGGGATAGGCTTGATGACAGCCTCGCCTCTTCGTCCTCCTTGACAGCAACGACGGCAGGGGCGACGGGAGCAGCTACGGCATCCTTATCATCGGGATAGCGGACAACGACGACGGGGCAGACGCAGTGGTGGACGCAATAATCACTAACGCTGCCAAGCCTACCGTCGCTGCCGCGGCGCACGGCTCCAAAGCCGCGACTTCCCATAATAACAGCACTGAGGCCAAGGCGCTCAACCTCCAAGCAGAGACGCTCCTTCATGTCGTGGTCCTTCACGATGTGGATCTTGTACGGAATCTGAGCGTCACGTAACGGCTTCGCAAGATCGCCGGCTTTCGTCGTCGCGTGATGAAGGCGTCGAAATCGTCCTCCAGCTTCCGCTTGCTGTTGTGGTCATTGCCGTTGCTGTTATTGTTGTTATTGTTGGTGTGGACGTTGACAGTGTTGAGAGCTTCTTCTTCGGAGTTAGGGTCGGTGTTGATGGATAGGTCGATGGAGCCCCAATCAGCTCCGAAGAGGACATTGGTAGGGCTGACGTGGAGGAGGATCACGGCGTCTCCGGGGCGGATGTAGTTCTGGACGGCCCAACGGACTGCGTAGGCACTCTCGTCGGAGAGGTCCACGGCCACGCCGATCTTGCGGCGGGCGCCGGCGGTGGGTGTGGGAGTCGCCGCCGCGGAGTGGTGGCGAGGGGAGGACGGGTGGTGGATTTTGATTTGCGGAAGCTGCGGGTCGGAATCCAGTGCGGCTGGGTTCTGGTGGTGCTGCATTTTTTCAGTTCGGAAAGGGAAGAGAGAAGAGTTTTCTAGAGAGGGTGCCTTTGTTTCTTACTACTAGAAGTGGGGAACCGCGTGAATTAAGGAATGGGGTTTGTTTTTTAAGGAAAGTTGGCGATTGGATTGTGCATAAATAGAAAGAGAGTGAGAAAGAGTTTGTCTGTGCACGCTACAAGTTGGGCTGTACTTGGGTTGGGCCAACCCAATGGCCCACACGTAGTTTAAGTTTATGATAGAGAGCTTGACCAAAAATAAAATTATGAGGAGAGGAGGGATGGGGGCAGTATAGCTAGAATGTGATGAGAAATTTGATAATTGTCCCAGTCTCACTCTCAGTCTAACCCCACATTTGGATAATTGTTATGAGAAATTTGAATGAAAGATTAAGAAAAGAAAATATTGCGCACATAGGAATAGGAAAGCCCTTGTTTCTAGTCTGAATTGTTTGGGGAAAGGAAAGTTCTTGCCAAATTTTGGCAGATGAAGTGGACGGTCAAAAGTATGATGCTTACTCTCTGCAACAAGATTCTGCTTTATCCATTCTTACCTAATATTTTGCTGATATTAATACATATGTTCCAAACTGAAAGAATTCAATGTATCTTTAACAAATATTCATCATTTTCTGTTGACAATTGACCTTGAGCAACTTGGGTGGTACTAGTATTTAATTATTTTAAAATGAGTGGGTTTCGTTATTTTATTTGACGACATAGAGCCTTGAGATTCTGAATCTTGTCCTTACTAACTTGAATATGGCGAGAATGAAGAGGAAGTTAATCTTGTTCTTAACAATTTATGTTTAGTTAAATAAATAAGAATTATTCTTCGCATCTTGTGGACGTGCCGGAGTGGTTATCGGGCATGACTAGAAATCATGTGGGCTCTGCCCGCGCAGGTTCGAATCCTGCCGTTCACGTTTTTTTTTCCTTTATTTTTCTCCTTTCGTTTTGGTGATCAAGTCAAGTATTACTTTTAAGGATGCTTTTCTTGTGTCCCGTTTTGGTTTGATCGTATTAATTTGACGGATGCTCATGCACCCAATAGGGGAAACTAATCATTATTAAAAAAGGGTCGCAATTTGGTACCCTCCGGTCATAGAGGGTTTTGGTACTTTCTTATTATTTTTTTATTAAATTGAGGCATAAAGACCAAAATTACATAGGAACAAGCCGTGTAATCTGTTCTAAATTATTTTGAAGACATAAAATAGATTTAAATGAGACATATGTGTATTGCAAATGAGAATGTGAAAAATGGGGGAATACAATAAAAAATACAGGATAATGGTTATAGGGGTCAAAAAGTCTTTTTAAAAATTAAAATACAAATTATAATCATTAAATATTGTCCCGTAATTATAAAAATACTAAAATCATTTAAAAAAATTGAGAAAAATTGATTAAATAATCAAAAAAATATACTAAAACTCTCTCCCACTAGAAGGCCACTAGAAGGTACTGTAGAATTTCTCTATTCAAAATAGGAAGTATATGCAACCAATTAATGAAGTTAGAATTGAGGCAAATATTTAATTTATACACACAAAATCTATGTTTAAACTTAGGCATATGCGGCTAAGTTTATATTTTATCGTCATCACTTTTAAATAACTCAAATATATACTTCCAAGTTCATCTCCTCAAGATGAAAAATACATGGATACAAAACGTTTAATTTGTGTCTGACTTAAGTCTCAACCCAAAATTTTTTTTAAAAAAAAAACAAAATTAAAGAAAAATTATGAAAAAGGACATTCCCCTTCATAACTATCTTTTTCCCTGTGATTTTGCCCCATAGAAGCATTAGATGCGGCTATGGCTTATCGGTCCTCTCTCAAGCAGTATTCCTTCCATGATCATCTACTTCTTATACTGAACCAAATTAAACTCGATACTTTCTCCTAGAATGAGGCACCAAAAAGAACCCAATTGAAGTGCAGAGTATAGCACAAAATTTACCCCACGAATCAAAACCAAAAGGCTAGTCAAAAAATGCAACACAGCCATGTTACCTCCAACATCTTGCTTTGTTTTGTCACCCCAATATTTCCATTCATTGTTGATGGCCATAGATATAGTTCAAAGGATGAGCCCGAAGAGCAAGTAGAAGAAGATGATGAACATATGGTGAATGGGTTTGAGATTTTATCATCTTTTCCTTTTAACTTCCTAATCCTTGATCTTGACAAAGTATCCTTCTTTATGTTCCTCTTGTTAAGAATCTTCTTGCCCTGTAAAAAAAGTGATCAGCAATGTGTTAGTTTTCCATAAAATTAATACATTATACACGATAACAAAAAAAGTGTGTTAATAACAAGATGTTTCTAATTAAAAATAACATTAAAACGGTAATTATGCATAAATTCAAGGTGAGGATTATGGTGCAGAGAAATGATTTCTTTTCATACCCTACATTATTACTTAAAATCTAAATGAATAATTCCGTTTTTTCATTTCCTCAAAATGTACTAATTTAGAAGCAACAAAATGTTGTTTCTGGGAACGCGTGAACCATAGATTTTAAACAAGTAACAAACACGTTGTAAGTTTCCAAAAATGACTCGGAAGAGATAAAGAAAAGAGAACACAAAGGAAGCACAGATAAAACAGAGAGAAACAAAAACAACACAAAAATGTGATGAAGTTTAAATAGTCCATTCTTAACTAATTAAGTTGTTGGATTATAATACAGGTTACATGGAATTGTTTTTAATCATCTGATGAAAAGAACATACATGATTAAGAGAAAAAGACACTTTTGTAAAGTAATGGTGTCATTTAAAACAAAAATATTATTCTGTTTTTTTTTCCTCATAACAAGATTAAGAAACTATTATTTTTAAGAAGGAAAAAATAAGTTTAAATCCATCTAGATAATTAAAACTGAAGGCTAACCAAAGATGTGTGATTCAAAGCCGCCATCAAAGCCTGACGAAGGCGAAGACACCTATATTTGCCTATCTGTGACTTGCATTTCTTTCTTCGGCATCACCGTTCGCCACCCTGAAAGCTGATGAGACTATGGTGGGCAACGCTATGCCATGCTTCTCCGCCAAGTTAATGTAAGAAGAACCGAGTCAGGAGTTTTTGCTTTCGATGTGGTGTGACAACGTCATTGGGTTGAAACATTGGAACAAACAACAATTGCCTTTGTTCTTAGGCATGTTAGGAAGATAAAACGACCAAGAACTACAAGGAGGTGCCAACAGTTGTTACGTTAGTGAAGAATGACAGTTAGGATTTGACAGTTGAAAAAGAATGAAGGAGTATTTTCAATGATCATAAACATGAAGAACAACGTGAGCATTGCATTTGGCGTTTAAGAATCTGAGAAAATAAAGGAAAAGTTGTGTTGCGTGCAATGTGGATAGGTTTCGAAGATGCGTAGAGGTGCGTGTGGGTGACGTTTCAGATTTAGGTCCGTTAAAGTCGCTAATTGTCTGTTCTGAACAAATAAGTGTGACATAAAAGTGGAAAATAAATCCCTTGAAATTTGGATTTGGATTAGCCATTTTGTTTTTCGATAAAGGATTAGTTGATTGAATTTAATTTCTGATGTGTAATGCCTAAATTAAATTGAAGTTTTATCTTATACTAAAAAAAGAATTGAAGTTTTATCATTTAAATTGTGAGTAACACTTTGCAATTAAAATTGACGTAAAAAAAAACACTTTGGAATTAAAATACTATTTTGGGGTAAATATGGTTGGCTTAAATATATTTTAGTCCCTAAAAAAATACACTCGCTTTCATTTAGTCCCCCAATTTTTTTTAGTTTTTCGTCCTCACAAAATAATTATTTTACAAAATAGTCATCGCTGCCAGACTAGCTTAACATTTTGCTGATGTGGCTGTTACCATATTAGCTGATGTGATAATTTTCTTCTTCAACCCCATTTTTGTGACCTACAATATGCATTCTGTCTTTTTTTTTGTCCATGCTTATTCTTCCTTCCAACTCTTAACAACCCAACAACTCCATTGTTACATATCTGAGCCAGATAGATTTCATCTCAATCAAAGATCGTACTTGTCACACTGTTATCACTGTCAGTGCCATTACCATCACTCTCCCCAACATTTTTTCATCCTCAACACCCTGACCAATGTTACCTCCATTTATGTCACGACCCAAATCCAAGGCCGTGATCGCGCACAGGCTAATATCCTTAGCTTGGCAAGCCTAAAACAATAGTACAATACTTGACAAATGATTTTCCAATATAAACATTTTTCGGGATTTTACAGAAATTTTGACAGAGTCTCCCCTATATTTTGGACATCGCAAAATTTACAGAAAATCCTGTTATCAACAATTACCACCAGCCAGAGTTTCCAATACCACAATATTTATCCAATCACATCAAAATATACATCTCAATATAAAACAATGACTAAACTCCCTATAGCTGCAAAATATACATATAGTCCCAAAATAACATCAAATGGTCACCAACACAAGGAGGCCTACCAAAATGAAATAACAGTAGAACTTGAACAAATGAGTCTGCCAGCAACCTGCTATTCAGCTGCCTGGGAATCTGGAAAAAAAAACAATAGAAAGGGGTAAGTCACAAAGACTTAGTGAGGGCCTAACAACCACCATGAACTAGAAGGGAAACATACCAACGCACGAGTTGTTCGATAGAAACAATTGACAGTATAAAATTTATTTCTCAACATAAAACTTGCTAAACACATGAGTTTGATAAATCCCACAATCTAAAATAACTTGTTTCCAATATCCAAGAGGTAAGTTTTTCGTTTCCAAAGCAATATAAATTTATCATGTATAAATTTAATAAGTAAATCTGAAATGAAATTAATTGAGTAAAACACAAATCATATGAAATGTAGATACAACAGGGATCACTCATGATAGAACCGAGAGGCGGCTCCATCTCGCTTATAGCTTCTCCTTCGAAGGGTGCCTTTCCCATGGGGCGGCTCCATCTAGCGGATAGCCCTCTCCTCTCCAGAACCATGTCCATATTTCAATATCATCGGGGGAAGCTACATCTCGCTGATAGCCCTCTCCTCCAAGAGTGGTCTCTCTCTTGGGGCGGCTCCATCTAACGGATAGCCCTCTCCTCCCGGAATCATATCATGTCATCGGGGGTAGCTCCATCTCGTGATAGCCCTCTCCATTAAGTGGCGGCTCCATCTAACGGATATCCCTCTCCTCCCGGAATCATACAACTAGGTGCACCTAGGCCGTTATCATCCGCTAACGACATACGGGGTTCTAACAAGGATCCCAATAATATAAATATCAAATTTATTCTATTTTCTCAAAGTCTCTTCCAAAATTAAATCTCCAATTTCATCAATCATAATCAATTTAAATTTATAAAGCTTTCAACCTTTGAAATAAATTTCATAGAGAATAAATCAATAAAAGAGTATGTTTCCCAAATTTATTAAGTAAACAACATTAAAATAGAACAAGATAAATTAAAATAGTAATTATAAAAATATTAAAATAGGCTACGATGATCGTTAAACCACTCACAACTACAGAGAGTCAACTAAACTGCTTCCCAACAATTTCAGGAGTATTATGCGAGGTAGAAATCAACAGATCTGAGCACCAACAAATAGTTCCACATTTAGTAATTTATTTGAAGCTCTACCTATTTATGGGTAACCATAAAATCCCTAAAACTAATGCCCAAGCTCTAAAAAAATTCCACCTAAGGTTAACCCATACCAATAGCCTAATTATGAGTTATGGGTCTACCTTAGAGAGCCGAAACGAAGAACCTTTACGGTGTGAGTACTCTCCTTCTTCCTCAAAGCACTTTCTCTAACACCAAAAATTACCAACTAAGTTCCAGAAAGAAAAGGGGAGTGAGTAGAAATTATGGGGTTCATTGCCTTTCAATGGGTGTAAGGGAATGAGAGGAAAATGAAGCACCATGTGATGAAGAAGAAGAAGAAGAAGAAGAAGAAGAAGAAGAAGAAGAAGAAGAAGAAGAAGAAGAAGAAGAAGAAGAAGAAGAAGAAGAAGAAGAAGAGGAACCCCCCTCCGTCGCACAAGAAGAAGAGGAAAAAAATGGGGTTGGGGTTTACGCTCCTTGTATATGGGAAGCTAACCTCTGTTTTTTTTTTTTTAATGAAACGGTGCATTTCAATCTTCCCCCCTTAAACAATTCGTCCCTTGAATTTGCAAACTAATACTAACCTTAAGATTCGACAATTGGGGATACTTTTCATGCATGATAGATTCAGGTCCCCAAGTCGTCTCTTCACCTGATGGACCTCGCTATAAAACCTTGACTGAAACAATATCCCTTTGAACGCAAACGTCTCACCTATTTATCAACTATAGCCACCGGTTGCTCTGAGTAAGATAAATTCTCATTTAATTGCACATCCTCATGATGAATCACAAGAGAAGGATCATAAAGGTATTTACAGAGCATGGGAAACATGAAACACTGGATGAACTGCTGATAGATCTGGGGGAAGAGCCAAACGATAGGCAACAGGTCCAACCCTCTCCAAAATCTCAAAGGGTCCAATAAACCTTGGGCTTAACTTTCCCTTCCTGCCAAACCTTAACACGCCTTTCATCGGAGAAACTCGTAGGAACGCATGGTCCCCCACTGTGAACTCTAAAGGGCGTCGCCTTCGATCAGAATAAGACTTTTGTCTACTTTGTGTCGTAGCCAACTGATTCACGAATAATATTTTCTTTCTTAATTGCATCCCGCACTAATTCTGAGCCTACAAGTTAACCTCCCCAACTTCAAACCAACCTATCGGTGATCTACATCGCCTGCCATACAAAGCCTCAAATGGTGCCATCTGAATGCTAGATTGGTAACTATTATTATAGGAAAACTCCATCAAGGGTAAATACTAATCCCAACTCCCTCTGAGGTCTAGAACACAAGCACAAAGCATATCCTCCAAAATCTGTATAGTTCTCTCAGATTGACCATCAGTTGAGGGATGGACAGTTGTACTAAGATTCAAACGAGTTCCCAAAGCAGCTTGAAATGACTTCCAAAACTGAGCAGTAAATTGAGCCCCTCGATCTGAAATAATAGATACCAGTACACCGTGCAAAGAGACAATCTCATCTAAGTAAAGCTTAGTATATTGAGTTGCAGTATAAGTTGTCTTCACAGGTAAGAATGTGCAGATTTAGTCAATCTATCTATAATCACCCACACGGAGTCATAACCCTTCAAGGTTTGAGGCAAACCTGTCACAAAATCCATAGCAATATCTTCCCACTTCCACTCGGGTATCTCAATGGATTGCACTAGTCCTGCTGGCTTCTGATGCTCAACTTTTACCTGCTGACACACCAAGCACTTAGAAACAAATTTCGCTACATCTTTCTTCATCCCTTCCCACCAATATAATTCTCGCATATCATGATACATCTTGGTAGAACCTAGGTGCATAGTATAAGAAGAATGATGAGCCTCCTCCAAGATCTTTCCTCCTCAAATCACTCACATTAGGAACACATAAACGAGACCCAAGTCTCAAAACAACCATCAGAATCAACTGAAAACTCTGAAACTTTACCCCTTTTACCTCCTCTATCATCTTCACTAGGTGTGGGTCTTGCCCCTGAGCCTTTTTATATCATCCACCAAGGTAGAATGAATATGCACATGAGCTAACAATGAACTCAAATGAGAAACCTCAAACTGAACTCCATTCTCAACAAGTTCTTGAAATTCTTTGACTATAGGTCTTTTCACCTCTGCTAAGTGGGCAAGGCTACCCATGGATTTCTTGCTCAAAGCATCAAAAACAACATTTGCTTTACCTGGATGATACAAGATTGTACAGTCATAATCCTTCAAAAGCTCCATCCACCTTCTCTGCCTCAAATTCAAATCCCTTTGCTGAAAGATATACTTAAGACTCTTGTGATCAGTATAGATTTCACAAGTTTCACCAAAAAGATAATGCCTCCAAATTTTCAGAGCAAAGACCACTGCTACCATCTCCAAATCATGTGTGGGATAATTCTGCTCATGCCTCTTAAGTTGCCTATATGTATAGGAAATGACCTTACCGTGTTGCATAAGCACACAACCAAGGCCTACTCTAGAAGCATCACAATATACTACATAACCTCCACCACCTGTGGGTAAGGCCAGAACTGGTGCTGAAGTCAAACAATCCTTTAATTTCCGAAAGCTCTCCTCACAATCATCAGTCCATTGAAACTCTACTTTCTTTTGAGTTAGCCTAGTCAAAGGTGATGCGAGTGTAGAAAAATCCTTAACAAAATAGCGGTAATAGCCGACTAAGCCAAGGAAACTTCTAATCTCTTTCACTGTAGTAGGTCTAGGCTAATTCTGCACTGCTTCTACCTTTCTTGGATCAACACTTATCCCATCCTTGGACACAATATGTCTTAGGAAAGCGACATTATCCAACCAAAATTCACATTTAGTGAATTTAGCATACAACTGTGTCTCCCTTAAGGTTTGCAAAACCAACCTTAGATGTTGTTCATGCTCCCCTGTACTCTTGGAATAAACCAGTATGTCATCAATGAACACAATTACAAAATGATCCAAGAACGATTTGAAGACTTTGTTCATCAAATCCATAAAAGTTGTTGGGGCATTAGTGAGTCCAAAGACATGACTAAGAATTCATAATGTCCATAGCGCGTGCGAAAAGCTATCTTTGGAATATCTTCCTTCCTGATCTTCAAATGATGATACCTAGATCTCAAATCAATCTTAGAAAACATTGAGCTCCTTGAAGTTGATCAAACAACTCATCAATGCGAGGTAAAAGGTATTTATTCTTTATTTTCACCTTATTCAATTGTCTATAATCCACACATAATCGCATAAATCCATCCTTCTTCTTTACAAACAACATTGGTGCTCCCAAAGGAGAAGAACTTGGGCGAATAAAGCCCTTATCAAGAAGATCCTATAACTGCTCCCTTAACTCCTTAAGTTCTGTTGGAGCTATCCGATAAGGAGGTATAGAGATTGGCTGAGTGCCAAGAATCAAGTCTATCGAGAACTCTATTTCTCTATCAGGTGGCAAGCCAGGAAGTTCTTCAGGCAAGACATCAGGGAACTCACACACTATCGGAACTTCTTCCTATTTCACCTTAACTGCCTGTGTATCCCTCACCAAAGCCAATTACCCTTGAAAACCCTTCCTCATTAGCTTGCTAGCTCCCAAAGTTGAAATTAAATTATGTGGTTCCCAACCTTGCTCTCTCTGAAATGAGAAAGCAGATTCACCAGGCATTTCAAATCTCACCACCTTGTTATGACAATCCAAGGTAGCATAGTGAGAAGCCAACCAATCCATGCCTAGGATCACATCAAAATCTACCATATCAGGAGCTATTAGGTTTGCAAACAATTCCTTGCCTCCAATAGATACCACACATGAACGATACACACAATCAGCTAACAAAATTTCTCTAACCGGAGTAGTCACAGCTAAAGTCTCATCCAAAGAAGAAGGACTTTTGGCAAGTTGAGTAGCAAATGACAAGGATACAAAAGAATGTGTAGCCCCGGGATCAAACAACACATGTGCATCTCGAGAAAAAATAGGAAGTATACTTGTAACCACTGCATTGGATGCCTGAGCATCCTCACGAGTCATGGCAAAAACCCGGGCCTGACCTCTCCCTGCCTGTGCCTGACCTCTACCACCAGACCCTCTACCACTCTGTTAAGCCACACCAGAACCTCTACCAGAAGAGCCCCCAAACTTCCTGACAGGAGCAGAAGGAGGCTGAGAAGATGCTAAAGCTGCTGGTGCTGATGCATGACTAGATGATGGTTGCGTCACAACCACTAGACAATCCCTCCTAATATGACCTGCCTGGCCGCACTGATAACACACACCCTACTATCTCCAAAACAAGTCCCGGTATGAAGTCTCCCACAAGTAGGACAAGGAGTAGAAGTCACTCCAAAATGCCGCTGTGGAAAAATGGTTCGTGAAGATTTCCCTTGATCTGATCTACGACTCTGCGTTGTACCAAAAGACTGCCCACTAGAACCACCTCTCTGTGATATCGCTCTCTGTTGCACCTGATAACCGGGCACAGAACCCACACCAACACTGGGATGACTACTCTGCGATCCCTCAACCCGTTGTTTCTTGCAAGAATCTCGGTCATTGTTCCCTTTCTCCTTTTGTCGCTGCTCAAGCTATAATGCTAGACTCAAAACCTCAGCAAAAGTAGAACAGTTAGACCCAACCATGGATCTAAAGATGTACTTCCCTCAACCCTCTGATAAACCTCTTGACACGCATCTCCTATGTGATAGGATAAGGAGCATGCCTAGAAAGCTGAGTAAAACGAGCACTGTACTCTGAAACTGACATACCCTCAGTTTGCTCTAGTCGCTCAAACTCATGAGCCAACCCATCTCTGACACTCTCTGGAAGAAAGCGAGCCATGAACAACCGAGATAACTCACCCCAAGCCAACGAAGGTGATCCAACTGATCTTCTACGTGTCCTTGTATCAAACCAGTCATATGCCATACCCTCTAACTGAAAAAGATGCCAACTCCACGGCCCGGATATCCGAGCAGCCTAACGCCCTTCATAGTCTCTCTAGACCATCAATAAACCGATGTGGGTCCTCATTTGCATTAGACCCGAAAAATATAGTGGGTTTGAGCTTCATGAACTCTGCCTAAGTAACCTCAATACCTCCCGCCATAGCACCAGGCTGCTGATCTACCTGTCTAACCCCCTGCTGGCCATCAAGATTCTGTTGTTGATTTCCTTGTTGTTGCTCAGCAACAGCTCCAACAAGCTGTTGCACAACCTGTTGTAACCCCTGTAAACCAACTGTAATCTCTGCCATCCCTAGATTACCTCGCCTCGCTCTGGGCACCTCAGCATTGGCTACCCCTGCAACCGATCCATGCCTACCGGCATTAACGTCCCGTCTACCTTGACTATGGCCACGACCTCGACCCCTTTGAAGAGGGTCGCGGGGTTGGGAAGCAGACTCACCAGAAGCTTCCCTTCTAGTAGGAATCTTAGTCCTTGGTGGCATCCTCCCCTAAGAAAAGATCATGTATCAAATAATGGACAAGAGTGTAGGGAACTTAATAAGGAAACTGAGCAACATTTACACAACAAGATTCTTGATCATCATAAGGTATATAATAGCTTCCTACAAGTACATTGTGCCCGAGTCCACAGTTACTTGTATGAATCTATTATCACCTTATGTCTGCACCTATTAGGACCTACAACAAAAGCTCTTATACCAACTTTGTCACGACCCAAATCCAAGGCCGTGATCAGCGCACAGGTTAATATCCTTAGCCTGGCAAGCCTAAAACAATAGTACAATACTTGACAAATGATTTTCCAAGATAAACATATTTTCGGGATTTTATAGAAATTTTGACAGTCTCCCCTATATTTTGGATATCCCAAAATTTACAGAAAATCCTGTTATCAACAATTACCACCAGCCAGAGTTTCCAATACCACAATATTTATCCAATCAACATCAAAATATACATCTCAATATAAAACAATGACTAAACTCCCTATAGCTGCAGAATATACATATAGTCCCAAAATAACATCAAATGGCCACCAACACAAGGAGGCCTACCAAAATGAAATAACAGTAGAACTTGATCAAATGAGTCTGCCAGCAGCCTGGTACTCAGCTGCCTGGGAATCTAGATGAAAAACAATAGAAAGGGGTAAGTCACAAAGACTTAGTGAGGGCCTAACAACCACCATGAACTAGAAGGGAAACATACCAACGCACGAGTTGTTCGATAGAAACAATTGACAATATAAAATTTATTTCTCAACATAAAACTTTCTAAACACATGATTTTGATAAATCCCACAATCTAAAATAACTTGTTTCTAATATCCAAGAGGTAAGTTTTTCGTTTCCAAAGCAATGTAAATTTATCATGTATAAATTTAATAAGTAAATCTGAAATGAAATTAATTGAGTAAAACACAAATCATATGAAATGTAAATACAGCAGGGATCACTCATGATAAAACCGAGAGGCGGCTCCATCTCGCTGATAGCTCTCTCCTCCGAAGGGTGGCCTTTCCCATGGGGCGGCTCCATCTAGCGGATAACCCTCTCCTCTCCAGAACCATGTCCATATCTCAATATCATCGGGGAAAACTACATCTCGCTGATATCCCTCTCCTCCAAGAGTGGCCTCTCTCTTGGGGCGGCTCCATCTAATGGATAGCCCTCTCCTCCTGGAATCATATCATGACATCTGGGGCAGCTCCATCTCGTTGATAGCCCTCTCCACAGAGTGGCGACTCCATCTAATAGATAGCCCTCTCTTCCTGGAATCATATCATGTCTCAATGTCATATCATAGCATACCATATCTATCATATCATATCATCGGGGGCAGCTCCATCTCGTTGATAGCCCTCTCCAATGAGTGGCGGCTCCATCTAACGGATAGTCCTCTCCTCCCGAAATCAAACAACTAGGTGCACGTAGGCCGTTATCATCCGCTAATGACATACAGGGTTCTAACATGGATCCCAATAATATAAGTATCAAATTTATTCTATTTTCTCAAAGTCTCTTCCAAAATTAAATCTCCAATTTCATCAATCATAATCAATTTAAATTTATAAAGCTTTCAACCTTTGAAATAAATTTCATAGAGAATAAAATCAATAAAAGAGTATGTCTCCCAAATTTATTAAGTAAACAACATTAAATAGAACAAGATAAATTAAAATAGTAATTATAAAAATATTAAAATAGGCTACGATGACCGTTAAACCACTCACAACTATGGAGAGTCAACCAAACTGCTTCCCAACAACTTCAGGAGTATTATGCGAGGTAGAAATCAACAGATCTGAGCATCAACAAATAATTCCAACATTTAGTAATTTATTTGAAGCTCTAGCTATTTATGGGTAACCATAAAATCCCTAAAACTAGTGCCCAAGCTCTAAAAATAATTCCACCTAAGGTTAACCCATACCAATAGCCTAATTACAAGTTGTGGGTTTACCTTAGAGAGTCGAAACGGACAACCTTTACGGTGTTGGTACTCTCCTTCTTCCTCAAAGCACTATCCCTAACACCAAAAAGTTACCAAACTGAGTTCCAGAAAAAAAGGGGAGTGAGTAGAAATTATGGGTTTCATTACCTTTCAATGGATGTAAGGGAATGAGAGGAAAATGAAGCACCATGTGAAGAAGAAGAAGAAGACGAAGAAGACGAGGAACGGAGGGGGGTCGCACGAAGAAGAAGAGGAAAAAATGGGGGTTGAGGTTTTTCGCTCCTCGTATATGAGAAGCTAACCTCTGTTTGTTTTTTTTTTTAATGAAACGGTGCGTTTCAATTTACAACTTCATCTCTATTATCTCCTTCCACATCACCCATACCACCCTCCATAACTGTCTCCCATACTCCGTCACAGCAAGCATAATAAATAGAATAAACAGATATTTAGGACAGTAGAAATGATGGTTCGTAAGAGATGGTGAACTATACCGGGGGGTTATTCGAAAAGTGTAATTCATTTTTCATTTTTTAGGTTTGAAAAACTATTTTTCATTTGTTATGTAATTTAATAAAGGCTAACATATGTTTTTTATCCCCAAAATATCATGATTTTCCTATTTTGGTCCCCCAAAATATTCTTTTTCAAACTAATCCCCCAAAAATTATAACGCATTCCTATTTGGTCCCTCCTTTAGTGCAATGTTAAAAGTCTCTATTAAATACGTATGTGGCAATTTAGGTGGACAAAATAATCCTAAATGGCATTCTCATGTATCATCTAAAACATCCTAAATGGATTTTTAGTAAGGGTTGGTCATATTATTGTTTGACTTGTGTTAGGGCACAATACCTTGTGGTAGGAGTTGCATGAACCAACCCGCACTAGTGACTAACCTCATGTGAGAGGTTGATAGTTTGTGAAGAAATCAGTGTTGTTGCTTGAGTGAAGAAATCGTCGCGTGAGATTTGTTGAAGTGGAAGGGTTCAAAAGATAACGTGTTTCCCCCTTTAGTGTTGTTGTATTAGGAAGAGGAACCATGAGAGGGTAGAGGAAACATGAGGGGTTTGACTTAACATGAAGGCCGCATTGCATCTAACCAAGTGCAATGCAATGTAAATGTGAGAATTTAAAATTGTATGGATTTGACTTAACAAATGTAACTTAATTCAATATTTCTAACACATGAAGTTTTGGTTTCCAAGGGTGCTGGTTGATCAACAATTGTTAGAGGAAGGGGAGCAATATTTGGTAGAGGAAGTGGAGCAGCACCATTGGGTAAATTAGAAGCAGGGTTAGGGTTTTGAAAGAATGTTTAGGGATTTCTTAAATTTAAAAGCCTATGAGCTTTTATGACACATAAGATTACACATGGGAATGTCATTTAGGATTATTTTGACCACCTAAACTGCTACATAAGCATTTAATAGAGACTATTAACGGTACAGTAACAGATGGACCAAATGGGAATGCATTATAATTTTTGGGGGACTAGTTTGGAAAAAAATATTTTTGGGGACTAAATGGAAAAATCGCGATATTTTGGGTGACCAAAAATATATTTTATCCTTTAATAAATTACTAAATTTGTTAATTGATAAATTAATGCCACATGGGAGTGAAAATGTCATATCATCTTCTACACTAGCGCAATCAAGGTGCGAGAAGCAGCTGAATAATTCGAAATTAATGAAGAAAAGAGAAAGAAAATGAAAGTAGAAGAGAATAGAAGTGGAGAAGACGTCACTGGTGAAGGTAATCCCTTCAATAGATAACACTACAAGAAATCAACGATTTAGCGGTGAACGGGTAGCGTCGGCCACGACACTGTCGCTAGTAGCGTTGGCAAGCTGACGCAAAGTTGAATTTTAGTTTTTTTTTTTTACATTTTTTATGTAGCATCGGCCTAACCAACGCTAATTTTATTAAATAGCGACGGTCTAGCCGACGCTAATGGTAAAATAATTTTTTTAAAACTTTTTTATTTAGCGTCGGCCTTCGTAAAGTTTGTGTCGGCCTGACCAACACTAATTTCTTGTTATTATTTCACTATATATATATATTATTTTGTACTATATATTTTAAGAATCAAACATAGCGTAACAATAATGTTTCTTCTTGGTATCATGTAGGTTGCAAGTTCGATCCTCACAATTGATAAATCTAGAGAGAAAGGATTTTTGAAAAAATTATTAGTGACGGTCAGGCCACGCTATTAGCGAACAACCATGGAACTAGCGATAGCCTGGCCATCGCTACATAGCGTCGGCCATAAAATGTTGTCGCTACTGCATTAACGACGAGACTTTTAGTGACGACTGGTGGGTTGTCGCTAATTATGAAATAGCAATGGTTTTTCCCCTGTAGCAACGGCTTTTGGCCGTCGCTAAAAACCAATTTTCTTATAGTGTAAGTCTCAGATGTAGAACCACCACCAGCTCATGGAGCAGGATAAGATTCACCGTGGTTTAAGTAAGAACCACCAAGCATTCTCAACTCACACAAAATGAGAGAAATAAGTTAAACTTTCATAAAATGAGCATTAAAAATCACATATACAAGAAGACCCCTCCTATTTATAGTCTAAAAGAGTGGTCATGTGTGAAAAAAAAAGGCAAGGAAAATTAATTCTATCTTAAGTGAGTGTTGAACCCTCAACCCCAAGATATCCTAAGCCTTAAACTAGGTGCCCCACTTAAAAGAAAACAAGAAAGAAAAATATATACAACTCAAATAAACTATAAACTATCAAACTAAAGAACTTAGGCAATGACCATGTGGCCTATTAGGAAAATTAAGAATTAAACTAAGTAAGGAAATTATCAAATATGAGTCTTGACACCTTGACCCTTAAGTGGGAAGGTAAATGTTGACCCATGCCAGGGAGGTCAACCCCTCACAGATGGGCTTCTTAGGTCTTGCCCCCTTTGCTGGCCCAAGCTACTCCAGCTCCATCCTCTTCCTTTAGGCAAATGCCATCAGAATGCTTCATGAACCGATAAGTAGGTAAGTTCCTCGCATCGTTTTAGTACATTCTTGTCAGCAAATTGATAATCAGTATGTTTCTCGCAACCAATATCTGAGTCGAGGTTTTTACCTCGTTGTGAACCTTTCACGTTGTTATGGCGATGGCCGAGACTTTAACGATTGAACCCTTTGACGCCCAAAGACATGAACTTTTCATGCTTTATGAAACACTCTAACATTAAAATAAACTTATAATATCGTAGAATAAATATCATGTTATTGAATATTTAATGACTTATATTAAATATTACTCACACTATTTTAATTCAAATCAACTACCCTCAACATTGATTCGGAAAAATCTGTTGAGTCTCAAGACTTTAAAAGTCTAAGACACCCCTTTGATAAGATTTTGATGATAATAAACTTAAGAAAAACTCTTTATAAGTCTTCACATAAAATCTAATGGATTTTTGTTGTTTTAGATAAGATCAATTATCTTATATTCAAGGGCTATCTGAATCAAATATTGGTTCGGAAGGAAGATTGATCTGAAGTGTCCAAGGCGTTCTGAAGCAACAATGTTATGAAGTTTCTTCTGAAGTCTAGAGTATGATCTGAAGACTGAAGAGCTATCTAAAGCAAAGTTGTTTGAAGCTAAGACCCTTTCTAACGTGGAAAGTCAAAGTCTGACTCATTCCTTCACGCAACCTCAAAACACAAATAAGGAAAGACAAAAGATCACTTTTGGCTTAAGTTTGAAAATTAAGCACAAATGAGGAAATGTTGCGCAACAGATTTTGAAGAAGTCAGAACTGTAACATCCCAAATTTATAATTCTTTTGTAAAAAGAATTAATAAGGGAAGAGGTTTTATAAAAGGAATTAGGGAAAAAAAGGAACTAGAAATGAAAACTGGAAAATTAGGATTTTGATATCCTCTCTCAAGCGAGAAGGTCTCGCTTGAGCGAGCATATCAGAAAAATGGGAAAATTTTGGCTACTGTCATGCTCGCTCAAATGAGAGGGGCTCACTTGAGCGAGCATATCAGTAAAAGATGGGGAGAATGTTTCTGGCTTGCTCGCTCAAGAGAAGATCCCTCGCTTGAGCGCAATTCAGGGGAAATTCCAAGGATGCTCTCTTGAATCCCCTCGCTCAAGCTCAATTCAGCTCGCTTGAGCGCAATTCCAAGAGTTGCTCTCTGGAATATTCCCGCTCAAGCGAGCATCCTCTCGCTTGAGCGAGAAAGCGTGTACTCCAGGATTTCATTAATACATTCTATGTATTGCAAGAGCAAGAAAACCCTTTTCTTTTTAAGGTTTGAAGTATTAGAGTAATCACTTATTAGCTATCATTAATACATTATATATATTGCAGTGGCTAAGTTTCATAGTGAGCATTAAACTTTAGTGATTCCTACCCATGTGTAGGCCCAAACTAATGGATTGACCTATTTAGTCTTACTAATTGAGCTTCACATCACATGGACCTTTAATCTAATTAAAAGCCCAATTAAAACCATGTAATGGATTTAGTCTCCAAGTCAGCCCGTTCTAAGTGTGACATTGTTGGTTCCCATTATATTGGCAGTAATATTAAAGTATTATTTTAATATTACAAATAGCGAATGATATCTAGCAAAACATCGCTACTACCCAAATAACATGAATGTCAATGTGATTTGATTTATAACCAATATGCGACCAATGTTACCCATATGTATAGTCCCTTTGTCCATATATCTAGATTGAACACAAGGCATAGAACACGTCATCCTTATATAGTTCAATCTTGGTTTCTTGATTTCTCGATTAGACTTATAACAAATAATATTAATATCTCATACTAATATTATTTGGGTACGACCATACACTTTATAGTCTCACTCAATAAAGGGGCCCAAGATATAACTCCCATTATGTGGGAGGGACAAATCCAATCTAATCACTCACATCCCTCCACATGATTTGTGGCATACTCGGTAACCACCTTTATAGTCACCGGGTTAGGCACGACGTTTGATGGCACCAAAGTATACAACTTCTCATGTTGGAAACCATACCCAGCCTTGACCTACGACCCTCTCTCGGGCATAGGAATTTACTGAGCGCGTAACCCTCATACTTCACCACCCCCCAAAGTGGCTTATTCCACGAAGGGAACCTTGCATTGTTTAAATCCATGACCTCAGGGACTTATAGTCACAGATTCCTTAGAACCACTACCAATTGAGGGTGGCAAAGTCCCTGAGGTCATGGGTTTGAACCACAGAAGGTTCCCTTCGGGGAATAAGCCACTTCAGGGGGTGATGAAGAATGAGGGTGGCGCGCCCAATAAATTCCTAGGCCCGAGAGGGGGTCGTAGGTCAAGGTTGGGGCATTACAATTACATCAGGTCAAATAACCACATACACCATTCTCACTATGAGAATTACTAATGACATACATAATAATCCATATAACATTCCCATGGTGGGTCAGTCTGGTACACCATAAAAACCCTTTAATGTGTATCCATGTGAAAGATTTGATATCACATATCCATGACCAGTGAGACATAGTAATCAATCTACTCACATACTAGTCTCGATGTATCATTGTTGTCCTTATTCATAATAATATTCGACTAGGGATAATTTGAGAATGACGTTCTAAAGTAGCCTATAGAATCTCACTATCAAGTCAAACTTGATATCTTACAGCCATGAACAAGTCACTCTAAGGACTTTATCATATTAATTAATTAATATAATAAAGAATGCCTTTTATAATTAACATGACATATATTGTATACTAAAATAGGTCAATATACCATTGGCCTCTAGGGCATACACCAATGATAGAGGACGAGTGCAACAACGATAATTATTCACTTCAGTAATGGAGGTTGGTAGATAGAGTAGGACTCATGCTACACAGGACGAAGAATTCCCTCTCTAATAGTAGTAGCTAACACGGACAACTTTGTTAGATTAGAGTATCCATTTGTTAATACTAGTTGTTACGCACAACCATGGTGGAGTTCAGCGCAATATGATCACCAGGACCAGAGTTGGCACACTTGCCTAGTTAAGGGATTTTATTTTGCATATATATTTTGAAATTGCTCTTTGCACCATGATGTATTGTAGAATAAGCAATCTCGCCCTATTGACTTATAATATGTGTGTGTGTCTGTGTGAGGCATAATCAATTATATTTCCATTGTTTTATTTTCCCGTGAAGATTACAAGAAACATTTTGCAATAAATTTCGCTGCATTTCTGGTAATATTTTATTAAATAAAACCTTAATTACCGAGTGTGTAATAAGTTCTGCCTAAAATTTGTATCAGGCATGTTCAAAGCTAGCAATTCGGGCTACCCAGCCGACCCAATACAGGTAGCATGTTTTTACAGGCTGGGCTAAAAAGCACAAGAGTTTTTCGGACTTCTAAAATAAAGGCCGGAGCCCTATATTTTTATGGGTTTATGCGGGTAGTGGGCTTTATCGGGCTAGGCTAAAAAGCTCGAGAGTTATTTGAATTTATAAAATAAAGGTTCGAGCGAGCCCTACACTTTTACGGGATTTTGTGGGTCGGGCCAGTCGAGTTAGCCTCTTTTGTCGACTCTAGATATGTGGTGTGGAAAGGAATATATGAACTACTCTTAGATTTGACATAAAAAAAACTTCGGCTAAAGTATGATTTTGGTCCCCTAAAATATCCTAAATTTTCCCATTTGGTCCCCAAAAAATTTCCTTTTCCAAATTAGGCCCCAAAAAATTCTAATGCATTCTCATTTGGTCCCTCAGTTAGTGCATCATTAACTGTCTCCATTAAATGTCTATGTGGCAGTTGAAGTGGACATACTGATCCTAAATGACAATCCTATGTGTCATTAAAGGTCATATCCTCTTACATTTAAGAAATCCCCAAACATTCTTCCAAAACCTTAACCCTACATCAGCATTACCCACTTGTGTAAGTTATTGTGGGCGGTAATCTTTGATGGTGAGAGACAATGTTGGGCGGAGGTTTGGGAGCTTGGATGGGCAATGGATTGGGATGAAGTGTCTTGACAGTGAGCACCAGTGGTGAGGTTGACAGAGTGTGACGAAGGATGCTTGGGGTGGTTCATTTGTGGCGGTTTCGTCGCGGGTTTGGTGGTTGGGCGTAGCGACAAGGAAGACAAGGCCTTGGTGACTGCTTAAACGACTTCATGGTGATGGGGAGCAACAAGGAATGATGTGGAGGTATGCGATGAATGGTTGGGATAAGGTGGCTCAGGTAGTTGGTCATGGGTGGCGCTACAGTGGTGGTTAAATTTGATGGTGGTCACAAATTTGGTTGGTGATGATGGGATGACAACGGGGTGGGGAATGTTGGTGGTGTGTGATGGGCCATGGGGAGAAGGTAACAATTGATTCACATAGAGAAAGGCAAGGAAGGTGGTTCCTTTGGGTGTGATGAGTTGGGTTGAAAGTGATGATTGTGGGTTGAAGGTGTAACAAAGAAGATGGAGGCTTGGGTTATTTCAATAGAGGTGGCAGCGTGAAGCTTTCACGGTGAGACAGTAATAATGATGACTTGATCGGTTCTATAGGAGTGGGACATGTTGGTTTTAAAGGGAGAAGAATGATAGAGTGAGAAGATGGTTCTTGGGGGAAATAACAAGTTTAGGGCCTGTTTGGTTTACATTTTCATTTCCTATTTTCATTCTGTTTCCTGTTTTCTGAAATTTTACAAAGGAAAAACTGAAAATGCTGAAAACAACAAATTTTTGTTTCCAGCATTTCCAGTTTTTCCTTTATAAAATTCCAGAAAATATAAAATAGAAACAGGAAATGAAAATACAAACCAAACAAGTTATTCTCCTACAATCCCCTTTTAGATGACACATAGGATTGAAATTTAGGATTATTATGTCAACTTCAGCTGCCATATAGACATTTAATGAAGATAATTAACAGCACACTAATAAGTGAACCAAAAAGAAATGCGTTAGAATTTTTAGGAGACTACTAATTTAAAAGAGTTTAATATATGTACACTGTTAGTGTAAAGAAGTTTTACACAGACATCTAATGATGTGCTGCCACATCATTTAATGAAAATGACACCTCATGTGTTATTAAATTTGAGTAAACCACCAATTCGGTCCCCATCATTTACTACCGACTTCAGGTTAGTCCCTAATGTTATAGAAATTAATTATTAGTCCCCAACGTTTTGCAACGTCAAGCACGTTAGTCCCTGACGTTAAATGACTTCTGTTAATGTTAACAGAATTGTGCAGGCGCACACTTAAGTGCCAGGTGTCGTCTTCCTATGCTCTTGTAAGAAATTTGAGCTGACATTTCTACTGTAGCAACCCAAAAAACCTTCAATTTAGTCCCTGGTTAAAAAAAATAAAAACCCCAAATAAAGTTTCTTTTCCCTTTATTACAGAGAAACTATGTAGCTTGTAGCCGTTAGGGACGAAGCTTCACTACCATCATCAGACCCCAATCTTGGAGATCGAGTTCTGTGCTAGTTGAGCTATTGGCTCATTTGCTCCTTTTTTCTTTATTATTTTGTTTCTATATGACTTTTACAATACATAGACCAAATCACACAAGATCTTTGCATTGGACAAGCTCATACTGGAGACTCATTGTTTCTTTTTATATTGTGTGCAATATTGTCTCCTTCCTTTCTCTTCATCTTTTTATTGCAGAAAAACTGTTAGCATCTAAAGAAGGTCCTACTCTGAAGAAGATCACTCCGCCTCCTTCTCAATGAAGTTAAAAAGGAAATGAATTGTGTGGTTTGTTTACTAAAACCTGTTTTCAAAGCACCCCAATTGAAAGGTTTGATGTCACCATATGCAGGAGAACCACCAGAAGACTGCCCACACTCATCTCCCATGTTCAGAACAGGTACTCCTAATGACACAAACAAGATGAAGAGGAAATTACGGATTTGTTTGAGTCTTCTTTCGAGGACAGTAGTGTTATTAGTAGGTCCTTCTTCTCCACAATTCCAACTTAACTCTACCGCTAGATCCTCATTGCTGAAGCTGACTAAGTCCACAAGAGAAAGTCCAACATTCCTGGCAATGTAATTAAAAGAGAATGCAGGGCCTCTTCCATCAGAAAACATGTCCCCACTCCCACAAAGCCTTGTTGCAAGGTTGCTAAGAAGATTTTGACCCCTTAAAAAGTTTCTCACATCATTACAAAAATTTGTATTTATTTCAGCCCATCTTATCCAATGAGGAAAACGATTTTCCTTTGCTACCATGTCATGGGGATCCCAACAATTTGCAATGATTTTAGTCTTCAACAGTACTGGGTCAAAAGAAATTGCTTCAACTAATGGAGGTCGAGACAAGTATTCTCCATGGAACCCCCTCAACAAATGTGAAGCATTTATGAAAGAGAAGCCATCAATATGAAACTTAGTTACTCAATGCCGGAGGCTATCCAGAATCAAATTTTGCACTATAGGATAGTTACAATTCAAAGCACTCTGTAACTTCAAATTTTGCAGCTCTTTCTGATGATCCCAATTACAAAGCAGAGGAAGAGACTACAAATCAGTCTCAGAATAAAAAGGGATTACAATCTTGCACAACTATGGTATATTGCACAGCTTGAGGCAATCACTTCCATCGTGGGTATGGAGGTTAATTCATTGGTTAAGGGTAATATAACCTTGCTTCATTTTGAATTAAACTGTTACAAGCTTGGGAGAGATGGGAAGGTTCAACTGACTTATAATTCTTTAGAGAATAGTGACAATGCAACTAAAATGTTATTTTTATTGACCTTTATTTGAGGTTTTTATTTTTTTTGAACCAGGGACTAAATTGAAGGGTTTTTGGGTTGCTACAGTAAACATGCAAGCTCAGATTTCTTATAGGAGCAAAGAAAGACGACACCTGACACTTAACTGTGTGATTGTGCAGTTCTGTTAACGTTATCAGGAGCCATTTAACGTCAGGGACTAACGTGCTTGACGTTGCAAAACGTTGGGGACTAATAATTAATTTCTATAACGTTAGGGACTAACTTGAAATCGGTGGTAAACGATGGGGACTGAATTGGTGGTTTACTCTATTAAATTTAATAAATGATGTGACAGCACACCATTGAATGTTTGTATAAAGTTTCTTTACCGTGACCGTGTATACTAATTAAATCCCGAAATGAAAAAAAATCAAGATATTGCCAAAAACTTTCCCATTTCCATATATACTACTTACTTAACGGTTCAAATACTAGTTCAGTGCCGGTTCACAGACGGTCCATTTTCAAATCCTATCGAAGTAGTAGAAATTCGGAATACTCGATCGAGCCACTCAGTGAGTGTTGCGCGCAGACTTGAAACAGACGATTCTAGACTTGTTTGACAAGCACAGCACATCCCGAACCAAAAGGTTCTTCACACAAACGCCATTTTTTCCTTTTTCTTTCATTCTTTTCTATTCTTTTGTTTCATTTTTCGTCTTGTTTAAATCGCAGCTGTTTCTGGCAAAGATACTTGGCTTGGCACTGGGAACCACTATTTCATTTCTAAAGCCCTTGTTCTTCTTCTAACTCAGAAAAGGGTTTTTGTGGTTTTTCTGTTAAGAGCACTAATTGACGATGAATATCGAACCCTTGGATTTGCTCCGGTCCAATCTCTCCCGAGTTCGGATCCCGGAACCGACCAATCGCATCTTCAAGAACGAATGCTGTGTTTCTTTCGACACCCCGGTAATCTTTTTTCCTTCTTTCTTCAACTTCTTGTTTTCTTTCTTTTATTAAATTTGATTTTTCTTTTTACTATTCGAACGCATTAGGTTCTTCTTGATAACCGCGCTGATTGCTTATTTAACTATGCTTTTTTTTTTAAAAAAATTTTAAAGTATATTTTGGGTTGGTTGCTCAGAAAGCTTGGGAGTTGATTAGAATATGTACCTGTATTGATGAGTATTCTATTACAGTTGTTTTAAGTTCATCGAAATTATGTGTAATCATGGTTGTTTTGTTATTGTGACACTCCCTGAGGTAGGTTGGCAATTAGAAATATATGGTTTTGGATTCCTTTGATCCTCCCTTGGTCAGTGAGTCTAATTGAAATCCTCGCTGCTGATGATTTCAGCGGTCAGAAGGTGGTCTGTTCATCGATTTGTACACTTTTCTTGCTTTTGGGAAGGATTATGTTGGTTGGAATTATGAGAAGACTGGGAATCCTGTCTATTTGCATATAAAGCAGACAAAGAAGTTAGTTCCAGAAGACAGGCCTTCAAAGAAACCAACTCTCTTGGCTATAGGTATGTGAATCAGGCCATTCTTGGCCACATATTATGACCTTGCATCTCACATAGTAAAATATAATGATGTGCTTCATGACTATTCTTTACTCTTTTTCAATCTTTGTTCAGCTGTTGTTACATTATTACATAACTTCTTTTCTGTGTTTGCCACTTATATTTTTTCTTATTGCACTGGGGTATAGCTGTAATATTCTTGGTATTGGTTTGTCGAGTTTCCAGTTAGCAGTTTTCTGAAGGCTAGATCATTGTTCTTTCTGATAATTTTGAGTTTTTGACAGTCTTCTGTTCTTTTTTAGGATAACATAATTTTATCCATCTTATGAATTTGTAGGTGTCGATGGGGGATTTGATAACAATGAGGTTGAATATGAGGAAACTCATAGTATAGTTATATTACCTGAGTATGTGTCTCTTCCATTCCCTTCTGTCGAATTGCCAGAGAAGGTACATACTGCCTGCTTTTTAGTTTTTTCTGTCTGTTTCTCCCTTTTATTAATTACAGAGAAGTTGTATGCTACAAAGGAGTTTAAATCTATTTATCTCATTTGTGGAAATATTTTAGGTAAGGTTGGCAGTTGATGCAATCTTACTAGCTGATGGTGCTGAACGGAAGGAGCAACTTGCAGCTTGGACTGCTGATAAGAAACAAGTCAGTCCATATGCAATGAATTTGCAACAGATTGACAATAGTGTTGTTATTCCACCTTCTGGGTGGAAATGTTCGAAGTGTGATAAGACAGACAATCTGTGGCTAAATCTGACTGATGGAATGATTCTTTGTGGGAGGAAAAACTGGGATGGGAGTGGTGGAAATAACCATGCTATTGAGCATTATGAACAGACACGCTACCCTCTTGCTGTAAAGCTTGGGACTATTACTGCTGATCTTGAAGCAGCAGGTGATGCCCCCTTGCTGTATATTGTTTTGTCTTTTATATGTTCCTATTAATTTCAATGGTTTACTTGTATTGCATACAATTTTTAATCCTGAATTTTCACATGAAATGAATTGATGTCTTTTTTTATTGGATTTGTATCCATTGGGACTGGCTGGGTTCGAATCCGCAGATCAACTGTTAATTTTTATGATAGTGT
This sequence comes from Sesbania bispinosa, assembly GCA_026901365.1. Taxonomy (NCBI): domain Eukaryota; kingdom Viridiplantae; phylum Streptophyta; class Magnoliopsida; order Fabales; family Fabaceae; genus Sesbania; species Sesbania bispinosa. The sequence continues at coordinate 169,006 of QLOH01000806.1, read as the reverse complement.
GGTCGGTTGATTATGCAGTTTTTGCCAAGCTATATTTTTGCTAGTGCAGCAATGGGTTCTAAATACTAATTAAACAGAAATTTAATTATCAACTATAATATCTCAATACTGGTGGAAGAGTCGTTCCTTAAACAGAGGAAGAAATTGAAAAGTATGAGGAAGTATAAACTGGAACTGTTTTTTAGGAGTTTTAATAACTTTTAAACAATGTTTTCTTTACTTGGGTTTGATCCACCCCAATACTAAGTGATTTCTATCTGGTAAGGTTTTTGTAAAGATAGAAGTGTTTACTTTGAATGTTAGATGTGAACTTGCAACTTCCGCATGCTGTCAAGTGTTGAAAGAGCTAAAATACAATTTTATTATGATTTTTTTCAATCGAGCTTTAAAGGTCATTATTTTATTTTAGTGCATTTATGCAACTGGGACACACTTTCACACTAAATAGGTGTAGTTTTTAACCCGAGCAAATAACTTAAACTATATGCTTTTAAATATGCTGTGTGGAGTAGATGATGAATATTTTTCTTTGCTTCACTGTGTGCTAATTATGGGTAATGTATTGTGGTAGCTCAGATGTTTTCTCCTATCCAGAGGGTGACAGTGTCTTGGATCCACAATTAGCACAACATCTGGCATTTTTTGGCATTGACTTTTCATCACTACAAAAGGTTCAATTTTTTTTTTAAGTTTTGTAGTTTCACTTTTTCTTGGACAGTTCTTAATTACTCATGGCTTCTGCACTTGTTGACTTTATCTCTGCTTTAACTTAAAACGTAAAACTCAAAACTGTGTTATTTATCAAATTCCCTCCGTTCATATCGGATAGGAGAAACCAATAATATTTCATGATGCAGCCTTTGAGAGTTACTTTTGTAATAGGAAGGCATTTTAATAGTTCACTGCTTAATGTGGCATTTGAAAAATCGTATTGTTTTTTTCCTTATGTATCTTGCTGTCTGATAACTACCCAAATGATTGCCTGCCCCCCACTTCCCCCACATTCCCTTCATATACATGTCCACCCTTGCAGATTCCAGCCTTGCTTCTCTAATTTCTCACTGCCATGTGTCCATTCTGTTAGAGGCTTGCATAACAAACTCCACCACTCCATTTCCCACATTATTTCCCAACCTACCTGTATTCCTCTTCTCCCTTCAGCAACAAACCACAATTGGAGGCCCATAATAAGCCCATCAATGTCGTTAGGGTATTGTGGTGATTTTTTATCCATGTAGCCAACCCCACCTAGTAGGAAAAGGCTTGGTTGTTGTTGTTGTATCTGGCTGTCATGAGGTTCATGCAAACATATTGTTGGAATGGAAAAGTCCTTTCGGACTCTTGTACTGTTGCATGATTACATATTTTATTTTCTTCTGCTACTATTGCTAATGCTGAGAATGAGATTAGAAGGGTTGCATGTCTCAAAGATGTAGGACGTGCTTTTTGAGATGGGTAAAGCACTTTTTTTGTTGTGGGATACCTATAGAATTTAGTGTTTGGAGGTTTTTCGTGCCAGTGTTGTCAAATAGCGGAAATAGCGGCGCTATAACGTAGCGGTTTTTGATGAATCCGCTATGAAAACCGCGATGCTATTGCAATTCCGCTATAAGCGCTATAGTGGTCGCTATAGCAGTTGCAGCGATAGCGGACATAGCGGTCATAGCGGAAAATGGGTAATTTTAGGGTTTTTTTTTTTATAATCATGATATTGAAGAGTCACAACATGTGTGCTGCACATGACTCGTTTTAGCAAAGGTAATACACTATTCACACTACCACTCATGAAAAATCAAAAGGGTAACCCTTTCAACACATAAAAGGACTGGTTGGGAAGATGGATGGTAGGATGACGTTGGGAATGAAAGGGTCTTTGGGGATGAAAATTATGATGAGGCACTTAATTGGGAAACTGTTTATAGGGCTTTAGAAGTTGGAGAACCTAGAACTTATACTAGGAAAAGAACTAAAAAGAGAAAGGAAGCCCCTAGTAGTGCAGGTGCTGCCTCTAAAACAAAAGGGTTTGGCTAGTGCATCTTCATCCAAAGAGGGGAAAGAGAAAGTGGTTGAAGTGGAAGATAATCCAGTTTTGGAAGAATCGGATCAGTAGTAGAATTAAAAGATAATGATTCTGAGGATTTAGAAGTAGAAGTTGAAGGATATGCCTCAGTATCTAACAATGAGAACGATGATTATATTGGGGAAGGGGAGGAGAATGAATAGATCCTTTGTCTTTTATGTTTATGTTTTCAGTAATGACTACTTAGTATTATCAGTATTTTGTTTTGAACAATTGAGATTTTGAGTTGAATTTGGACCCGGGCCTAACTCAACCCCAAAAGCTAGCTTTTAGGGTGAGGACTACTCAAGGCTTATATACTATTAAATGGCCTTATCACTAGTCCATGTGGGACTTTCCAACACACCCCCTCACTCCCAGGGCTGGACATCTGGAGCGTGGACACATCAAGGGGTGGGGGCCCAATAGCAGCGAATCTAGGATAGGCTTTGATACCATATTAGATTTTGGACCTAGGCCTAACTCATCCCCAAAAGCTAGCTTTTAGGATTGAGTTAGGCCTTGGTCCAAAATCTAAGATATTATATCACTTTTTTATACTGCTGATTTTTATTGATATGCAGCTTAGTTTTATTTGTATACAGCATGGGTTTTTACATATATAATTAATTTATTTCAACCGCTATATGGCTCCCGCTACGCTATCCCCCATTTCACATAGTGGATTTCAGACTAGTCAATAGCGCGCTATAGCGGCGTAGTGGTGCGGAGCGGCCCCCTTGCCATTATACAAAACCTCATAGTTTCCTGCCACGCTATAGCAGTTATAGCAGCCGCTATAGCGGTATTGTTTGGGACTCAGGTATTGTTTGGGGGTCAGCCGCTACGCGCCGCTATCCACGATTGGTAACTATGGCGGATTTTTGGCTTTCCGCGATCCGCTCTTGACAACACTGTTTGGTGCCTGCATTTCCATTTCAACATGATATATGCTATCACATCCAAACAGCAAAATTCAAATAGTTACATCTCTCTGGAGTTTGAGATGTTCCAAATTTCCAATAACTGGTAATATCTTATTGTTTGGATGCAATACTTCTTTTGATGGATGCTTAAACATAACTACCTTCTGAGGTCGTAGAAGATTCAGCTGGATGTTTGAGAATTAAATTGTCTTGTTACTGAACTCTAACAGGCATAGTGTAAGAGTGTACTTGCCATAAATTAATTATCAAGCGACTCATTTTTAAGTGACCCACTTTCTTATAGTCACACTGAAATGATGATACTTGCCATAGATTAAATGTCAGTGACTCATTTTTAAGTTACCCACTTTCTTATATTTAGACTGAAATGACGACTGCTGAAAGAGAACTTGACCAAAATACAAATTTTGATTGGAATCGAATCCAAGAAAGTGGACAAGAAGTAGATCCAATTTTTGGACCTGGATATACAGGATTGGTCAACATTGGAAACAGGTAGCGTTGGTCCCTACTATATGCTCTGCTTATTATAAAGTACTGTTTTGATATTTCCTTGTATCTTCATTTTGTTTTCTTTCAGTTGTTACATGGCTGCAACTATGCAAGTTGTGTTTTCAACAAGATCCTTCATATCACGGTCAGTCATGTTTTTATTATCTTGTGAACTATTCAGTCCTGTTAGCATTTACTTCAATTTCTGTTATTATTTCATTCATAGGTACTACTTGAACCAGAGTCTAAAGAAGGCATTTGAGGTGTCTCCTGCTGATCCAACTGTAGACCTGAATATGCAGTTGTAAGTGCATGTTTGTATTAGCTTATTTTGTGTTTAGAAAAGCTTATAATAAAAATCTTGTGACTTTTAGCTAGAAAGCCATTTTTGTGTAAAAATTAAGTGAAGCAAACATGGACCGGGTAAGTAGCTTGTTTTAAGTTTTTTTTTATTGATGATACTATCTCTTTTCTAGTAGTCATGTGTGTGAGTGTGCATGTGCGCACATGTGTGTATATGTGATCTATTAACACCACGTGTGAAGTCTTGGCATAATCACACATTTTAATTTTTTATAAATGGTAAATTTTGTCAATCTAACTCTTGGATTGTAAGTTCTCATGAAGCATATCATGTTTACAAAAATTGTATACAATTCAAAACCTAATTGGTACTTCATCAAGCCACTTTATTTTAGTGTATAGTATAGTAATGAAAATATAAATAAATATCTAGTCATGTTTATGTGCGTGTATGTGTGTTTTAGGATAACATTCTGTTTCTTCCATAAAAGAAAATGTTTATTAAAGAGGAGGTACTTCAAGGAGGAGATCCTTTTTTCTCATTATAATTTAAAGAAGTATTATAACAGTTCCATTCATTGACAGGACAAAATTGGGGCATGGTTTACTTTCTGGTAAATACTCTGTTCCAGCATCTGAGGTATGTCTCCATAGCTCGATAAACTTCATTTGAAAATTTGTATTTAGTCTTCACAAATTTATGTTACCTTTGTCATCCAGAATGATGAAAAAGCAAATTTGGCTACCTCAACTACGACTGCTGTAAGTTTTCTGGCTCAATGGTGATTAAAATTATTACTCTATGTATACCTTAATGATTATTGTAGTTTTACGAATTGATTAAGATCTTCTGCAAGAAACATGTTTGTTTGTTTTTTTCCCCTTCAGGGTTATACTCTATACTAGCTTTTTGGATGAAATAATTTTTTACATGGAATAGACTTTAAATAGGATGGGGCTGAAGTTGTTTCTATGGCTTTTGGTTTAAGTTTCAATTCGAAATGAAAGATTCATGTTATTGAATGTTCTCTCACATATCCTCTTTCATGTTATTGTTTCTTATTTTGATGAATTTTCTTTCCCCATTTTCTCTGTCTGCTGCTGTGCACTTTCTTCAAACATTAGAAACAAGAAGGGATACGCCCACATATGTTCAAAGCAGTAATTGCTGCCAGCCATCCTGAATTTTCATCTGTGCGACAACAGGTATGTTTAGCAGCTGCTTTTTACCTGAACAAGAATCGTAGATATAAGAAGCATTTGATATTTCTGTGTTTCTTATATCGAAAGTTATTTATTAATTTCATTTGGAAAAGAAACTTAAGCTCAAGCATATGTGAAAATATATGTTTACTTAGACCTTCATATGAAAGTGTCCCTTGAAGATGAAGTTAAATCAGAATTTATATACCTCTTTAGTTTATGGGGAATGCTTTCATTTCTTTACTCTACTTATCTACCAACATTTGGTGCATCATAATTTCTTGGTAGTCTGTGATAGGAATTAAGAAATTTCACAATAATGTACTATCTTTAGCTGATGACTGGGCCTGTTCAAAATATCGAGGCTATTCAAATTGTCTGACTTTATCATTGTGAGTTGTGACTGCTTTGGTGCATTTTTGGAATCTTCCAGGTGCTGAACATTGGGTTAGAATTTTACATTAACACTTCCTGTGCATGCTGCAATTTTAACATTACTAGTTATAATTGGCAGAGAAACATTTTAAGTCACGCATAATCTCTCTTCCCCGCCCTGTTCTTGTGCATACCAATTGTCAAGTGAGAGAAGTGTTTTTTTAGGGAGGGTAAAGGGCAACTCTTGACTATTAGATATTGTACAAATATTGAAGAATAAAAGACAAGGTCATGTGACTTTTAAGCAATCATTTTATTTTAACAATGTCTTTGAGATCTATGGATAGGATTTGCTCCTCTCACCTCTCATAATCAACAACACGCCTCTATAATAAATATATGAATATAAAAAATTTGGCTCAGCACTTGTCATTCATAAAATGCTGTTGTTAAAATCAAGCAATCAACATTATTTCATGTCTTTCTTCCAATTCTTTCCCTATCTTATTTCATATTGCTTAAGTTTTTTAGTAAAGAGGAAAGAAATTAGTATTTTAAACTATAATTGCAGACTGCAGTGATAATACTCTTAATTTTCACCATTTGAAGTAAGCCCTGCCAGCATTTTTATATATTTATTATATTATCCAAAAGTTATATGTTCTTAAAGGGGACTTGTAGAGCAACCATGCTAAAAGTTCATATTATCTTCTTTGTAATAACAGTTTGAAACAGCTTGGTGGTTTGATTTATTTATGGTTTTTTAAATTAAATATAGGCCTTTTTATGCTTTCTTTGGATTTTAATAAGCATAAAATAGATTGCATATAGACATAAGGTGTTTCGATTCTTCTAAAGTTTCGGCCGTCCTTACTTTAATATGCAGTATATTGTTCTATTTAATGTCATCTTTCTTTACTATCTTTTGACTGCTTGATTCCAATTTGATGTTAGGATGCTTTAGAATTTTTCCTACATTTTCTTGACCAAGTTGAACGTGGTCATGTTGGGAAAACCGAACTGGATCCAGCAAGGTGTTTCAAGTTTGGTATTGAAGATAGAATTTTGTGTTCATCTGGAAAAGTTGCATATAATAGAAGGCATGACTACATTCTTTCTCTCAATATCCCATTGCATGAAGCAACTAACAAGGGTGAGTTTTTTAAGTCACCAACCTTGACCTAACTGAGAACTGAGATGTCTTTGGGATCATAATTCATAAATCTAATACTTGTATTGTTTGCGAAATCTCAGAAGAATTAGAATCCTTTCACAAACTGAAAGCAGAGAAACTTGCTGAAGGAATGGAAATGTAAGTTCAGATGCTCAGAAATCTTATTATTCCCTTCATATGTCTTTTTAGACGCTGCTTAGCAGTTAGCATATTTATTCTGATAGGACTGGTGATGAGATTGTGCGTCCAAGGGTGCCTTTAGAAGCCTGCCTTGCAAACTTCTCTGCTCCTGAGGAGATACATGATTTTTACAGTACTGCTTTGAAAACAAAGACGACAGCACTGAAGTAAGCATTCTGAAGTTTCTAAATGTATTAAATCAAGTTACTATTACAAATACTATACTATTACAATACCGTGCTTGTTGCTTCATATTGGATACAATCTACATTAGGCTATATCATGAATTTTCTTTAGTTCCATGAGAAATTTTATCTATTAAGCGGATCAAAATCGCACTTGATTAGATTATTTTGCCAAGTTAATATAGTTATCATGTTCTTATTATTTGAGCATTCAAAAATCATGTCGATGCTGAAAATTTATTTATTCTGCAGGACTGCGGGTCTGACCTCCTTTCCTGATTACCTAGTGTTACACATGCGGAGATTTGTTATGGAGACAGGATGGGTACCCAAAAAGCTTGGTATGTTTTGTCTTAATATGCCTATTTTTGTTATACAATACTGTTTTTATAAGAATATATTTTGATCTATATATATTGCTAAGCATTTTTCTTCTTTCAGATGTGTATGTTGATGTTCCTGATATCATAGATATCAGTCATATGCGGAGCAAAGGTCATCAGGCTGGGGAAGAGCTGTTACCTGATGGGGGTATGTGAACTTTTCTGTCCAGGTGATATCTTACAGAGATTCAAATATAGAAGAACTGATAACTTCATTTCAATGCAATCATACACATACACACAAAAATGCGTCAAAACTAAATTGTGTTATTATGCCAACATGCTCACCTTTCTTTTTATGTTTGAAGTCCCACTGGTATATGGTAAATGAAATTTTGTCAAGATATCAGGTTAAAAAATTCGTGGCTTACATTGATAATATCATTTTTCACTGCTTATGGTGTCATATATGCTTTTAGTCCAGCTAAATAAGCTTTTTTAATTCTCTCTTTTATAACCGGTTTTCAACTGAACCTTTTTATTTCTTATATTAATAAAGATAGAATATAATTGGTCTGTCACTATGTCTCTCAAGCAGCAAATTTATCTTGAATGAATGATGAAATTGATTATGTAATAATAACCTGAGCTAACTAGCAAATTTGCTTCTCATAAGTTTTGCAATTCTCATTGTCATATAAATCTGTGCTTCTTTCAGCTAAAATAATCTAATTACTATTTTAACTGGAGTCAATCTGAAAATTTTCGAATCTCTTGTCATTTATTATTATCTGTGATTTGCAGTACCTAATGAGGAAGATTCAAACAAACCTTTGGCCAATGAAGAAATTGTCTCACAACTTGTTTCAATGGGCTTTAACCATCTCCATTGTCAGAAAGCAGCTATAAATACGTCAAATGTTGGAGTGGAAGAGGCAATGAATTGGTTACTATCTCACATGGATGATCCAGGTATTTGAAGTTGGGTTTTCTTATTATGTAAAACAAGCTTGTTTGCAAGGTACCTCTTAATGCAGGACATAATGCTAGATAAATTTGTTTTACATAGATATTGACATTCCTATTTCCGAAGGCCATGGCAAAGAAACTTCAAATTTTGACCAATCAAAAGTTGATACTCTAATTTCGTTTGGATTTCAAGAAGATATTGCTAGAAAGGCACTAAAGGCATCGGTAATTTTCTCCATTTATATTTTTTCCATCTTCTCCCTTGTGATTGTAGGATTAAGTTTTGGATAAATTGTGCACGAATGTTTTTGACTGCCTAAATGGAAATTATTGTTATGTAGGGTGGTGATATTGAGAAAGCAACTGATTGGATATTTAGCAATCCCGATGCGTCAGTCTCCAGTATGGATGCTACTACATCAAACGATACATCCATTCCCAATGATGTTGGCCTACCTGATGGAGGAGGGAGTAAGTTGCTTTAACTTCATCTGGTGTATCTAGTTGGTGATTATATTCATTTCATATGAAAAAAAAGAAGAAATGATGGTATTTATCATGAATCATGATAACTTAACTCTACTTATCGTTTAACCACACGACTGATAAGTTTGGTCTTGCTAGTCTGATTTCATATTGCTAGTAAGTGGTAACATTTTCTTTCTAGGATTTGATTGAATGTTGATTACGGACATGAGCCATATGAGACACATACCTAATACACAATTGAAGGTTTAGTACTTGAAGTTTGAAACTAGAAATGGAAAACCATAGTTTCCTTTCATCCCCTCCAAGACTATAATATTGTTCCACACATGTCCAAATTACCTAAGATGAGACCCAATGGAGCTTCCTTGGCTTTCACTTTATTGATTGCATTCTTAATCCTATCTTGTGTAATTGCTTATCAATTGTAACATTCTCATCTTTGACACTAAGTTTACTTTCTTTTTGGCTTTTATTGCCCAACATTTTAGTCCCATACAATATCGAATCTCATGGTCGACATCTCCTTCTATCTTCCCATCATGTTGTCTGATATGGTGTTTGACGGACACCTTTTCAGCATCCTTTCACGTATCATCATACTTAGGTCGAGATACTCGACCAATTCAAGGTTCCTCTTCCGATCTAACCCTACACCAAGACGACAAATCCAGGAAAGCATCTATTCTATAATGAGATGGTCTTTGTGGGCGTACTTGAGGCAATCATATGTCGAAGTTCCCCTTGACCCTTAGGATGAAAGCCCTAGCTTGGTTCCGGTCGCTTCCCTCGCGGTTGGTCAACACTTGTGATGATCTCCCTTCAATGTTTGTGAAATGTTTCACCTTGGCGATCGAGTTACCTTGCAATGCCCACACCCTCTTCATGGTGAAGCAATAGAAAGATGAGTCCCTAAGGGCTTTCCTATCTCGATTTTATCAGAAATCGACTTTGATCCCTAACTTGTCCAAGAACATCTAGCTTTTGTGTGGTGGAGGCCCTGCAATAGGGCTCCCCCCTCGTGCATCCCTAGTTGAATCCCATGTCAAGACGATGGAAGAGCTCATGGAGAAGCCAACCAAGTACACATGTCACGAGATACACTTGAACGGTGTGCCCGCAGAACCCTTAAACTAGGCATTACAAAGAGGAGGCCAATAGGCCAATTAAGAGCGAAAAACTCTAGCCAGGACCAAAGAGGAATGAGGCAATTATGCCATACTCAATGCGTCACTTGCGCGCATATTCCAGGAGGTGTGATGCACACTGAGTTAGTTGGAGCCAAGCACCCGACCCCTCTAAGGAGCATGCCCAAAAAGACAAGTCCAAGTATTTTGCGCGCCTTTCACCATGGTTATGGGCACATGATGGATGAGTATGTGTTGCTTAGGGACGTCACTGCACAAGTGATCTGGAGAGAGTGTCTCAGCCTATATGTCAAGCTCAACTTAGATGAGGGTGGTTTCATATGACAGGAGCATCGACGACAATCCTCATCCTCGAACAAAGACCATGGTAAAAAAAGGAGGCGATCCAGACCCAACCCCGAGGGGAATGACATCACACAAAAGTATAATCGGTCACTGTCCAAATGCCAACACAAGGTCCCTTTGTTTATTCAGATTAAATAATTGTTAGAGGATTTACAGGTGGAGGCTCCTTTGACAACTTAAGGGAAAAATACCTCCAGGCTGTGATGAAGCTTGAGGGCGGATCGTCCTCTTGAAGGGATATAAAGAAGAATGAACTCGTCATCTCCTTTGTGGATGAGGACTATTGGACAATTTCTCACAACCATGATGACCCCATGGTTGTGAGGGCTATTATAGGAGAAGCAAATGACGTTCGTGTGTTCATCGACCATGGGAATTTTACAAACATCGTGTATTATGACGCATTTAAGCAAATAGATAACTTGAATTTGGATCTCCTACCTTATGATGGGGGCCTGGTCGGCTTCACAGGAGAGCTTGTCCAACCCAAGGGATACTTGAAGGCTTGACTTAGATTGGGGGATGCATTGGATAGCTGAACCATTTCGACTAAGTTCCTTGTGGTAGATTGTCTGTGCACCTACATTGTTGTCATTGGTCGACCCTCCTTAAATGCCTTGGGTGTAATGATTTTAATCCAACATCTCGCTCTGGAGTTCCCCGGACGTGACAATTGGTTATCACCGTGTTCGGGGACTAGGTAGGGGTCATGAAGTGCTACCATCTTAGTGAGGATGACTTAGATCCAAGGATAGACACAGAGTGCAAGAAGTCATAGAGCGACCCCAACCTTGCAGGGAATCCAAGTTGCGAGTTGATTTAGCCAGATTGAAAAACATACTATGGAGAAACAAGGACTTGTTTGCCTAGATAGTGGCCGAGATGCTAGGGATAGATTCGATGTTCTGTTGCAACATGCTTTCCTTTGATTCCTTGGTCAAGTTGGTAGCCCTAGAAGAAGAGAAAGATAGGCTCGGAGAGGCCGAAAACGATAGAGGAGGATAAGCTCGAAGAGCTGAGAAAGGCTGACTTCATAAAGGAAGTCTAGTATGCCATGTTGCTGGCTTATGTTGTGCTTGTAAAAAAATCCGACAGCAAATGGCGGATGTGTGCGGATTAACACTGCCGTTAGTGGACAATTCCTCTGGATATGACCTCATTTCCTTTATCGATGCATATTAAGGATATAACCACATTCCTATGTTTTGTGAGGATGAAGAGAAGACTTTCGTCAGGAAATATGATGCATGTCAAAAGCATGCTTACTTTCATCACTTGCCCACGGAGGTCTCTACAGTTGTCATTCTATGACTTCTCCACCAATGAGCCTCAACATTCTTGGTCCATTTCCACTTGCCCCTAGCTAGATCCGATTCTTAATTATAGCTGATAGAATATTAAAATAATATATTTAATATCTTAGAATATCTCTTAAGATTAAGTTTTATCCTATATCTCCTAAGATTAGTTTTCATATTTCTAGATAACTATCATGATTTGTTTCCTAATTAGGAGTCTATATTGATCAGTATAAATAAGCGCCAATACCTAAGTGAACGTGTAGGGTGAGACGGCCAATGAGGTAATACTCTAGTCGCTCAAAAAGCACTTAGTTCCCCTTAGGCCCGGGTAGAATAGTTGGACGGCGTGCTTTGGGCATATATAAAACCACCCTCCATTCATCAATAGGGGGGAACTCCTTTCCAACTTGCAGGAGTAAGGCTGGGTTTAATTGAAATAAGGCATACTTGAGGAACTTCACTTTTTTTATGATGAAAGGGTAGTGGTCCACATCCGAGAAGCATCATTAAAACAGAGGATTGCCGTTCTGTATAACCAATGGGTGAGCCCAAGAAGCTTTGAGGTTGGAGATCTAGTCCTACGTCACATTGACATAGGATCTAGAAATACAGCTCAGGAGAAGCTGGCTCTGAATTGGGAAGGACTATACTGCATGATGGAGTCAACAGAACAAAGGGCATATTGGCTAAGAAGATATTATAATTAGTTGTATCTGTGCCAACTTTTGCACACTTAATTGTAAATTCTTGTACATTACTCAAGTTAATGAAGTGGTGACAGCCCCTTCACCTCTTCGACATCCTACTATTCTTCTGTGCAATTTGTTAAGTATCAAAACCAGTGTGAAGAGCGCCGAGCAAGGACAAACTTTAAAAGTGGTGTGACGAGTGCTGAAATCTAATAATAAAACCAGTGTGGAGAGCATCTAGGTTTGAAATCAGGACTGGCAATGCCCAGGACCTATAAAGAATTTAGCGCAATGCTAAAGCATTTAATGCAGTATAGGAAACTAGATGGGTTATTTTCAACGACGACAAGGTTGGGGCTTATTATCGGGTGGAAAGGTCGTATATAATGTTTGCAAGGGGAAAGGGGTTAAAAATTGTTTCATCATGTTAATTTCATTATTTTGACAATCTGATTTTATTTTGTCTTGTTTTTAATGTTTGGCATTCCACAGGATATCGACTTATTGGAGTTGTTAGCCACAGTGGAACCTCTACTCAGTGTGGTCACTACGTTGCTCACATTTTAAAAGATGGTAGATGGGTTATTTTCAACGACGACAAGGTTGGGGCTTCCATTAACCCTCCCAAGGAAATGGGCTATCTTTATTTCTACGAAAGGCTTGATGGTTAAATAAAGGTAGTGTTAATCATTGAACAAGGTGAATATTTCAACTGTGAAAGACCGCAGGACGTTTTAGAATGGCTCAACATGCCACCTACTTCCGCTGATGTGGGTGATACATATTTGCTGCCCTTGTCTTTGTGGCATGGTAAACAGTCCTCCAATTTGGCTGAATCATTTTTTTATGGGTTCACCAGTAATGCAGCATTCTAGAACATAGACTTTTCATTCATCTTTTAGAAGTTGCATGTTTAGAAATTCAAGTAACAATGGAAGCGAATCACTTTTAAGTGATAATTATTTTCCAGTTTAATATTTTTTTTTATCTAAAACCAGTTTCGTATTCGTTACCTAAACCTCTTTTCATGAGAAGTTATTTAAAACTTAGTTCTTGCTTTACATGGCAGCTAATAGCGAAACAATTGTTTTATTTCAGTAAAATGAACATGATTATAAGTAAAAGAAGCCACCGGTCATCGTATAGTCTATGTGCGTGTATAATTTTTACTTGTCTTAACCGATAAGTTTTTTATCGGATTGTTTTAGCATTAAAAGTTCACAATATGAGAGCATTTATTAATTGAGTTAAAATCTTTTGCAAATATATTCGAAAGTGTTTATTTAAATGTTTACCATTCGGACTTTTTAACTTTACAACAAAAATGTTTATACACCAACATTTTTATTTGCTAGAGGACAATGATACATGATAAAGGTGAATTAGATAATAAAAATTAAAGTGTATTAGTCGTCCAATTGTCACATGATCAGCAGAAATTATTAGACGAGAGTTTTCATAACTCGAGGGTTCCGATGTCAGATTCCTAGGTTCATTGTGATTTTGTACCTACTTGCTAATTGCTATAGCTGAGATCAGATTTGTACACAATTGTCCAAAACAAAAATGAACGATTATTCACTTCACTTCCTGCTTCTATAATCTACATCATGAGTTAATATCAAAATCATAATTATTTTAAAAATTCACAATGCCAGATTCCCAGCGTGTTATTGGAAACTCAACAAGCCAACAGAAAAAGGCATTGGAAAATTGAAGATCATCCACCAATAGGCAAGTACATTTACCATTAATCGTAGTGCACCACCGTTCTCAAAATTTTGGCCAAATAAAAAGGCCACCTTAGTTTTTACGGGGCCACTAGTCCTTCAATGGTATAAGACAGAGACTCTGCCCAGTCAGCTTTAAATAGCAGCGTCTTTAAAGCGTGCAACACGTCATATTCTGGATCAAGTCTCCGCTGCCACCCCTACAGAGGAGACAAACAAAATTCAACATATTCATGTTTAAGCAAGACAGAACAAATTTGGCTTAGAACTCTAAACCTTAAAGATAGTATATCTCTGGAAAAGCAGAACTACTTCATGCCTAGTCCCATATATTAGCCAGAGCTTGTACATCAATTTGCATTTACTCTAGACGCATTTAAATACATCTTGTGATTATTAATGTTTCAATCAATGAAACAATGATATTATTATCATCTGATTTTCATGTTTTATACATTCTGAAATGGAGAATATGCAAAAACTGGCATATCAGGGTTTAGTCAGGGAAGGAAGACCAATAGAGCCTCCAATGAGAAAAGTGAACCAAATTGAAGATAGTATAATTCTGATTACATGCAGTAGAGAAGGCTGGAAAAAACTTCAGGTAAAACCATAAAAAAATACCTTAAACTAAATGGATTTATAGAAATCTTCATTTTTAAGCGAGTCAAATAGCATGGATGATCCATGTAGCAAATTCCACCTAATGGAATACGGTTTTGGTTATTGTTATGTACCAAAATTAAAAACCAACTAATGCTTTAGTTCTCAGGCATTAAAGTATAGTATATTGGTGATTAGGTTTAGGTTTCAGCTTTAACACAATTGACTTAAATACCCTTATTTAAGACGAAAAAGTTGTGTTTAGAAATCTGTCCCCTGTTCTTTCATTAACGCGCACACACACACATATAATTATTCCAAGAAACAACGAAGCATTTTGACCATGTCATGCCAAGAAGGTGAGAAAAGTAAGCTTCATCAAAGTTTATCTAGAGACCATGCATCAACAGACCAACTCCATCAATCAGAACATGGAGAAGATGGACATGAGGCACAATAATGGTTTACTTCAGGTGATAATGAAAAGTAGTGCATTTATAAACAAATATCCCATCACACTTTTCAGATTTTTAAATAATCAGTTATATATAAGTTGAAAGGTATATCCAGATGAGTTATGTCACAGCTAAGAAAAATGTAAGATGCACTTTCAATCATATAGCAATAGCAACACGAGATAAATATCACTCATGCTGTCAACATTCATTTCATTTATAAGGGGCGTAAAGAATGCTTTTTAAAAAGGGTGATTCAGAGGCTGAACAGAACTTACCTCTAGAACCAATGTGGTTACTATCACAGAGCAAATATTGCCATCTATATTGACTTTACAACGCCTAACATGCTCAAGCAATTGTTGCATACGACCAGCTGTGTGGACAGCTTCCCCTTCTGAGGACCTCCAAAACTTAAATGATTTATCCACCTCCTGTTAAATGCTAAAAAATTTTATTCAGGAAATAAATTACATGCTGATGCTGAAACAAGTATTATTACACATTGGTGTGTGTCAATAAAACAACTCTAAACCATTTGTCAACTATATAGCAGTTATGGAGATGCGGGGAAAATAGAATATCCATTAGTTTTTTTAAAAAATCAACTCTAAACCATGTTGCCCTGAAGATGATGCATAATATAATATGTGTACATATGTTTAGACTCCCACTTGCTGACACAGACTAGGAGTCTAGAAGCATCAATTAATATGAATTTTGTTTTGAGGTCAGAACTCAGAAGTGGTATGCAATCCCCACAAAAGAACAGGTTCGGCCATCAAACAAGGGTTCTCATGTTTTTTAATGATGTTGAAAACTCTTGAGCCTAATAACTTGTCAGAACTTTGAGAACCACAAATGTCCAAAAGTTCAAAGTACCTATCAATTAAGGACCTTCAACCCACAACTGTTGATCAGAGGTTAAATGAATGGCTGTGTTTCAGATATAGGATTGTAAGCAAAGGATAAAATTTGTCAAAAATGTAAATGCAGAACAACATTAAGCAGGTAGTGTGTTAATAAGTTATCAGGATGTTGATACAAAGCATACATGGAAAACACAAAACAGTAATTTTTTACCTCAACGAAAGATTTTGGGTCTGGGCAATTTTGTTGTTTTGATAATCTAAGTGTGCACTCTGCAGCAAGGCGGCCATCTTGAAGTGCAACAGCCTTAAAGAATTCCAGTAAATATTCCCGTTCCCTCTTTGAAAGTTCAGTAGTCATGCCTACATCAAGGAAAATGACATGAGGCCTTGACTTAAAGAGCTGTATTGGTGGTGATTTCCTTTTCGCTATACGGACAAGAATATTTCCAGGATGCATGTCTGCATGGATAAAATTATCCACCTGGAAGAAGAGATATATCTAAGTTAAGGAAATAATTTATTTCACTAAAATGTCTGATTATCCATAAGATAACAAATTAGCATTTGCAACTTGTAAATGGGAGATTCATTCTGGTTCTCTATGATGCTTTATCTAGCACATGATTTAAGATAAAATATATTCATAAAACATTCAAATTATGATTATGAATCTTCTCTCATGAAATCCTCAAAGAATTCATCATTTCTTTAACAACTTCATCCTCTTGTCCAAAAATCCCCAAGGAAATGCATATTACAATGAGGAATTTCAATAGAGTAAAATAAATTTTTAGTCCCTATAAAATAAACGAATTTTGATTTTGGTCTTCATAAAATTTTTCTTTTTATTTGCATCCTCCCAAAATCTAAAATTTTGAAAAGCGTCCTTACTGGTGATGTGGCAAGTTAAAAAATTGCCACGTAGACATGAGTCTCTATTATGTGGCAATTTTTTAGATTGTCATGTCACCAACAAGAGTTTTTGTTTAATGTTAGGCTTGTTTTCTGTTCTTTCTTTCTTCTTCTCCATCCTCTTCATTTTCTTTAATTTTTATTTTCCTTCTAGAAACCATATCCATATAATATACAGTACATCTCATTGTGATGTAGTCTGATGAAAACCATACACAACATAAAAGGTATTGATTTCTAACCAGTATCAGTGAGGTTATTGTCAGATGAAGTTGTTTCTGAAGTAATAAGCCTTGAACTTCTCCCATTTAAAAAGCAACACCTCTTTCAAATATGTATGTGTGTGTACAATCTAAAACTATATTAAATGTTAGGTACAATATCATATTATCATTCAATATTTTCATGAACTAGATAACACTATCAACAGAATCTGATAAACACAAATCTACAACCAAGTTATTAAGAAAAGGAAAACAAAACAATTCACAAGAGAATTCAGAGTATTTTACCAAAAGCATCTTTAAAAGCGCATGTGTTCCGATATGAGCTAGGGCACTTCTGATATGCTCATGTCCTTCAAGCCCTTCAACAAAGTGCAAAACACTTTCGCCTTGTTCATAGGTTTCCACCAAAACAGAAGGGTGCACAAGGGGGTACAGAGGTATTGGAAATGAAACATCCTTCCATCTCCGGAAATTATAGATAAAGCGACTAAGATGTGCTGCTTCCCTTGAAAGATCAACTTGAGACATCATATAAACAGCAAATTGCTGTATGCTTTCATCTAATCTCAACCACTTCAAATTAGGGATGAAACATGAAATCTTGGCAACAAGATTGATAATGACAAAATCCCTTCTGATTGCTTCAGAAACTCCTGGATGTCGGACCTTCACTGCTACAACAACAGGCTTGATTTGCTGACCAGGGTATTTGTATTTCAGTATAGCTCGATGAACTTGAGCAATGCTACCTGAAGCTACCGGTTCCTCCTCAAACTTTTCAAATATTTCATTCAACTTGCGACCAAATGCATTTTCAATACATTTTCTGCTATAGCTAAATTTATGTGATGGTGCTTTGGTTTGAAATTCTGCAAGTTCACCACAAAGATCCCTAGGAAAGAGATCTGGTCTGGTTGCGGCCCATTGACCCCATTTAATGAATGCTGGGCCAGCCTTTTCAAGTGTAAGGCGTACAACATGAATCCATGTTTTTCTAAACTGAATGCCAAAATAGCCAACCAAAGGAGCCATAGCTATGCAAGGAGCAAACAAAATGACCAAATAGATAGCCCTAAGAAACAAGATAATAATCTCAATGGCTTCCAAGAGAGCTGAGGTCAAATATACTCGTTTATCTTGTGCATGCAAGTACAGTGAATCTCTTGTCGGGAAAGACTCTGCTTCTGCCAATTTCCCTTGTGTCCAAGCAAGCTCTCCGATTATGAGAGCAATCATACCATGAACAACAAAATTTGATTTGATCATAGCCAAACTTACAGCACGGGCAATTTGACCTGTTGGAGGTAGAGCTGGCCCTTTATGGAAATACATCCTGTTCCAAACAACTTGAGCATGATGGCATTTTGCATTATTTGCAGGGAGGTTATATAAGTTCCTCCCTCTGCCACTCATCAGCGAGTTAACCTTTGATTTAAATAGCAAAAATGGAGTTTGTCCTTTGTATACAACTCCATAGTATGAGAAAAATTTGTATGTTGAGTAAGGGGACCCCATTGGATAAAATACTTCCAAGCAGCCAGTGTTGTGTTTCCTGTGAACACAACGTGTAAACCTTCTAACATTTCCACAAGAAAGAAGCCTGCACATTAGATTGCATAAATATTCTTCACATGCCCAAACTCAAACAAAGCTAAGATACAGAAGAAAGGACTAAAAACTAGAAGAACATAACAGCTGAAAGCTCTGCACAAAGACATTCTAACTGACAACAAAATTCCAGAAACCTTTAGGTCTTTAAACATTTTTCTTTGAAAAAAACGCCTAAAATGGGGTTTAGTTTTCACCAAATGGGAAATTTCTATAGCAAGGTTTATCTGTTGCTCTAGAACCATTGTAATTAGGTCCATGCACAAAAAAAAAAAAAAAAATCTAAGAGAGGCATGCCTTACAACACTACTCACAAGAATAATCACACTTTGAAGTTTAGGGTATTACCACTAGGATTGAAGAACTACAAAAAAAAAAAAAAAAAGAGAAACAGAAACACCAAACAACAAGCATATGCCTATTAGAAATACTATTTGATACATATGAACGTCCAAACAAGATGAATGGGTGACATTACTGAGATTACTAGAAATAGTATTTATGCAATGAATGAAAGCATGTATTATTATGATTTATACGATAAATGAAAACATATGTAGGCTTAAAATTCTGAGACAGGGTATAATTGAAAGGAAAAACAAGAACCTTGACATGGTGACGTGGATTTTGGGATGGTGAGGTCCAATATTGCCCACAACATCCTCGTCGTGGGTCGGCGAGGATTAGGCGGCGCATGGTGGCGCTGACATGTGTTTTGTGTCGGAGGCACCGCAGAAAGTGAGTCAACTTGATGGGGGATCTTTGTCCCTTGAAGTCAGGTGAGTGCTATTCCGTTGGTTCAGATTGGGCTCGCTTTGTCTATGGGCCTATATGCTTCAAATCACAAAATGCAATCTTTTTATTGACCAAAATAAAAGAGTTTAATTTATTGGCCAGAAAAAGAGTCTAATTTAATTAATCAACAATGTTTAGGCCTTTCCGACAAAAAAAAATCGTTTAGGCCTTTTGGGTCTCAGACATATGTATTGGGCTCAGCAATATTGTTGTCTTTGACCTTTTAGGTCCCTTCTTAATAGTAATTCAATCTTCTTTTGACCAAAATTATAACATTTATGACAAAAAAAAAAGTTATAACATTTAGTAAGAATGTTAACAATTTGACAAAAAAGTAAAACTTTGGTCCCCTATTATCATCAATCCGCGATTTTGGCCCCCCTACTTTTTTTTTTCGATTTTGATCCTCTATTATTCCAAATTCGCGATTTAGTTTAAAATCTCGGTCCCCCTATTTTCAAAATCTATGTGTTAGAGGGACCAAAATCGCGAATTTGGAATAATAGGGGGACCAAAATCGTGAAAAAAAAAGTAGGGGGACCAAAATCGCGGATTGATGATAATAGGGGGACAAAAAATGCAATTAAGCCTTTTTTTTAACAATAGAAAAAAGTCTTTAAGACAGGTAGAAAACCAATATGGTACTAAGATAAAAAATAGTAAAATTAGATCAATGTGGTAAATGGTGTGGAGGACCTATTGAGATTAGATAATATGTAATACCTTTAATAAAACACGTAGAAGAAAGTAGAATTATTTCTCAATATATTATATTTAGTTTTCTTGAACTAAATGGTTTTGACAAACAGACAAAATTGTACTATGATGGATATGGTGATATATATCCATCTTAATTCAATTCAAATTACCCAATTTTCTTTTGGAAGAAGCCTTTTAAGTTCAATTCATAAAGAGGGAGAAAAAAAGTTTAGAAACTTAATCTCAATCATCTTTATGCATAGTGTTTTTATTAACAAATTGGTGAAAATTTGCAATACTATTACATTAAGATTAAGTTCTAAAACTACTAGATGTTACCATATTAGTTATCCCAATAATGTCTAAGGTTATATATTGTACTACCATGTTTGAACAAAAATAGTTAATGTTATCTGTGTCAAATTTTTTGAAAATGATGAGATATTTAGTTGATTAGGAGAATAAGGAGTCAAGTTCCAATCCAAAGAATGTTGTTGTGCTAATTTCTATCATGCAATCGAAATTAGTTTTAGATGATTTACCACTGGTAGGTCATAAATATGTATAGTTTTTTATAATTTAATTGGGTAATTTATGTGAGTTTTGATGATATTTTATTAGATAATTGATATAATTTCTTGCAACAAGAACATATTTTCTAGGTAATTATGGAAGCATAGAATAAATCAAGAATTGGAAAATTGAGCTAAAAAAACTTAAATTGGAGAACACAAATTTTAGAGGGCAAAAATGAGATTTTGAAGGCCACACACCCATGTGAACCAAGTCACACGCATGTGTGCCTATCAAGAAACTTCAGAAGAGTAACTTAAAACAGGATGTACAAAGAGTCTATTGTACAGAATATGAAAATTTGATTTGTACAGAGGGAATTTTAAGAAGAATTTTACAAAGTATATGTACAGCAAGATGGCTCAAGAATTCTATATATTTATCTCTATTTTGCATTGAGAATTCTTCACGTATTTATAGGCTTCTTTCATTTTGTCTCTCTAGGAATATCTATTTTGAGATATATAACATTAGATGCGTTGAAGTCAATGAGAGATAATTAGACTTCTAGGTACAAGGTGTGCAACACTATTATGATGTTCTGGTCTAATATAGCGTAGGTTTCCTTTTTAGTGAAATTCATTTAAAATACTCCAGAAAGTAGTCTTTTATCTTTCCTTCTTCATCAAAGTTCTCCTTTTCAAGTGCAGACTACGCTTTGACTCCTATAAAGTTGTTGTTGTACGAGTATTTTGTGTGGCGATATTTGGATCGCTGTGAAAAAGTCGTTGCAATATGTTTGCACTCTAGTAGCGTGCGTCTGAAGCGTTAATATTTCAAAGGCTTTGACATTATATACACATAAGACTTCAGGAGCTTTTAATCTTCAGATAGTTCAAAACTTCAGATGGCTTCTTAAGTTGTCTGAAGCTTGTAAGAGTGTGAACTATTTGAGACTTTTTTTGAAATAAGAAAATTATTTGGTTAGTTGAGTTAATTGATTCTATTTGTTTACTATTATCAAAATTTGGATGTGGAGGGTCTAAAAATTATATATTCTTGAGACCCAACACACTTCCACGGGTCAGATTCCTAGGTGGAAAAAACCACCCTAACCATGTAAAATGTATTTTTTTTTTCTATATTATTCTGGTAATTAGTAGTTTTTTAATATTAGTTTGGTCGAAAAGCCTAATTTAGTAGCTAACTATGTCGCAAAATTTGATTTTAATATCCCTGGACTAGGGATGGGAATAGGCCAGGTGTAACATCCCAAAAATTAGGGCCTAGAAAATGTAATGAAAGACTTAGGATGTGAATCCAGCCAAGAGAGGAAGGTTAGAGGCAGAAGGAGAAATTGGGGAGGAGAGTGTGAATTTAGACAAGATCTAGATAAATAAACTAAGAGTTTCAAGTTTAAAGAGATTTTTGAGGGAAAAACCAAGTATTAAGCCAAACATGATCATATAGTTAATTTAGGAGGAGTCACACTTGGTGGTGGATAAGATAGCATGGTGAAGAGGTGAGGAAGGAAGTAGAGACATTGGAATTAGGAAATTAGATCAAGATGGGAAGGAACTAAGCTTAAAAGAATTGGTGGGAAGGAAGAGGAGGGGCATAGATTCAAGGACCCGGGGTAGAAAGGTGATTTTATAGGAAATAAAAAGGAATTAGAGGGGCATATTCTAGTGGACACTTAGAACCCTTTAAACTTAGCCTTATTGAAGTGAATTGATGATTTACAACATGGTTTACGTGATGTGTGCCTCGTTGGGCTTCAACCAAGGTTGTTGCTTAATTTTGGTTTTTAAGCCTAATGACCTTGGTCCACTAATTTGACAATATCTAGAGTTGTAGGTGTCTAATTGAGGTGATTCCACTTGCATTAGAAAGCCAAGATTCGGGGCTTCATTTTGATATATAAAATGATAGTATTCCGATCTTATTTGAGCCCCCAAACATCCTGATAATCTCGCTCAACCTCACTTGAGCGAGCCTGAGCGAGAATATCAGCAGAAACAGAGAAAATTATTCTGGTTTTCTCGCTCAGAGCTCGCTCGAGCGAGGCCTGGGAGTAGAAAACAAAGAGGTTTGGGCAAAATTCAGCTTAGAGTGTACTCGAGCGAGAGCCGAGTGAGCGCTGAGCGGGCGTCGAGCGAGCGTTGAGCGCAAGCGACTTTGTTTTCCTTCTTTCTTCCCTCAGGCTCTGCCCAAGCGAGCTCTGAGCGAGCCTGAACAAGTAGAACACCTTAAAAACACTGTTAGGGCTCATATCTCTCATTCTTCTTCCATTCTTTCACTTTTAGAGAGAGAAGCAAGCTTTGAAGCTGGAGGAAGCCAAGGATCTCCTCCCCCAACCTTCCTCAACACATTTCCTCTTCCATTTGAGCTTCTTTGTGGTGAGTATAGCTCACCCACTCTCACCCATTCTTGTATGATTGTTCCCCAATGAACCCTATCCTCTCATCCCCTTTCTTATTGATTTGTATGTGGTTGTTGATGGTTGATTCTCTATCATGGTCATTTTATTGTTTCATTGTATGGGTGTATGCCTTAGAAATATGATTAGGGTTGGTATGCTTAGGGATTTCTATTATCTTGTTATTAGATTGAGCATCCATGAGTTGTATTGGAAATGGCTTGGTTAGTGTTGCATATTGATAATTTGAAAAATGAATTTGAGCTTCGGCTTCCAGATAAAAATGAATTTGGCCATAGGCCACCAAACCTTAATATAATTAAGCTTGGCTTCGGTCCAGAATAAGACTAAAATGAGTTTGGCTTGCCTAGATTATGAGTTTTGGCTCCGACCCAGAATAATTGGCTTCAGCCTAGATTATGAGTTTTGGCTCTGGCCCAGAATAATTGGCTTCGGCCCAAATTGTGAGTTTTGGCTTCGACCCAGATTATTTGGCTTCGGCCTAGTTATTCATGCATTAAAACTTGACTTCGATCCAGAATAATGACTTCTGTCCATAATAATTGGTGGGATACGTCCCCAAGAAAGACGTTCCTTGTAGTCTGAGCTCAGGTCTAGCCTTAGAATCAGTGAAAAGACCCGTTCTGTTGGGCAATGCAGGTCATGCATAACATATCAAATTCGAGTTTGCATTTATATTTTATTTAGATTGAGTTGAGATATGGCATTACGATGTAATGTGATTAAAATAGTTTATGTATGATTTGCTTAGCTATATGGTGCATCTCATATGCCTGCCCTCCCTACACTGCTTGCATGCATAGTTATACTCACTGAGACATTAGTCTCACCCCGTGTTGTGGGATACATCTTAGTTATGCATGATAGTCTGGCTGAATTCTTGGATGGAGATTGGAAGCTCTTAGAGTGGGTCATTCCACCTCCAGTTGTCAGTTTGGATTCTATGATGGATTTAGACGTATTTGAATTATGTTATGTTGTATTAGGTTAGAAATTTTGTATCTATGGAAGATTGTTATTTGAGCCATTGAGTGGCATATGGATTAAGAGATTGGTGATGTATGGATTGATTATGTCTGGGCTTATGTAATCGTTTGAATTACTTAAGCATTTTATGATTTTGTATGTAAAGATATCGGTAATGGCACGAAATAATTTCAGAAATTTGAGAATAGTATCTCCAACGGGAATTATTCTTGAATTTATAAATTAGGACGTTACAACAGGTGGCCTGTCAGGGACCTGCAGCTCGACCAAGCGCATTTATTAAAAAGGTCATGCCAAGGCTTTTTTAAAGTCTGATTATTTAAAAAGGTTAGGCTTCAGTCCTATGAAAAAGCTTGTTAGGCCTGACAGGCCAGCATGTATATAATATATTATGTTTAAATAATTATTACATATGACATAATAAATTAATTATAAAAAGAATTAAAAACAATTATATATATATATATAACAAATAGCTAATTATCAATTAAATTTATATTGAAAAATTTCTAAAGTTAAACCCTAGAGGCTAGAGAGCACTAGCTGCAGAAGTGGAGAAGGCAAGTCATTATATTATAACAATTAACCCTAAGGAGCATTTGTAGAAGGTAGCCGCTACAACACCACCACAGTGTAACAACACAATCGTGCCTAGACTAAACCATCACATCTCAACCATGAGTCCTTCTTTCTCACGCAGAACTGGAGCGGACCACCGCGCCTCAGCCGCATGTTCATCTTCTAGCTCACCCAGAAGCTGGATTGCACCACCGTGCCTCAATCACAAGTCTGTTGCAGTAATGGAGAAGCTAGGCCGCACCACTTTGTTTCCGTCGTAGACCGTTGCGCTTGTGCAAAAGTCAGGCTGCACCACCACGTTTCTGTTGTAGTTTGCAAAAACTAGATCGCATCTCCATCGAATTTCATCACACTTGCGCAAAAGCTAGACGCATCACCGCATCTCAGCTGTAAGCCTGCCGCTCAGAAGCTTGACACCACCATTTCATCTTAACCACAAAGGTTGTAAGAATGTGTGTTTGATTTACCTCAAAACCAAGTTTCAAATGTGGATCCGGGCAAACACTACAAAGAGTAGCTTCTGTCTGGATCCACGTTTGAAACGTGGATCCAGTGTAAATCAAACACACCATAAGAGTTAAATTTTGGTGTAGGGATTTTGGTTCTAAAAATGGCTTTGAGTCGCATGTCTGATTGCTTTTAAAATTCAACTCTTTATAATTGATAAAGATGTGTGCTTCTAATATTTAGATGTATGTTTGTGTGCAATTTCTGGATTTCTATTTCATTTTTTTTGTTAGATTAAATCTAATAAGCATTGAACAATGGTTTGGATTTTTGAAAAGTTAGGGTAGAATAGTAAGGGATGCACACATTGGCTTGCTTTTGATGATAGGTCTTGTTTCTAAGTTTTGTTACAAACCAAGATTTTAAACAGGCTTTCAGGCCAGGTCAGGTCAGACCTTAAAAATGGCATGTAATAGATAATAGGCCCAAGCTCAGGCTTCATAATTAGGAACCGGGCCAGGCTCAGGCTTATCAAAGCATGGCCTGGTCTGTTTCCACCCCTATCCTGGACAAATTTGGATAGAGGTAGTGCCAACCGCTATTGCACAACTTGCCCTTCATGATGTATTTAGAACTATTTCTTCCAATTATTAATACAAAGCCCATTCTTGAAACAATGGTTCTAAAACATACAACTAGGCTCTGATATCAAATATAAGAATAATTTGCACACCATATATCATATTCACATAACATGACAACATGAATTAATTCCCTCAGGGATAATAGATGCATCTATTTAGTACATCAAGAATAAGAGAGGAAAGGAGAGATGGCGTACCTCTTTAACTAATTATTATGGTTTTGATTTTATACTTTTGATTTCTCTTTGAATCACTATAATATTAAGTAGAATCTTCCTCTCCTTCCTCAAGTTTGATGGGATTTCGTTATAGTACATCAAGTTATTTCATATGTCCCAAGATATATATTTATAAAGGAAGTGTAGAGGGGACCTACCATTTCATGTAGAATTTATAATGGTTTAAACCATACCTTTAAGTTGTGATGGTCCTACCCATCAAGAATCCACCTAACTATAGGCTATAATATATATATATATATATATATACACATACATATGCTTATATATGTGACTTCCTGTATCCACCTATCGCAATATTCCAGGAACCTTCAAGGTACTATTCGACCAATGTTTTAATAAATCAATGAAATCTCAAAGGCATAGAAAATAAAATTTTGTACTCTCTCCATTTCATTTTATCTATCGTTTAAGGTTTCTGCGCACAGATTAAAAACAACAATAAATGACTCAAAAGACATAGTAATATTACTAAATTAGTAAATTACCCTTATTAATTTACTACACACTCTTTCTCATTTTACGTAAATACATTAATGAGTAGTGTGGTGCACGGTTTTCTAAACTTCTTTTCCTATAAAAATGAGAGGGTAAAAAAGGAAAACTGACATTAATGCTCACATAGAATCAAGAGAATGACTCATATTATGAAAATAATTTTTTTTCCTAAAATGGCTAATATATTGAAATGGAGGGAATAACATTTAAATGATTGGTTTACACCATTTTTCAACTGGTCATATATATTAGACTAACCGGTGAATATGGTTTATGGTTGTGGTTATTAATTTTTTTTGTCTTTGACTGAGAATTCTTCACAGACAGGGTTGTGGGTTTAACTCTCGGGCTAGGGGTGATGGTTAGGTAAAGTCCCTCTCAATGACGACTCTTGGATTCAAACCCCTGACTGGGTTTAACCCTCGATCCGGCTGTGGTAGTTAGGTAAAGTCCTTCCAAGAGTGGCGACTCTAGGATTCGAACCTCTGACTTCACAGATAAAATCTGTCTGGGGTCACAGTCCACTTCCATTGTGACCAAACAGTTATTAATTATTTATTTCAATTCAATTAGTCCTTTATTTATATATATATATATATATACATACATACATATATAGGATTGAAGCATTTAAACCTAGTATCTCTTAAGCACATTAGGATTGAAGCATTCAAACCTTCTCCTATCAAATGTTTGACAGCTACTTGTACACATCCAATGTGTATATATTTATATTTTTTAGCATGTTGTGCTATTGATTCTTTGGATAAAAGGTGGAACTTTTCCCCAGCCTCTGGGCCTAGGGGAATATTGTTTTCAGACATTTTAATAACGTAATCAGAATTATGTTTGACTTGAGATTCTTCAGGCATGTATAGTTCATCCTGAGGAATCTTTGGGATTTGCCAATTATCTATTTCTTGATTGATATCCTCAAAGCATACTTCTTCATCGAATATGGTATGCTTTAGGCTTAACTGATTTGTTTCTTCTTTGGGAAATAAGCTTTGGTTTTGTTGTGAAGAAGTAGAAGCTGAGGATTTTAGGGAGAGACGAGAAAAAGACCGGAGGAGTCTAGACATAATTTCATTAATTCTGATATCTTTGCCTTCATTTAGTTCCATAAAAATATACCTATTAAGTTAAGTTACTGCTTACCTTTATGAATCCATGTTAATTTTTTATTATTAAAAACTCTTTTTTTTTTTTTTACCATTCTTAACCATAGCCACCAACCTTCTTTCTTTTACTCCTTGATGGTAACATCGACAACTTAGACTTACTACCTTATATATATATATAGGGTGAAGATCAACTTACTCCAGGAGTAACTCTGGGCAAAGTTACTCCGCTTAATAACTTCTTATAAACATTGAATTTCATCAATTCAACCGTTATATTAAAAGTTTTTATTAAGTAGATCAAGTCTACAAAATTTCATAAAATTTAAAAATTATTTGATGTTTCATCAAATCACTTCAATTTAACGTGCAATATACTTTTTAAAATATAAGTGAATGTCTACTCTAAAATTATATACCTATAAATGTCCAATTGATCTAAAATTTGGTGTGCATAATTGTTGTATTAATATCAAATTAATCAACAATTAGATTTATTAAATTCAAT
Organism: Sesbania bispinosa; assembly: GCA_026901365.1. Lineage (NCBI taxonomy): Eukaryota > Viridiplantae > Streptophyta > Magnoliopsida > Fabales > Fabaceae > Sesbania > Sesbania bispinosa. The sequence continues at coordinate 140,950 of QLOH01000806.1, read as the reverse complement.
GTTTATAAGAAGTTATTAAGCGGAGTAACTTTATAAGAGTTGCTCCTGAAGTAAGTTATCTCCACCCATATATAAGGAAAAGGTTAAAAGTGAAGGAAGCTTCCCTGCCTAAGCTGCCTTCTTCTCTTTTCAGCACACCTGCTCCGTCTACGTACGTAATTAGTTTACTCACAGCACTATAGCTTAGAGCTTAAGCAAAGTAAGGCTAGGTTGAAGTAATTTGCATGAATTATACACAAGAGGCGAAAATGTCATTGTCGACTAATGAAATTATTAAATCGTCAAATTCCATAGACACTACATTAGAAACATTTGGGTTGTTGGTAGTTGTTACCTTGAAACCTTGGCTAAGTGGTATTTAACTATTTATGGTTTGAAAATACGAGATGACGTCGCATTTGGAATCTTAATATATGATTTGATTTAATAATCAATTCTATTGGTGTAATTATTGTTTAAACAATTAAAAATAAATTTAAAAAATCACTCCTATGTCATCAAATTTGAGTGAAATTTTAAATGCACATAACATAATTTCATTTATAATTCTTTTATTTTTTTTACTTGATTAATTGATTATGAAATGTAAAATAATTTTATTTAAAAATATTTTCTTTTAATTGTATACTTGTAAAATTTGTTTAAAAAGTTTGCGCAACTTTCTGCGGGTATAACATCTGATGAAATTTAAATAAATTAATCTATACATCAAGTCAATTTTTTTTTTAATTGATTTCAAATACAATGTCTGTATTCATCGCAAGTTCGTAACCTTAGGCTTATCGTTACTTTTCTATGACAGAATATTCATAAAGATTTCAGATGTCTAAAATAATTTATAAATATTGTAAGGATTTAATTATATAACAAAAATTGTATATAACAAGTGTGTTAATTAAATAATTACACTAACGCTATATAACATTATAACAAAATAATTAACCATAATTTATATTAAAATAAGACAATTTTAAATAAGATAAAATATCTTAATAAAAGTAATTAATCTCAAATTAAAAGCTTTAGGGATAGTTTGCTTGTGTTTAAAAAAAATCACTTTTTAAATTTCTTGAAAAATTGATTTTTATTTTAGAGATTCTTGTATACTCAGAAATAATTTTTCGTTTAGGTTACAATTATAAAAAAACACTTTGTTTATGAAATAAATGCCTCCACATCATCTCTCTTTTATTATAGCTGCTTTTTTTAGAAGCAGCTCTAAGTTGCTTCTTAAAAAAAGCAGAACACTAATTATTTTCTGATTCTACTTCTTAAAAAAGTTTAGATAAATATCTTAAAATTCTTACAAGTGATTTTTTTAAAAAAGTGATTTTTTTAAAAAAAATATTTTTAAACAAATGGTCTTAATCAGCCCCTATATATTGAAGTTGAGTTCTCAATCTTGGATATGATTAAGAATTCTCTAATTAATTTTCCTATCCTTCACAATGCAATAACTTTATAATAATAATAATAATATCATTTTTAAATATTATTACTTAAATTTAGTTAATTAATATAAGTTTTGGCTATTAATATTAAAACTTTCTAGAACTATAAATTTGAAGTTCATAAATTTAAATTTTAATATATAATATTGAATTAATAGATTGATGGTGTATTTTGAATTTTATAATTTATTTTCATAATTACAATCATAATTTGAAATTTGTTTATATATATATATCCTTCATAATTAAAAAGTTTATCTCTTAAATATTATTGTAATTATTTTTTGTAAAATATAAAAAATATACTTTTAGCTTTTTATTGTTGTAAAAAATACCGTAGAATATGTGGAATATTAATTAATGTTTAAATTAATATTCTAGCTAGAGGTACATGACCATTTTACGCTACTTTGCGCTGCCTCTTTTTATAAATTATGATATTATATTATATTCACGTGCACCGGTTCTTTGTTCATTAACGACGTTCTTTCCCTGGACTCCCACTCTACGCATGAACTAGTCCACATAACATAACCTTTATTCTCATTTCCAGAGCCATCGATTTAGCAGCCAATATTGAGGTATCAACCATATGCAAAAACATGACCAAATCCATGTATAATTCATATCATATGTTCTATTTGACTGATTCTCTTGCAAAAATATCAACGTCAATATCAATGGATGGGCCGATGGTTAGGTATTTGATCGTCTATAGTTCGTAAAATACTGTAATCGATCTTATCCCTAATAAATTTTTAATAAATATATAATTTTGAAAAGTTAATATATATAATTTATCCCTAAACCCTAAACCATAATTTAATAAAAAGTTATTCTTTAGGGGAGACAATCCTGTTCGAGCCGGGAACATCCACATCATGGTGGGGTTGACTCTCCCAAGCGGGGATTTTTTTTCATCCACAAGACTCGAACACGAGACCTTACTTAAAGGGAATCAAACATGTACCACTTGAACCAACCCCGTCTGTGAAACTATCATTTTTTAACCCTTGATAAACCAAATCTGTGATAATTATATAATTGTCCTGGGATTCTTCATGAGTTCATCACTTTAGTAATACATTTGTATTTAAAAAATATTAATAAAGAAATGTTATCATCACAATTCATTAATAATCGAACTATATAACACGAATATATATCGAAATCAATATGTTTTTAATAAAAGGCAATCAACTATGATATTTGAGCCATTCTCCAAGTGCTTCTTTACAAAATATATACTATTTATATTATTGGACAATATTAATATTTTAAGATAATTGATTTGGCTCCTCTAAGGTGAGATTAGGGGTATGAATAAGCTGGACGGCTCGTTAGGGGCCTACTACTCAGCCTACATCATGTTCAGGCCAGATCAAACCAATTTATTAAATAGATCAGACCAAAGTTTTTTCAAAAGCCTATATAGCAAAATAGGCAAGACTTCATGCCATCGAAAAAGCCTTTTGAGCCTATCAGGCCGGTCTATTTAATTAAATATAAATAAAATACTAATATTTTTTTATTGCTATTATTATTATAAAGATTTTTTTATTACTTTTCCTTATAATTATATACTTATTAGCTTGTATAAACATTTAAGTATGTTAAAAACTTGAGTCAATACGGTTCAATAGAGACAGTTAAAGGCTTGATTTTCAACAATGGCGGAATCAAAGACGGGTCAAGAACCGTCGTTAAAAGTCATTTTTAACCGTCGTTAAAAGTTGTTTTTCTGATAATATTACCTAAATATCAATAACTAGGATGATTATAATGTAAAAAATATTATGAGTGTAGAAATATGATAAGAATTATTGTAATTTAAAATATGATAAACATACATATGCAAAATATATGTCATAATTTTCTAAAATATTGGTTACATAAAACTTTAAAAAAATTAAACCGATAAAAACAAAAGAATTTTAAAAATTTACGATTAACATTATTATAAGTAATAGTATAAAATTATAATAATCATGGGTGTAAAGAAGTTTATTAAAAACATAACAATATTAATTAAAAAATTTTGAACACTTTTTTAATGTATTATATATTTTTAAAATATAAGAAAATGGTAATTTTAATATAATATATTTAAAATTTCTTATTATCTAAGATTTGATGCGTATGATTATTAACATGATATAAAAAAAATTAACAATTAGGTTGATAAATTAATTTTCAATAAATGTTATTAAAAAAAAGTTTCACATCACGTGTGTATATGTGTGAGTCAAATTGTTGAATTTTGATGATGATGGACACAAAAATTTAGATAAATTCTACATTTGTGATATTATCATTCTATTTATATTTTAAAATCTATATTATATATTATTTTAAAATTATTTGATAAAATATTAAATAATTTTTATTTTTTATCAAATTTTATAGATTTAATCAACGTATAAATTATAACTTTCATTTTAACAATTGCATTAATGAAATTTAATATATATAATAATAATGAAGTAAGTAATGTTATTCCTGAGATTATATATCTACAAATGGCAAATATTTAAGGGTATTTGTTAAAGAATAAAAATATAAAAAAGTAAATAATATATTAAAAAAATTTCTTTTCATTTATATTGTTTAAATTTTTAACTAATGTCTGCAATCCAATTGTTCGCATTTTCCAAATTTAAATGATTTTTAAAAATAATTTTTGTAAATTTGAATATTTTTAATTAAATAGTAGTATTATTCTTAATAATCTATGTCATTAATTTGATCTTTAATAATTAATAATAAATACCACTTTAATGTACACACCCATTGGCATGTTGAAAGATTTTTTCGAAATAAATATTATTCTCCCTACTCTTTTTATAAGTAATAATTAATTAAATCACACATTTCAATAAAAGTGATTAAAATTAATTAATTTTAATGATATTATTTGATATCATAAATTAATTTTACTATTATTTAATAATTAAAAAATACTAAAATTAATAAAATATGATAATAATTTTTTTTTTAAAATTATAAAGTAACTTATAAAAATCAATAAAAAAATCTGATCAAATGTGTCTTGTACTAAAAAGCAATGAAGGGAATATAACCTTGGTTGCAGAAACAGGGCCAGCAGTAGCCATGCAATGCAAGCGCGTATTCGCAGGACAAATACGTGTCGCCCAACATTAACAATAACACACACTCACATTTCTGCTTCTTCGAACTTTCCAATATAATCGTGACAAACAAAGTTAAGGGAAAGGAGATTTTCCTACAAATTTTCCAGTAAAAAGATATAATTAATATCTGAAAATAACTCACTCGATTATTACATTAAAAGACAGATATTAATACATTTTTTCACTTAAAAATATTTTTTTTATGATTTCTCAAACTTAAAAAATGAAGATAAGGACAAAAAAAAAACGGAAGGAAAAAGGCTATGAGCTTGAGAAATTTCGGCGTCACAAACAAACATCCCGTTGAAGTGCGGGCCCACAGCTAATCAAAAGTGAACGTGTAATAATATGCATTTTATTATTTTGTGTTTTGTGTTTAATTTTAATTTTAATTATAAAAATAATAAGTTGTTTTCATTTTGTTTCCTTACATAAAATTTTAAAAACCGAAAATAAAGATAAAAAAGATGATAACATTTTCCTCAGTTCACAGACGCGATGCGATCCCTTCAGGCTACACACAAGCACAAATCCATGTGGCAGAACGCAGCCATACACGTCTTTGGTATTCCTCCTTCACATCAACTAAAACCTTTGTGGCCCCACCTTCAACTGCGATTCTCTCTTTATAAACTCAAAACCTCTGAAAGAAAGAAAAGAAAGAAAAGAAACAACTATCTTCTCTTCTCTGTGCGCATTTCGTCAGATATTTCTGAACGAATCCACTGTTGCTTCACAAGCAAAACACTATTTGTGTTGGATCATTCTTGAATATCTTCGTTGATAGAAAGCGATATCGTCTGGGTAAGGTATCTTCCTTTTCTTCTTCTTTTTGTTTTTTCTTTCTTCTTTTGCCTTTTGATTCTCTTCTCGTGTGACAACTGTTTGAACTATGGGAGCAACCTCTGTTTGATTGAAAAGTCCCATATAAATGTATTTCTTTGAAATTTTTTTCTTTGGCGAATCTGATTCTGTGAATGACGAGGACAGTTAGTTCTGTTTCGTTGTGGTTTTGTTATTCTCGGATAATAATAACGTGTTTCTCTTTCGAGTTCGTTTCGCTTAGCTTCGTTGTTCACCAAAGTTAGTTGAAAGTCCAAACGGCCATAACCAATGAACAACACGCGTAACAAACTTTCGTCTCGTTCCGTTTTTAGTTTCCCGGTTAGAAGGTGGAGGTGGATCGCCATTAACGTGTTTTGTTTTTCTTTGGCCCCTCCCTTTTTCTCTAATTTATTTTTTTAATTATTTTACTGGTGTGCTGTCTGTAAGGCTGTTTTTGACTTGAAAATTTACATTCGAGAACTTGATTTTGAATTTGTTCTGTTTTTGTGATTAAAAAAAAAAAAAATTACAATTATGCTGCAGTTGGGAAATAGCAATGGCTGGTGTTGGCATTAGAACCTTGAAGGAGTTTTCAATTCCGGATTACATACTGGTGCCGGGAACTGAGATCAAAAGTGTTTCCCATATACCTTTATGTCCTGTGATTGTCTTCATAAACACCAAAAGTGGTGGCCAGCTTGGAGGGGAGCTTCTTGTCACCTATAGTTCACTTCTCAACAAAAATCAGGTACAGGGTTGTTTTGCAAGTGGATTAGAGTTATAGTCTAATTGAAATTGTTTTTGATTGGGATGAGAAACCTGCTTCTTTTCACTCCCTATATTTATCGGTTTCTTCGGTTAGATTGATTTCAAGGCTACTTATTTAACAGGTTTTTGATTTGGGCGTAAAAGCTCCAGATAAGGTGCTGCAACAGCTTTATGCTAATTTAGAAATGCTCAAGCATAATGGGGATAATTTGGCTGCTGAAATTCAGAATAGGTTGAGAATAATTGTAAGTTGATCCTGATATACTTTCAAATTTTAATATACCTTTTTGACTTTTTGTTGCTGAACCATGTAAATGTTTCAATGCTTTTGGTCTCTGATGATCTCCAATTATTATTTGTCTCTAATATATTCTCAGAAAATCAGGTTGCAGGTGGAGATGGTACTGCCAGCTGGCTTCTTGGAGTGGTATCTGACCTTAAATTACCTCAGCCGCCACCAATTGCAACAGTGCCTCTGGGGACTGGAAATAATCTCCCTTTTGCCTTTGGATGGGTATTTTATTGCCTATTTGCTCAATGCTCTGAACTATAAGAATTTCATGATCACTTGGATCAATTTTCATTTTGTTTATGCTTGTTCTTATTCTTGAGCATGTCAACATCAATTCATTGAGTTGAACATTTCTTTACATTATTATGATATGACCACCATGGATCAGTAATAATTTTGTTTGCATTTTTATGGTTGTTACAAACCATAGTTGTCAAATCATTATTCAAATCATTTTAAGTTGTGAGGCTAATTTTTGAATAGTTAATCAGACAATTTTGATGGCTATGGTACAGCTAAAACTTAGTCTGGTTGTTTGTTCTTTGGACTCTTTACAACATGCTCCAGTTATCAATTTAATGCATGTGAGTGTGGTATCTGAATGTGCTATGATTTAAAAGATTGATATAAATTTAACAAGCTCATTTATTACAAATGATCTTCCTTTTTAGTCACAGTCAAATGTAAGATTGTGCTCTGTACTGGAAGCAGAGCATGAGTTATCTATGTGCTGAGTATGATTAATTTCATTCACAGGGAAAGAAAAATCCAGCCACAGACATACAATCAGTGGCGTCATTCCTGAATCAAGTAAAAGCTGCGAAGGAAATGAAAATAGACAGGTATTCCACCATTTAATTTGAATGTTAAAATTTAGTGAAACCTCTCACATGGACACATGGAAATATTAAAAAGATTCATGTATCATAGTTATATACATCAGTGGAACTTTTCTTTAACAATCCAGAATTGTGATGTGTATAAGTTGCATCCAATTGTAAGAATTGTGTCTGAGACATGTGAGAGACAATTATGTGTCTGATAATAGGCTTCAAGTATTTTAGCATAGCCTATTACTTTGGGTTGTTTACTCATATCTTGTTCTATTGTTGCATCTGTGTAGGGTAATTTTGTTTTTATATTCAAGATATTTTACTTCCCATTATTCCTTTTATCATCATTAAGTTTCTAAGATCTAATATGCATTAAAATTAACATTTTTAGGACTTTTTGGCCTTGTGCAGCACTCTGAATTCTTTCAGAATAACAGAGGACTGGACATGAATTTTTATCATGTGGATATTGGGTTTGTTATGCAATATGTTTAGTTTTTAAAGGTACAACATCTTTCGTCTGTTTTCTACATGTTAGAGATGTCAATTTTTTATATCCATAAACCTTCTTTTTGGCCATGAATGAGATTTTTTTAATCCAATCAAATATATACTCGTGGTTTTCTAAGTCTTGATAATGTGAAAATAGTCTGTTTCCTCGATATCCGGCACTTGTAAATGGGATTTTGATGCATGTACAAAGATAAAAATATAATAAAAAAAGTAAAACATAGTTGGCACCTTCTGTTAGTTATTTTGCCACTGATGAACTTTTTTTTACTCTCTACTGAGATTTTATTTTCAAATGATCAAAATGATTTTCAGCTGGCATATTATAATGAGAATGAGGGCTCCTAAAGAAGGTTCATGTGACCCTATTGCACCCCTTGAGCTGCCTCATGCTATGCATGCATTTCATCGTGTCTCTTCAACAGATAAACTAAACATGGTAAGTTTTTTTTTTCTTTTTATTTGTTGATATACGTGCATAATCATTTGTGCTTATACATTTTTCTGTTAAGGAATTTATTGTTGTTGTACACCTGGAATTTCCATAAAATCAATTGAGAATAATAAAATATGCTTGTGAGGTTGTATGAAGCAATAGAGTCTTTAATGAAAATAGTCTTTCCATTATTAAGTTGAGTTAACTTCTTCTGTTTCCCAAAAGATTATTAAAATTTCTGGTCTCTCTCAGGATGTGACTTCTCATTTACTATCAAAGCATTGTCATCCCTGATTAGGGCACACTTCTTCTTCTGCTTCCTAAAAATTATTGAAATTTCTGGTCTCTCTTAGGAATATGACTTATGCTTCACCATCAAAGAATTGCCATCGCTGATTTAAACACAACAAAATATTTTCTGTGGTAGATGTTCATAGATATTTTAGAAAATATCTTGAATAACAAATAGAAAAGCTTATTATGACAGACATGATTTTAAGGATTATCTGGTAGCTGCATGGATATAAAAGTAATTAGAATTTTGATGGTCTAGGAAAAGTGAAAGTGATTAAACAGAATCGGTAAATTGCAGTCAATGTTTTTATTTTTGTTAGCATTTCTTGTTTGCAAGTCCTTGATATTTTCATTTACTTCAAGGAGTATGGGCATTCCACTCATGCTTATCAGTAAATTGTTATATGTTCTCAGGAGGGTTACCACACTTACCGAGGGGGATTTTGGAACTATTTTAGCATGGGTAAGAAAATCAAACTTGTCTTTAAGTTGTGTGGATTGGTTGCAATTGCACTTTTGAAAATTTTGGTAGTGTACATTGGACAAAGAGTTCTGAGCTGCAGAATAAATAAAAAACCAGCAAGAATACCATAAAATCGTATTATGTGATCCATGCAGGAATGGATGCCCAAGTATCATATGCATTTCATTCTGAGAGGAAGTTACATCCAGAAAAGTTTAAAAACCAGTTATATAATCAGGTACAAAATTCCTTACACATAACATATCATGTGTTGAAGCTATAATAATTTCATTATTTTTATTACTTCTAATTCTTTATTTATAGCTGTACAAGATATTTCGAAGTTATTATAGTCAAGCAAAAAATGTTTTGATGATAATAGAAAATGGCTACAGATGATTGTAGTAAATTTTCTATTCATGAACAATCTTTATATCTAATAGGTTTTTGCTTGCTCTTCTTTTTTCCAAATTAGTTGAGCATGTTACCTGATAGATATGGATGAAATATTCTGTATCTCAACTCTCAAGTTACATAAATGTTCAGTTATTATCATGTACTGCAGTCTAGTTTGAATAAATGTCCCGGAATCAAATTTAAATTATCAAGAGGCTGAATAATTTGTGGAGTTCTTACAGTAGTTTATAGACCAGTTACTTATCATTTGATGAATTCCACATATCATTAGATTTTGATGCTATATGGGTTATATATTTGGTAGTCAGGGGTAACTCGTTCACCTTTATCACACAATTGTGAATAAATGGCCTTCTCATCGTGCCTTTCTTTTGGTAACCAGAGTGCCTATCTGAAGCTTGGATGTACACAAGGATGGTTCTTTGCTTCTATGTTTCAATCTTCTTCTCGGTTAGTTATTTAAGCGGCACCAATTTATGTTAATTTTGAGTCAATTTAGTTATGAAAATAACATATAACAATAGTGTTTTACAAGGTTAGCATTACATATATTTTTCTTAGTCTTCAACCATTCCATTGGAGATGCTGAGATGTATTTCATGTAAGAAACTTGATTTTTGATCATATGTGCCATTGGCACAGTCACTGGCTTTTGTTATGAAAGATACGAGAAAATGTTAACAGTTGGTCCAGCATGATTTTTTTTTTTGTTTACCATTTGAATTTGCTGTACCAGATGAGTCTTCGACCTCACTAGAGTCAGATATAGAATATAAGAAAGCGAAAAATTATGAACATTCCCCACAAATATTTTATAGTAATGATTCCTTGGTACTAAACTGAGACAGCAATAACTTGATATTATGGAATAGCGATAAGCTGCTAGTATTGGAATATTTATGATTTTCTTTATCATGTTTTCTGAATTAGGTGGAGTTGAATTCACAATTTACCTTCTGTCTAATTCAGAATGTTTAAATTTTGACACAGGAATATTGCTCAGCTGGCAAAGGTCAAGATAATGAAAAAGCAGGGTCAGTGGGAGGACCTCCACATACCTAGCCGGTGAGACAGTGTTTAAAACATGGAATCATGGATTATCTCAGTATATATTTTGGTGAAAAATCTTTCACTTGGACAAATTCAATAAATCTATTGTATACTAAAAGCATTAATGGTACTTCTATGAACATCTGATAATCCATAAGGTGACTTGACATCTTCTGTGTGCTCTTTTCTGAATCAATTTTTTTGATCGTGCAATGGGTCTTCTCCTGAAATACATTAGTAAACTTCAGTTGCCTTAGGTGATGTTTTTTAAGTTAGATTTACTAGCCATAGATATGAAAATTTTCTATTCCTTAGTGAGAGCATTTTATTGTCAATAGAGTATGAAGATTTATAGTATGTCTGGAATTAAAAAAAAAAAATAAAGATACATAAGATGTAGATATATTTCTAGTGATTTTTTAATGATAATTTTATGGATCCTCATACTCATTGTATAACTCAAACGTTTGATCTTTCATATACAGCATACGGTCAATAGTATGCCTCAACCTGCCCAGCTTTTCTGGTGGACTCAATCCTTGGGGAAAACCAAATAAAAAGAAATCAACTTATGTAAGTGCCAGATTTCATCTCTCTTTTTGCAGCTTTTCCATGTATCCTTTAGGAAACATATTTGTTAATAACTGAGGCAGATTTTTGTGTGGGGATTTTGATTAGATATTTATACTATTTTGCCTTTCAGAGGGACCTGACTCTTCCCTATGTGGATGATGGCCTATTTGAGGTAGTCGGTTTTAGAAATGCTTGGCATGGTCTTGCTTTGCTTGCACCAAATGGGCACGGGACTCGTTTGGCACAGGTAGGACATATCGGTTTTCTGATCATATCAGTATTTGTTATCTCCCTCTCTATCTATATGAAATGTAGAATCAATGATATGACCATTATTTAGAAGCCATATATACTTTTTCGATTTCTCATTCTCTCCTTTCATTTGGGTTACTTATGTTTCTATGCTGCTCTAATCATGTAGGCAAGCAAAATCCGTTTTGAGTTTCATAAGGGTGCAGCTGACTGTACATTCATGAGAATTGATGGAGAACCATGGAAACAACCCCTCCCACAGGATGATGACACTGTTATTGTTGAGATATCTCACCATGGTCAAGTGAGCATGCTTGCCACCCCATTATGCCGTTCTCAAAGTATGCATGATCCCTCCTCACCAGCTGTAGACAATGAAGAAGAAGATAGTAGTGATGAAGAATCACTGGAAAATTCAGAAGAACGTCGCAAGTTTGGTGCAGCTGAGACATTCAAATATCCTGATGGAATTGATATTGATATAGCTCATATAAGTTAGTGACTTAGCGTACAGCAAAGTAGCATTGCTCAGTGTGTGGCGGTAAAAATGCAATAATGGTAGAAATGACAGGGTAGGAGTGAGATCTTTATTTTTGTGCATATAATTTTACTTGTAATTATTTTGTACAGGCATTTAATTTTGGTGGGTTTGAGTACATTTTGATTATAACAATATCCACTCTTCCCTTCAACTGGGAATGGAAACAACATAATAGGGTGGTTACAACTTAAGAAGTTAAACATAAGGTGCGGATGTGGTGAGGTTTGTGCCTGGTGATTGAAGTTGCATATACCTTGGCTCAAGGTTTTGGGAGGTGGAGGTATTATCACATGTAATATCCTCTATTCCTAATCCTCACAGGTTTTTCTTGTGTAGAAAACCAGATGGAATTCCACCAACAAAGCCGTCCAAACAATAATTCATAATTCATTTCACTTGGTTCCTAAACAAAAATAATGTTTAACTAATTAAATTTAAGTTAAAATATATACTTTGCATTTCTTATCTTATACTCTATTTTTATTCCACAACTTTATTTTATTTCATTTCATCCTAAATCTTTGAAAAACACACCAAATTGGATCTAGAAGTATTTTATTTTGTCAAGAGATCATTCATTCATGAAAAAAATGTTAAGTGGCATTTACAAAGCTTGTAGGATGTTAAAAGAAGGGTATTACAGTAATGCACTACAAATTAAAACAATAAATCAGGCACACATACTAGTAAAAATAAACAATTTAGCAATCCTAACAACAGAAAAAAGCCTCCACCTAATACAGAAATTCTGAAAAAGCCTTGAATTTTTGTTCTTCCTTTCTTTTTTATTTCTTTTGAATCGGTACATGTCCAACATCAACTCAAAGCAAAACCATAGCATCAACGATAGCTAATTTGAGTAAATCAGTGCTACAAAATGAAGCTCTAGTGGTGAAAGTGTATAAAGACAACAAATCTGCGTAAAACAATGTTGCAAAATGCCAAGAGATATAGCTCTAGCAGAATCTTGCTGAGGAGTCCAAAGGTTATGGAAGTGGTGGTCAGAAAAGAGAATGGAGAGGTAGTGGTGGGGAGGAGGAAGGACAAGAAAGTGGAGAGAAGAAAAATAGAATTAAAAACTCTCACTAGAGAAAAATTAACCCAAGGGAATGGAGGGTTTTTTCTTGCAGTGTGATGCTAAGGAGATCTCGAAGCATTAAAATACCATTCTTTTAAATGCTAACACAATTAGAATGTTATAGAACTTTACGTTAGCCAGTGAAATGTACGATTGTTCATTCAAATAAAAATTAATATAAATAAAATTTCATATTTAAAATTATTTTAAATGCTAGGGAGTTTGATATGAAGGACTTTGGACTAGCAATCAAGATTTTAGGGATGTAAATTCATCGAGATAGAAAAGATAGGAAGATCTGGCTTTCTTAGAGGTATTATATAGGGAGAGTCTTGCGACACTTCAATATGAAAGATTGTAGACCAATATCTACCACACTTCCTGTCAATTATAAAGTATGTGCCCTAGCAATGAAGCAGAGGGGATGAAAATGTCTTGAGTACCGTATGCATCAGCTGTGGGAAGCCTTATGTATGCAATGAATTTTACAAGACTAGATATTGCTCAAAACGGTTGGAACGGTCAGTCAATTTATGGCAGATCTTGGTAAAGAGCATTGGAATATGCTGCATTGAGGATCCTAAGATATATTAAAGAAACCCCATGTGTTGCATTATGTTTTGGAGGATTAGAGTTCATTATCAGAGGATATGTTGATTCTGATTTTGCAGGTGATCTTGATAATGAAAATCTAATACAGGCTATGTGTTCATCAATGTTTTAAAAATCGAACCGGTATTAATTAAACATATATTTTAAACATTATATAATATTTTAATTAATAAAATAACACAAAATTATAAGAAATTAAGATATATGAAGCTATAAATTTGTTTAAATAACCTTATTATAAGGTTTATAAAACAAAAAAATAAAAATAATTGGTAAAATAATAAATATCTATGTGTAATTCTCAAACATATGTTTTATTTATCTTAAAAGTATTTTAAATTAAATAAAAAAATAAAAAATAAAAAAATAGATTTTTTTTAAAAAGACCGGTTCAACTGGTTTTTTACCGGTTTTCCAGTTTTGTGACCGATTCTGTGCAAGGTTGGTTCTGTGGTTCTGTTGGACCGGATACATGGCTGGTTCACCGGTTTTCCGGTCCGACCGGCCGGTCCGGTTTTCTAAATTGGTGTTCATACTTACAGAAGGAAGGGGTGAGCTGGTTATCCAAATTACAAACTTCCGTAGCTCTATCTACTATAGAAGCCGAATACATGACAACTACCCAAGCATGCAAGGAAGCTAGCTATTTGGATTTAAAGGTGATTGGATGAACTAGTGCACAAACAATAGAAAATCTCTATGTATTGTGATAGTCAAAGAGCCTTGCACATTGTGAGGAATTCAACCTTTCATTGCAGAACGAAGCACATAGGAGTGCAATACCGTTTTTTCAGAGAAGTAGTAAAGGAAGGAAGTGTTAATATGCAGAAGATTCACACAAAAGATAACCTAGCAGATGCTATAACAAAGACAATCAACTCTGATAAGTTTATATGGTGTAGATCCTCTTATGGCTTATCAGAAACATATCAACATGGAACTGGCAATTAGGTAGAGAAATTTTGACCGCTCACAAAAGGTGGCTTTAAGTGGGAGATTGTCAGAAAAGTAAAGTCACATTATTGTGGCCGATGTCTCAATAATTTAGATAAAGGTAGAAGACTCTTGTGGTGGTGGTGCAAGGGAATTTGCTAAGCCAATGAAATGAAAGGGGTGAAGGATAATGACACGGGAGCTACTGGAATCGCAAGTCCTATAAATAACGACTTCCTCATTTGGTTTCAATCATCCTGTGTTAAACACAATACCTTCACTACAAAGTGAAGCATTCCTAGAGTGTCTAGTGGTGGTGTAAGGGAATTTGCTAAGCCAATGAAATGCAAGGGGCGAAGGATGGGAGCTACAGGAATCGCAAGTCCTATAAATAGCGACTTCCTCATCCGATTTCAATATCCCATGTTAAACACAACACCTTCACTACAAAGTGAAGCATTCCTAGAGTGTCTAGTGAGTGTTTCTCCTAAGTTTAGAGAGTTGTTTCTCTTATTTCAAGGGAGAGGGTAATTGTTCTTTCCTTGTATTTAGAGAGAGAGGGAGAGAGGGAGGTTGTAGCCATCTTCCCCCACTTAGTAATTTTTTTTTTCTGGTCTTACCTGAGGTTTTCCCCTTATGAGTCGATGATTTTCCATGCAAAATATTGTGTGTCAGTTTCAACTTCTCTCATCTCTATTTTAACTTCACGATATTATTTTATTACTCTGGTACTTGCTAAATAGGAGAATGAGGATAAGAAAAAGATTACCCCAAGGTTAGGATTAGGGATGGTAACTTCCCGCCCCACACTCATGCCATCCGATAAGTTACTATTACAGCGTGCTAGCACGGGCTGGCAATTAATCTGAATTGTCTAATGAGCAATTGTATAATCAAACAAAAGCAACAATTAGATAGAAGCCAAACTCCTACGGAAGGGAGCGGATTCAATATCAGAGCCAATGTCCAAATCCAATTAATAAAATAGTGCACGCCACAATTATAAATTTCTCTCTCCATCTCCTAATTATAGAATACAATCAAAAGTAAGCAAGGACAAAAGTACAAAGAAGGAAAAGAAAAAGAAATATCCTAAAGCACAACGCATAGACTGTACAATATAGATCAAGCCTAACAAACATCAATATATGTAATCAATCATATATCATCCGGCAGCTGAAAACTCTGTGAACCTAAAATCTGATGAGAGCTATTCTGAACAAAGACAGCCACACCACATTTGCTGCTGTTGAATCCTTCCCACAAGGGAAAATTAACAGTTCCTGTTACTGTCTTCTTGGCTGAGATGTCTTTTACAGTGCAGAGCTTTTCGAGCTTTCTAACGACATAGTCATTGGATAGAACACGCCCTTTATTCTCCCCTCTTGGACAGTCAGTGACCAAACCACTTTCATATAATGCTACCATCACATTGGCACCATCACTTTCCACCTTGCTCCTCAATGCTCCTGTTAGGGACACTTGCAAAGAATCTGATGTAGGCTTGCTGAAACTTGCCTGCTAGTAATTAAAGAATTTTGCTTAATTAACAATATTATTTGTCTTTAAAACAAACAAACAAACAAAACTAAACTTCTTGCATATATATACCTATAATCTTCATAGACATATGATAACATGACTTTCTTTTTCACGATGATTGGTTGGCATGCATATTTCATGATGATGATGTGTGTGAAATAGCTAGCTAGTAATGGCGTTGGTTTCAAATGATGCCTTTGATCAAACTCCAACTAAAAGGAAGGTGATGAAAAGAACAAAATAACTTCCCATAAAACACTTTAATTGCATTAGGTGAGCAAGTGGTTGCGATTGAAAATCACACACACATGTCAACATCTCTTTTAATTTGGATCTACCTGAATGCAGTGTTCCTGAAGTGATGTTGTGGCTTTTAAGCTACATGTTAGCTAATTTATATGTTATTAAACTTATTAAATGATGTGATAACACATTATTGAATGAAGTGATAAACACATGACAATAATGTCAGTGTATATACATTAAGTGTATGTTTGGTTTATCCTAAAACCACATTTTAAACCTGGGCTAACACTATAGAGAGTAGCATTGACTCGAATCCACATTTGAAATGTATTTTACAGTAAACTAAACAAGCACTAAATCCTTAGTCCTTGTGAGTTTAGAGAGGAGAGGATGAAAAGGGTTAGAGGGAGAAGAGAGGGGGAGAAGAGGAGAAAAAAACTTTATAACATACCCTAGGGATTGTTTTTGGTTTAACCACAATCCTGTTCGAACCAGGAACATCCACATCATGGTGGGACTAGCTCTCCCAACGAGGATTTTTCCTAAACAAGCACTAAATCCTTAGTCCTTGTGAGTTTAGAGAGGAGAGGATGAAAAAGGTTAGAGGGAGAAGAGAGGGGGAGAAGAGGAGAAAAAAACTTTATAACATACCCTAGGGATTGTTTTTGGTTAACCACAATCCTGTTCGAACCAGGAACATCCACATCATGGTGGGGCTAGCTCTCCCAACGAGGATTTTTTCCATCCACAAGACTCGAATCCGAGACCTTGTTTAAGGGGAATCAAGCATGTACCATTTGAACCAACCAACTTCCGTTGGTATACCCTAGGAATTGTTTGATTTTTTATCATATATTATTATTAAAGCAATTCCTTTTTTTTAAAAAAATGTATATTTTAGAGTTTTTTAATATGAAACTTTTAGCACATGTATTCACTGACTTGGGGTCCGTTTGGTTTACAGTTGAGTAGAATTGATTTTAGAAATGAATGGTTGAGATGGATGATGCACACTTTACAAAGTACGTTGAAAGAAAGTGATTTAAAATAAATTTTCAAAACCATGGTTTTGTTGAACTAAAATTTAAAACAAACATACTACTAATTATCAATAAAGAATAGTACATAAACAACAAAAAAATAAAAGTACAGACAACTCATAATAAATCTGGGAATTTTATGTCCCACTAATCTTTCCTACCTACCAAATCTGGCTTCCCTAGAATAAATTAAGAGCAGTTTAGTGCTTTAAAAAATGGAGTCATCAAAATCAAAAGTAGATAAAAGGTGTAAAGCATATACTTCCATTTTCGTAAAACTATTGGTTCTCCGAGGGCATAAAATAATAATTTATCTTCATTAACTTCAATAAAAAAAAAAATCCATTAGAAGTATTTTGTTTCAGTTTCCCTCCAAAGTTTTTTCTGCCAATTTAACAAATATATGAGTTATAAAATTTTTCTGAATTTTTATAACAGATATTTCACACTTTATATATCTACGTTCACAAATTAAAATATCACCATAAACCATCTTTACAATAAAAATATTTAAAGAATATAGAGAATCCGTATTCACCATAAGTTGGACACGAAATCTCCTTTATTTAGCTACCTATTCGAGTTTGAATCTTAACTAGGTTCTTATGACAAAGCAATGTTCACCTTCACATTTTGTGCGAATTTGACTAAAACAAGGCAATGCTGCTAATGTATAAATTATAAAATGAACGAGAATAGACTATAGATCCATTCTTTCACATTGAAATTTCACGTGATCTTATATGTGAGAAATGGAAAAGCAGTGTTCTAAATTCTAAGTTCTAACCTGGAAGGTTGGTGCAGGGAATCTAGGAGCCTGGGTGATGGCATCGATGAGGGCGTTCTCGTCATTTCCAACACAATGGGCCACGCCTTGGACCACAACCTGGGGCGTGAACATGGTGTCAAGCCGAAGGGCCTCAACATAGGCCTTCTGCCTGACGGTCCATTGGCTTGACCCAAAAGGGTCTTTCCAGCCCATATAGTCCCAATAGTCCACGTGGAATGCCAGCACTACCACCGGCACCTCCAGCTGAAAATCACCCCTCCCCAGCCGTGACAGAACCAGCTCCGCCGCCGGCGACGTCGTGCACCCCTGTGATGAGAACATCTCCACCACCACGGGACCTCCGCGTCTCTGCTCCTCCGCCGTCAAATCCGCCGTCACGTGCCTCTCCGCGCCTTCGCCGCCGCGGCTCCCCTTGCTACCGAAGCAGGCCAAGAGACGGGGCGCCATCGCTTTTACCAATCAGCGGTGGCGGTACGAGTTGGGTTTATGATATGCAAAACAAGGGAACTACGACAAAGGAGAAAAAATAAAGGAAAAAAAAATGCAATAGAGACAGAGAGATCGTGTGTGTGTGTGTGTGTGTGTGTGAGAGAGAGAGAGAGAGAGAGAGAGATTGTGTGTTATAATGTTAATAAGGGGAAGGTGAATGGATGGAAGGTGGAGAAAGAAAGATGGCGAAGAAGATGGGTGAGAAGTTTTGTGAATATTGAATGCTTGTTTGTCTATGTTGTTTCATGGGGAAGACAAGTTGGGGGAACATTCAACATTAGTTTATTTAAAAACAAAGACAGAAAAAAAAAAAAAGATTAAGGAAAGCAAAAAGCATTTTCCCTCAAATTTAAGTGTATAAATTGTAAGAAAGAAAAAATAGAAAAAAAAAGAAATGAAGAAAGAGAAAATAAAAAAATATAATAATTAATATGATGTGAAATGAAGAAAGATATAAAAAGTAAGTGTAGAAGAAAGTGTAATAAAATGAGTGTAAAAAATTATAGGGGTGTTCATGAGACGGGTTGAGACGGGTTTTACCTGTCCCTAACTCGACCCTATTTTTGAACGGGTCAATTTTATGGACCCGAACCCGTCCATAGACCCGAAGAGACCCGATGATGTGCGGGTCTAAGTAAGACCAGGTCTGAGTAGGATAGGACCGGGTTGACCCGATATATAATCTAAATATAATCATGAAATGATCTTTTAACAATGTTCAAAAGAAAATAGTTTATACAATTAATAAATATATTGCATACAATAAAATATCTCTTAATGTATGTAATATTTTTTACATTTTTAAAGTTTAGAACATTACTAAACCAAGAAGAACATTATAATCACTATATATTTTATATATAGAATGTAATTTTAAAAGGTAAATAGAGTAAACTTAGACTCAAAAACCTCATCTAAAATGAAAAAATAAGTTAGGACTTACATAATAGAAAATCACAAGTAATAAATATTATATTATAGATAGGACGGGGCGGGTAACCCGAAGGTTAACCCGAACCCGTCCTCAACCCGATGCCGGGTAAAAAAATGAAACCCGATGAGACCCGATTGGTCTATGCTTTCTTGTAGGACGAGAACAACCCGACCCGAGTAGGACGGGTTGGGACGGTTCAAAGAGACTGACCGGGTCCTGAACACCGCTAAAAAATCATGTGATGTGAAAGGAAGAAAAAATAGAAAAAGTGAGTGTAGAGAAGAGTGTAATAGAAATAAGTGTAGAAAAAATGAAAGTTAAGGAAAAATTTGAGATTATACTCAAATTCTAAAATAAATAATCATATTAATTTTGAATAATAAAATTATATTTAAAGCATTTATATATATTATTGTTGATTAATGAATTTTTATATCAAATATTTTGATTGATTTAACTAATAAAATATACATTACAGATCAGTTTAATAATAAAATATTATTTAAATATTTTAACATAATTTTGTGTATTTTTTGGTTTAAAACCACAGGTATCCCTCCATGGGAGACAATCCTGTTCGATCCGGGAACATCCACATCATGGTGGAGCTAGCTCTCCCAGCAGAAATTTTTTTCCATCCACAATACTCGGACCCTAGACCTTGCTTAAGGGGAATCAAACATTACCACTTGAACCAACCCCGTTGCTATAATTTTTGTTATTTGAAAACTAATACAATTTTTTTTTTTCTTATAAATTAGTTCAACTATTTTATCCGAATTATCAGCAGCGTCAGCGTGAATGTTATGTTACCACACGTTAAACAACCACAACCATTGCGTTGTGGACACGGTTGTGTCGGTGGCATGCAAGTTGGGTTGTCAGTGTTGCATTTGGGTGGCAACGTGGTGGAGACAGGTGGCACAGATCACCTACTTATTTTGTCGAAATCACCTACTTAACGAATCCAACCATGCTTTCCAGACAGTGGAGGGTAGATTGCTGCAGGGCTTGCAAGGAATCCTGTTCTTCTGTTCCTCAAATAATAAAATAGTAATCTATAGTTCTATAGTATTATATAATGGGTATACCCCTCATAGTATCCATATGTTATTAGATAATTATATCTTTATATTAAATTTTAAATTTTTCATAATCATTTTAAAATAATAACAACATATAATTTTTTTAATTTTATTTTTATTTAAAATATATAGAGACACAGAGTTTCTCCTTTAATATATTTTTTCGTTAACTAAAAGAAATTTAATTAAAAGAGGAGTATAAGAGGTACTTCAATGCATATTAATAAAATCATACACCAATGTGCCGATGCTTTACAAGATAATAAAAACAAATATAACCAATCAGAATCAATAATAAAGTAAAATGACAAGAACACCAACTTATTTCTTAGATCATCTCCAATGCGGCAACTTATAAGAGTTATTTATTGTTTATTTTAAATATTTTTTGGATCTCACACATACACATCACCTTATTTTACATTTTACAATTAAGTAACTTTTTACTGTAGTGCTAACAACTATATAAAAACTCTTAAATGGACATCACAATATACCATACATTCATTATTCCCCCTCCCCATTTTTATCCATAAAAACAACATAATAGTGAGTTGCTTATTTAAACATATAGTACAAATAAAAATTTGCTTGTCACAATCATTATGCTTAGATGGTGTATGGTATGCTCCAAATAAAACCTTTCACACCGGAGATGATCTTATGATCATGCTAAATAAGGATAATATATTTTAATTTTTTTTATTTAATTTTTTTGTCAGTTTTTTTTTCTTTGGTCCACTACTTTCAGTAATCTAGACGGCTAAACCCTCGATGAGTTCACCAGATCGCACATTATTTGTCAAAACGAGATCACAAATTTGTCAATTACAAATTCCACAATGTTTCGTCAAGAAAAGAAAATTCGCAATTTTTTTTGGTCGAAGAAAATTCAGGTGTAATATTGTCATATGACGCAGCTGATAAGGGCCAGTGCCTTTGCCCCTTTGTCACTTGTTAGGACCTTTTTTCGTCGGGGAGATCACTTTATCCTTATTGGGGCTTACTGAAATTTTTCGTGGTACTTCTTTTCTAGGCCTTTTCTTAGCCCAACTCCCTTTTCCTTACATCAAAATTCAGGCTATTGCTTTTCTCACCATATTTTTGCCATTCCCACCCCCTATTTTCTTTTCTTCCCAACCTACCCCTCCCTCTATCCCCTTCCCATCCCCACCCATCCCCACCCATTTCCCTTGTGCACCGCTGCTAAACCTTCCAGCTCAATAAATTCAATGTAGCTTTAAGAATAGAAAACAGTCCATACACTCAAACAATATTCTTCTTCGAAAAATTGTTGCCCACAAATTCATAAGCATGTTGACGGAGATGTGAAATGAGGAGGGAACATCAGCAGTTCTAGGCTTGAGGGAGATGTGAAAATGGGGAGGGAAGGAATGGAGGAGGACGCAATGGTTCCATAAACGGCTTTCACAGCTTCACTTCAGCCACAACTTTCACCCATTTTTTCCCCCTACGGACACAGCTGTTCGGGAATGGTGCCCGAACAATTTTGTCCGTAAGTTATTTTTTTTAAAGAAAAATAGCTTATGGACACAGTTGTCCGAGAACCAATCTCGGACAACTGTGTCCGTAAGTCATTTAAAAAAAAACTTACGAACACAACTGTCCGGGAACTATTCTTGTACAGTTGTGTCCATAAGCCAATTTTTTATGGATTGTCCGGGAATTGTTTCGGATATCTGTGTCTGTAAGCCCCTTTTTTTGTAAAAAATGCTTACGGACACCGTTATCCAGGATTAGTTCCGGGTAATGTTGTCCGTAAAGTCAATTAAATGAAGGGCGGTTTAGGATTTTAAGATTTTTCAAAAAATAAAGGGGGGTGGGAATAGCAAAAATCATAGTGGGAAAAGCAAACGTCCAAGATTCAAGTCTTGCTCAATTTTTTTTCGACAAAAAAAAAACAAGCCTTTTTCATTTCAGTCCAAAAAGAGTCTTGTTTATTTATTGACTTATAGACCAAAAGGTTCGACCAAAAACAATTATTTACTTAATATGAGAACAAAAGAAATAGATAGCATAGTAGGATACTTACTAATTAGAAGAGAAAACGTGTTAAAGTGAATGATTCATTATTCTAAATCTTTATTTTAATACAATTGATCGATTAATTATTAACTACATTATCTATAATTTTTTTTAATAAAAGGGAACGTTAATAATTAGTAATATTGTTAGAGGCTAACACAAGAGGTTTTAATAACTTCGAGCCATGGTATTGTGGTAAATGATAATAACATACCACTGAGCGGTGAGTTAGCTGGTTAGGGGGCTGTTATAGCTTAACCAGTGGTCTCGAGTTCGAGTCCTAGGTATGTAGCCGCATTCAATACTCAGAGAGAGATCTTTGTCGTCCATAAAGGTCATACTCGCGCTTGAATAGGATTGTCTCCCATGAAAGATACTTGTGATCTTACACAAAAAAAAAGATGACAGTAAGATAAATGGATTTAAATTGAGGTATGGAACCTTAAATATAGTCACAAATTAAAATTTTCGGAAAAAAAAAAAGTATGTTTTTGGTTAGTGTAAAATAAATGAGTTTGGTTATATAAACTTCTATATTTTGTTTTGATTTGCATCCCTCTGAAAATATAAAATTTTAAAAATATCATTGTTAATAATGTGTCAAATTAAATAATTGTTTATAACAAATACTAATGCCTACAATGTCAATTTTTTAGTCTATCACATCATAAGGAAGAATGTATTTCAAAATTTAAAGTTTGTTGGAGGAGGTAAGTGAAAAATATAATTTTATAAAGATAAAACTAAAATTCACTTATTTTATAAGATAAAAAATATATTTTACTAAGTTTTTTTAGTCTCTACTACTTTATGGTAATCGCAAATTGTGGCCATATCAATTACATTTCTCTACAATTTTTTAAAATTTCAAGAATTGCAATGTTATTACAATTAAAGCTAGGAGTGTTCATCGATCGGTTTAGGATCAGTTTTATATGCAAAATGAAATCTGAAATCCAAATCTAACAAAATTGCTTTGATCGGTTTAGATCGGATTTGACCATTTTGTTGAAGCAACTCAAACCAAACCGACCAATAATGAGTTGGTTCGATTCTGTTCAATCGGTTCAACAATTTATACATTCCAAAAATTACCTTTTTTAAAAAAAAAATCAGTTTCATTTCCTCAAACACGCATTCAACTTTCCCAAATAAAATTAGAAATACTTGTTTCAATTTTTAGCAGAATCAAACCCATTCAAATTTTAATTATTTGAAGCAAATTAAAATAGAGTTGATGTAAATTAATCTGCATCAAACTTGAGCATTTCAGATTGATAAAAAATTAAATAGGAAAGTATAGAAGTAGAAAAGTAACAAATTAATAAAATAGAAAGACAGGAAATGTATATACCAACATACCGAGTGCGCAAATCGCAACTTGCAACCAACAATGAGCAGTCCGGAAATCCAGCAACGCAGATCACAACAGTCAAACGGTGGTGATTGACTCCAACAGAGACGTCGAGAAGTTGCATATCACAAAGTGGTGTAGAATCGAAGAAGACGGTGGTTGCAAGTGCAGATTGACGAAGCGTGGTTGCGGTGCAGATCAATGAAGGCGATGTGTAACATCCCAAATTTTATAAATCAATTTTCATAAATGAAATTAGGAGTATAAGAGGGTTTTATAAAATGAATTAGGTTAAAGATGGTTAAAAACTGCTTACAGGAGTAACCACTAGAGCATTTTCGCTCAAGTGAGAAAGGTTCTCGATCGAGTGAATTTATTAGTAAAAATAGGAATTCTGGTTGATGATATTTTCACTTAAGCAAAATTGAGGCAAAGAGTTGGGGAGTTCTCTGTCCGATTTTCGCCCAAGGCGAGGAGGAGTCCGCCTCAAGCGAAAATCAGCTTCTCGCACAGCAAGAATGCGTGAATTCAGTTTGTTAAAAAAATAGAATTTTAGGGTTCCATATCTCATTTTTCACATCACCCACCTTTTTAGAGAGAGAAACTCCCTTGAGGCTACCCTAGAAGAAAGAAGCGCTCCCACAACCTTCAACCAACCTATTCCTTGTTTTTGAGGTGACTGTATATCACCCACTCACTCTCATTCTTGCTTATGATCTCCCATGACCCCTCCCTTATTATCCCCTTCTATATTTTCTTGTGATTGATGAGTTATGATTGATTATGATTTATTTTGATGGTTTTGCTTATGGTTCATGTTGTATAGTTTGGGATGAGTAGTTACCCCTCTAGTTAGGGGTTACTTTCAGAGTTCAATGTATGCTAAGGGTTGGGAGTATGCTTACATGCTTTTCATTATTCATTATGCACTCATGAAACCCTTATGTACTAAATAAATGATATGGGTCTTTGACCAATATGGAAAAGGGGAAAAAGGTTATAAATGTCATATTGTTTAAAAACACATGTTTAATGGCGAGGTCTTATGACGTGGGGAAGACGTTCCTCACTCAGATACAAAGCTCATATCTAGCCATGGAAAAAGGATAAGTGAGAAGACACCATAGCTTTGTGTGTTCCTTATGATAAAGTCCTTAGAATGACTTGTTCGTGGCTGTCAAATATCAAGTTTGACTTGATAGTGAGATTCTATAGGCTACTTCATAACGTCATTCTCAAATCATCCCTAGTCAAGTATTTGTGAAAAAGGACACCATATACGTCGAGACTATGTGTGAGTAGATTGATGACTATGTCTCACTCGTCATGGATATGTGATATTGAATCTTCCACATGGGTAAACATTAAAGGGTTTTAACGGTGTACTAGACTGACCCATGGGAATGATTCATGGATTATTATGTATGTCATTAGAGATTCTCATAGTGATAATGGTGAATGTGGTCCTTTGATCTGACACCACTACGATTCCCAACATGAGGAGTCGTATACTTTGGTGCCATGAAATGTCATGCCTAACCAGGTGACTATAAGGTAGTTACTGAGTATGCCATAAATCATGTGGAGAAATGTGAGTGAATAGATGGGATTTGTCCCTCCACATAATGGGAGTTATATCTTGGGCCCCTTTATTGAGTGAGACTACAAAGTGCATGGTCGTGCCTAAATAATATAGTATGGGACATTAATATTATTTGTTATAAGTCTACTCGGGAAATCAAGAAACCAAGATTGAACTATACAAGGATGACATGTCCCTGCCTTGTGTTAAATCTAGATATATGAACAAATAGACTATACATACATGCTAACATTGGTTATATGTCAAATCACATTGACATTCCTGTTATTTGGGTAGTAACGATGTTTTTCTAGATACCATTCGCTACTTGCAATATTAAAATAATATTTTAATGTTACTACCAACATAATGGGAACCTACAGGTCACACACTTAGAACGGGCTGACTTGGACACTAAAGCCATTAGATGGTTTTAATTGGGATTTTAATTAGATTAAAGGTCCATTTGGTGTGAAGCTCAATTAGTAAGACTAAATGGGCCAACCCATTAGTTTGGGCCTACACATGGGTAGGTATCACTAAAGCCTAATGCTAACTATGAGTGTTAGCCACTGCAATATAAAGAATGTATTGATGGTAGCTAACAAGTAATTACTCTAATACTCCAAACCTTAAAAGAGAAAAGATTCTCTCTAAATCATATCACCACCCCTCATAGTAAAAAAAAGGTAATCATCTATTCGTCGCCGCTAGCATTGCGAAAGAAAGAGTCCAAGTATCGCGTTCATGTGGATACCGGTGGAGGCATAGCTACTCTTTCATGCCCGTAGTTTGGAAAAAAGGAAAACACTAAAAGGTATATTCTATAACACGATTTATGGCTTTTGCATGGATCCTTGAAGGGTTTTGGATATATTTAAATTTTAAATGTTCAATTCTTCCGCTGCGTTAGACCTTCCAAAACCCAACAGTTTTGAGAGAAAAAAGTTATTTCCCAACCTCGAGAAGTGTGAGTTTTGGATGGATAGGGTCCATTTCTTAGGGCATGTGATTTCTAGAGAGGGGTGGTCGGTTGACCCTAGTAAGATGGAAGTTGTAACGCCCTAATTTCTAAACTCAGAAATAATGCCCGTTGGAAACACTATCCCTGAAGTTCTTGAAATCATTTCGTTAAATTTTCGATATCGTTATACATTCGCTCAAACTTTCCAACGATTAGCTTAAGCAATTACAATACAACATCAAAATCCCTAAATAAGAGTAAATCTTACTTAAACTTAGGGAAGAATCCACACTTGGAGAAGTGTGATTCAATGAACTCATACCGGAAATCTGGCAGAGCCCCCCTAAAACCGGATAATTACCAAATTCAGCTTAACCTGAAAATCAGCAAAACCAGCACATTTCAATATCATAACTATCATAACATTAAAACTAAGCCTCAGTGGCCAACTCAGAATAAATATACTTATACAATTCACATCAGTACACCTCGGAAAATAACCGATTAAGCCATATACAAATACTTTAGGAAACTACTTCTATTAAACTAATCTCCCAGCTGAATTAAGACTCAGCTCCACCCTCACCTTAGCTGCCTCAACCTCACCGGAAGTACCTGCATCACTAGATATATCCCCGAAACGTGGGGTGAGATAATAATCCCAGTGAATACAACCATGTGCATGAATGCAAGGAGCATTATCAATGACAATTAACAATTTAAACAAACTTCTTAGAACATAATTCAAGTAAACAGATAGGTGAGACATACGGTGTGGGGAAAGTTAATTACTGACTAAATGTAACCATCATCATGATCATAACTAAAAACAAGTAAATGCACCAATGATGCAACTCACTGTTGTGCCCAGCAGGCATGAACTTATCACTTAAACTGGAGTTAGAACTGAGCTCAGACTACGGGAAACGTCTTTCCCGGGGACGTATCCCACCCATTACTGGACCGAAGTCATGTTTTACTTAGTTTGCTTAACTTTTTACTCACACAGCGCGAAGGCCGACTTATATTACTCACGGTCGAAACCGGTAAACAAATTGATAACCCAAAACTAGAATTTCAAGCAATTCGAGTGTTTCGAGACTTTCGTAAGTTTCGTAACTTCGAAATTCAAGGGATTTATAATCAATTCCTAGCATAATATACTCAATTCTAGTGCAATCATCATAATTCCATTGAACTTAATCATATAGAAAGGGAATCAAGGAGATAGGGTTCATACAATGGGCATTTCGTCAATTTCGCTACTTTCGTAATTCTCGCTACCCTAAGGTTTTCAATGAAAATCACCGATCAAAATACTCAATCTCATACAATCATCATCAATCCAACTACAATATACATCTAGAAAGGGAATCAAAAGAGTAGGGTTCATACAACGGGGAGAAATCAAAATCAAAGAAAAGTGTGAGTGTGTGAGTTATACTCACCCAATCTTGAAAACCAAGATAAGAATGAGGAATAGGAGTGATCCACTTGATTATTTTTGCTTCAATCTCCTTCCTAAGCTCCAAATCGAACTTTCTCTCTCTAGGTTGAAGAAGGGGAAGAAAGAAAAATGAGAAATCTGATTTTGCATGTTCTCGACCTTATATACTGGAGCGACGGTAATCGATTACAGACATACTGTAATCGATTACCAGAGGCGAAAAATACACTAGAAAACCTTTCTGGGAACCTGATAATCGATTACAACCCTTGGTAATCGATTACCAAAAACTCAGCTCTCGGGTAATCGATTACAACCTGTGAGTAATCGATTACCTAAAAACTAGCTCTCGGGTATCGATTACAACCTGTGAGTAATCGATTACCTAAAACTAGCTCTCGGGTAATCGATTACGAACCCACTGTAATCGATTACCAGAACTCATAATCCCTAAATTCACTTAAGTTAAGGCTTAAATCTTGGTTTTATACTTGAGTTTTTAACCCATAGCTCCTCAATTACCTTAATTTCTCAACTTATCTTCCCTTAATTACTAATACATAACCCTCTTATTTTCAGCCTAATAAGTTATTAAGGCTCCTAATTTGCGGGATGTTACATTCTACCCCCCTTTTAGCAATTTTGACCTCAAAATTGTTTAAGAAACAGAAATTAAAGACTATCTCAACTAAAAAGTTCTGGAAGTCATTCCCGTAGCCTGGTGAAGTGCATCCCAGAACCTAAAAGTGAACCTAGGGTCCCTATCCGATATGACGTTAGAGGGAATGCCATGGAGTCTGACAATCTCCCTAACATATAAATCTACTAACTTGCTAAGGGAAAAGGTACTCCTAACTGGTAGGAGATGAGCTGGTTTGGTCAGACGGTCCTCAATTACTCAGATGGCATCAAAGCCATCTTAGACTCGAGGCAACTCTAACACAACATCCATAACTATACTCTCCCACTTCTACTCAGAGATTTCTAATGGTAAAAGGGTTCCTAATGGTTTTGATGTTCTATATTGACTTGCTGCTGCCACACTAAACACTTAAAAGCATAATCTGCTATATCTCTCTTCAAATCCTAATACCTCTTGGTAGAGCCAGGATGTACAGAAAACTTACCTCTATGAGCTTCCTATAACACCTGAGGCTAATCCCTTAGGGACACAAACTCTCCCTTGGAAGAGAATCATCCCATCTTCTGATTCAGAAAACCCTAACCGTTGTCTACTCTCTTGGAGGCTTGAGTCCAAACTCTGAGCCTCCCTGATTAGAGCTCTTAGCTCATTAGTGATCTCATTTAAATGAAGTCTGACACTATGCCCTCCCATTGCTACACCTAAACTTAGATTCCTGAACTTCTTTAACAACTCCTTTCATGTATCATCACGAAAGACACATGAAGAGACTTTCTACTCTATTTGAGTATACTTGACTGGCTTGGTTAGATTACGCCCTTGATAAAATCTAATCATAGGAAAAGATTTTACACACAACTAAGTAAGGATCCTAATTCCATACCCAAACCCATCAACTACCGGTTGGTTTCAAGTCTTATGTTTTCACTGATCTAGCTAGGTTTGAGAAAATTCCAAGTGATTTACATGTTTATATTCTAAGTTCTACTATATTACTAACTATAAGTCATGCACACATAATTACTCAATCCCTCGAATCACTAAGTTTGTGTTGGCTAAATAATCCAACGCTCACGTCATGTTCGAGGAATTAAGTTCACATAATCACATAAATAAACACCGCACACAAGTGAGAGGAAAGTCACTCATTCTTCTAGAAAATAACAGAATCCTAACAACACTTATGCCATAAACGTAGGTATAATACCTACCGGTTACAGCATGAACATGGTAAACCCTCGTAGTCTCCTATCTTCCCCTACTGGGATCTTTCTCTATCTCACCCTACCGGTCAGGGATTGTACTTAATTTGGTTCTAAGTTTTCACTGAAAGGAGAGTGACATAATGTCGTCCATACCCTAGTCCTCCTATAAGTAAGGATTTCTAAATGCTTTAGAGTTCTAACCTAGTGAGTGTGCCTAACAATATCTCAATCCTTTCCTAACGCTCTGGCCAGGCCTAACTATACACAATCAAATCTAACTTTCAGGTTGGGTGCAACTTAGTTGTGTTCAAGTATCGAGTGCCTTCTACGGATTCTCATGGCCTGTCTATAAAACTACCCCCCGGATTCAGGCTCTTCCTAATATTTCTCAGTGTTTAAAATCTTGATTTCTCTCTTGGAGATACCAAACCTACATCCAGATGCCTAAACTGATTTGTTTCCCCTTCCCATAAACTCCAGAGTTATTACTATTATGGTGTGAAGAAGAATTTCCTATTTCTGTTTGAAATGTGAACATATGTAAACATGGTCACAACTACAACATATAGATATAAGGTTTAAAGTTATAGAATTTCCCTCATGGAATTCATGGATGGGGCTAAGTATTTGGGTGGCTGGGAGAACATCTATAGTTACTTGATAAATCCTTGGTTAGCTCTAGAGTTGTCTGCTAATCTACTTATTCTATTCATTTCCCATAGGACCTCAACTATAATTTCCCTCCCTTTCCTAATAATTTTCTAAAAAGTCTATGTTATTCCACTACCTTGTTATCTTTAACTAAGGTATTAGATTCACTTACTTTTGTCTAACAATTCTCTCAGGTGATTCCTAATTCCTTTCTACAAAACTACCCCTAATATGGCTTAATTGGGAACTTCCTGTCCTTACCTGGGTTGTGGGTAAATCTACACTACCTTATGCAATCTATACTAGAATTCTTAACTTTCTTGATTAAGGTTCCTCTCCCTTGAGAGAGTTATGGCTAAGGTTCTCTCTACTAGTGGTAATAATTTGATTTGGGTGATTTTGGATGGTGAAACTACTGAGTTGGATTTCCGAGAAAAAAATTTGGTTCATACTAACTAACCTGACTAAAAGCCTTTACCTAATTCTTCTCCCGAGTACTTCTCCGAGTCCTCGAGGTTAAAACCGATATGGTTAGACTGAAGGTATGGGTGAAGTGTTCTTATTTGATGATTTCTAGATTTTTAGGTTTTTAAGGCATCACTTCTTAATATCCTTAAGTATTTTCTAAAGGTAAAGAAAGAGCGAATGTATTGTTTTCTCATGACAACTTACCCACTCGGTAGGGTTAAAGATGTTACTAATGGTAAGTCCTAGGAGGGTACTAATATTAGATAATTGAAACCTCACTACCTTTACTAGGGATCTCTACCTTATTCACCTCCTAAACATGCCCCCAACTCCTTGCGGTTACCAATTGATGGTGTAGTCCTCACCTAAGGGTTTCTAGAATGTCAGGGTCACAAGACACCGCCCCTAAGGCTACTAGATGTTCTCTAAACGTGAGATGAAAGGGTGAGGAGATGGTAGCCGCCATGACTACCTACCCGTCTGGTAGGGCATAAGGACCCTGTCCATATAATCCATGGATAAGGACAAGAGTAAGGTGGCTGAAGGGATCATCACTTACTTGACAGTCTCCTGATTACCCTCAAGGTGGCCTATAGGGAATACACCTATTCTTACCTTATCTCAAAAGAAACCTCAATTCTCTAACCCTTCTAAGTTTATGTCTAAGTGTCTATATGTCCCTGCTAAGTTTGCTGACTTTAGGTAAGGTCTTAAGCCTACTTAAGTTACAATCTTCTATACACTTTCTCAATGATTTGGAATCCTCCTGGGTGCCTCTGCGACCTCTAGTTTACCCCAAGTAGAGTTTCTATCTTAACTTGGACTACAGTCCCGCATTCCTTCTAACGTGACCTCACAAGGGTTCGTCTCAAAAGAAACTTTAACTATGTGAGTTACTACCTAACAAGTACAACACATTCTAACATAATATGACATAAAATCACTCATACAAACCAATGCCACAAAGAGATAAAATCACACAATACATTCAGATTATACAGTTTACACAATCAGAACTACTTTATAAGTCAAACAACAACCATCCTCTAAAAATAACGAATTAAACTTAACTAACTGCCTTAAGAGTGCCTAATGCTTACTAGGGCTCCAGGGTCACATTCTCTATGGCTCCTAAGGTAAGGGTTCCATTTTCAAAATTGACCTAAGTTACTCTCTTTCTAATACAAGAATGGGTGGCTTTAACTTTGTTAAGGAAGTATCCTAACTTCCGGACCAAAGCATCATACTCACATAACTGACCATAATCTCCATTTACAATACACACCATAGGAGTGATCAGTCCCTATAATGAGTACATGTATTAGAAGATTATAGTAAGTCACAGGCAACTAACCTAACCACAGTCCAATTGGATTGAACTGCTCTGATACCAAAATGTAACGCCCTAATTTCTAAACTCAGAAATAATGCCCGTTGGAAACACTATCCCTGAAGTTCTTGAAATCATTTCGTTAAATTTTCGATATCGTCATACATTCGCTCAAACTTTCCAAAGATTAGCTTAAGCAATTACAATACAACATCAAAATCCCTAAATAAGAGTAAATCTTACTTAAACTTAGGGAAGAATCCACACTTGGAGAAGTGTGATTCAATGAACTCATACCGGAAATCTGGCAGAGTCTCCCCTAAAACCGGATAATTACCAAATTCAACTTAACCTGAAAATCAACAAATCCAGCACATTTCAATATCATAACTATCATAGCATTAAAACTAAGCCTCAGTGGCCAACTCAGAAATAAATATACTTATACAATTCACATCAGTACAACCTCGGAAAATACCGATTAAGCAATATACAAATACTTTAGGAAACTACTTCTATTAAACTAATCTCCCAGCTGAATTAAGACTCAGCTCCACCCTCACCTTAGCTGCCTCAACCTCACCGGAAGTACCTGCATCACTAGATATATCCCCGAAACGTGGCGTGAGATAATAATCCCAGTGAATACAACCATGTGCATGAATGCAAGGAGCATATATCAATGACAATTAACAATTTAAACAAACTTCTTAGAACATAATTCAAGTAAACGGATAGGTGAGACATACAGTGTGGGGAAAGTTAATTACTGACTAAATGTAACCATCATCATGATCATAACTAAAAACAAGTAAATGCACCAATGATGCAACTCACTGCTGTGCCCAGCAGGCATGATCTTATCACTTAAACTGGAGTTAGAACTGAGCTCAGACTACGGGAAACGTCTTTCCCGGGGACGTATCCCACCCATTACTGGACCGAAGTCATGTTTTACTTAGTTTGCTTAAATTTTTACTCACAGCGCGAAGGCCGACTTATATTACTCACGGTCGAAACCGGTAAACATGAATTGATAACCCAAAACTAGAATTTCAAGCAATTCGAGTGTTTCGAGACTTTCGTATTTTCGTAACTTCAAAATTCAAGGGATTTATAATCAATTCCTAGCATAATATACTCAATTCTAGTGCAATCATCATAATTTCATTGAACTTATCATATAGAAAGGGAATCAAGGAGATAGGGTTCATACAATGGGCATTTCGTCAATTTCGCTACTTTCGTAATTCTCGCTACCCTAAGGTTTTCAATGAAAATCACCGATCAAACTACTCAATCTCATACAACCATCATCAATCCAACTACAATATACATCTAGGAAGGAATCAAAATAGTAGGGTTCATATAACAGGGATAAATCAAAATCAAAGAAAGTGTGAGTGTGTGAGTTATACTCACCCAATCTTGAAAACCAAGAGAAGAATGAGGAATAGGAGTGATCCACTTGATGATTCTTGCTTCAATCTCCTTCCTAAGCTCCAAATCGAACTTTCTCTCTAGGTTGAAGAAGGGGAAGAAAGAAAAATGAGAAATCTGATTTTGCATGTTCTCAACCTTATATACTGGAGCGACGGTAATCGATTACAGACATACTGTAATCGATTACCAGAGGCGAAAAATACACTAGAAAACCTTTCTGGGAACCTGGTAATCGATTACAACCCTTGGTAATCGATTACCAAAAACTCAGCCCTCAGGTAATCGATTACGTAATCGATTACCAAAAACTCAGCTCTCGGGTAATCGATTACAACCTGTGAGTAATCGATTACCTAAAAACTACTAGCTCGGGTAATCGATTACGAACCCACTGTAATCGATTACCAGAACTCATAATCCCTAAATTCACTTAAGTTAAGGCTTAAAACTTGGTTTTATACTTGAGTTTTTAACCCATAGCTCCTCAATTACCTTAATTCCTCAACTTATCTTCCCTTAATTACTAATACGTAACCCTCTTATTTTCAGCCTAATAAGTTTTTAACCCATGACTTAGAGTTAGCGACTGTGGTATTTGTCCTCAAGATTTGGAGGCATTACTTGTATGGAGTGGGGTTTGAGGTGTTTAGCGACCATAAGAGCCTTAAATATTTATTTGATCAAAAGAAGCTAAACATTAGGCAAAAAAGGTGGATGGAATTCTTGAAGGACTATGACTGAGTTGAAATACCACCCGGGAAAGGCTAATGTAGTGGTCGATGCTCTTAGTAAGAAATCCCTGCATGTGTCATCCCTGATGGTGCTTGAGATAAAATTGTCAGAGGAGTTTAGAAACCTGAGCCTAGATGTGGAGGTTGGAAAGGATAGTTTGAGGTTACATAGTATAGAGGTCACCAATGAGCTTAGAGCTCCGATTAGGGAGGTCCAAGATTCAAACCTAGACCTCTAGGCTAGGAAGGGATTGTAACATCCCAAATTTTAAAAAAAATAAACTAAAATAAAAGAAATAAATAATAGTAATATTAATTTTTTATGAATAATGTTTTTTAATAAAAAGAGGAATGGGTGGGTTGAGGGTAGACCCAACCCGGTTAAGTAATTATTTAAGGAGGGGTTATCAATTCGTCCTAATCCTTATTTTTCAAATCGTCAGAGAGCGAAACCATAAGAAGGGGAGAAACGACTTCGCAAGGGGAAGGTGCTGCAGAGTAATTATCAAGAGAAAGAGCCTACCGTTTGCTGATTGATCTTCGCCTCTAAGGTGCGGGGGAGGGGGAAGGTGCTGCTTGTATGTGTATGTGGGAGTGCTTGGGTAGTGAGGGCAACCATAAGACCCTCTAAGAATTCTAAATTTGAGAACATATCTGTGAATCATGTGTTATGTGTTATGTGTTTGGAATGTGTTTGATTTGATGTATGCACGTGATAATCTTGATGAATTGGGTGATGGTACGAGAATAGCGAAAAAAGATTAAATAAGGGTTTAGAGATGAGGAACCATAAGGTTAGATGTTAAATTTATTGTAATTCGTAGGAATGATTGAGGATTTCAGTGTTTTTAATCGGTGGAAACAAGTATAAACGAGTTATAACTTAAAGAATTGAGTAGGGATTGAAGAAGGGAATTAAAAGGGGCAAACGCAGGTGCAGTCGCGTTCTGCGACACTTGCGCTCCATCTACGCTGAGCGCAGGATGGAGCGTAGCTCTCTAGAGCCTGCGCTTCACTTGCGCTGAGCGCAGAGTGAAGCGCAAAAACGCGGATTAAGCCGTTTAGTTACAATTTCAACATATTCCTTCCAAATTTCAGATAGTTTTTCTTAAAATGGGAAATTGAGTTGGATGCTTAGTTAATATAAGAATTGTTTTGTGGAATTGATAGATTAAATTGAATGTTTAGAATGTATTGATTGTGGCATGAGTATTGTGGTGTGAGTATCCTATGATGTTCTATGTTTATAATATTGAGATGTGATGTGGTGTGATGAGAATAATAGAGATTGTATGGGATAAATGTGAATTGATGAATATGCATTGTGTATAGAGATTATGTGAGAGATATGATGTTGATGATGATTGCATTGAGCATAACATGGAGATATGAGATGTGTGTGATGCATAAGCCAGACGTGGCTAGCATATGCCTTAGAGTGGGGGTGACGACCATGATGGGGGACATTCGATGCATTTACTCTAGAGAGGGAGTGTTTACAATGCGAGTCATCTAGCCCTAGAGTGGGGGTGACGATGACAGGGGGCGAATGTCTTTGCAAAGGCCTAGAGAGGGGCGTATAACTGTGCAACCTATCGGCCAGAGTGGGCGTTAACGGTAGAACCATCATTGGTAACAAGTAAGACTGATGAGGTGCGCCCATTGTGCGGAGTTCCGAATCATGATCCTTAGGAGGTGTTTATGTGTGCATGATCCTAGAGTGAGCTTACATGGCGTATATGATTGTGTAGAGTGAGAATTTATATTTATGAGAATTATGTGTAAAGTGTAATGAGTGTGTTCTTGATGATTGAGAAGTGTGAATTATATATTTGTGATGAGATTATTGATGATTATTATGGGATGTGATGAATGATGATAATTTTGTGGTGAATAATGATGTTGTGCTATGTGTTGGGTGTGGATACGGTAGCCTTCTGCGTGCATGTATGAGTATGTGTTCTTTTCCTCACCGTACTCTCTGTGGTTATTTTATAGGTAATGAAGATGGCACGCAATGTGTCGAGTATTGAAAGGAAGGGGTCTCACTTTGATACTTGTGACATTCAGGGCTTAGTATTAGGAGTTTACTTTTATTCTTGTTATTAAGTATAGATTTAAAAAACTGTTTTAAGTGCCTTACATGGCCAAGAGATATTTTTATGATGTTGATAGTTTGATGTTTTAGCTTTCAAAAACTGTTGACTTTACCTTTTATTTAAATTGAGTTGACTTTGAATTAAATGGTGTTTTTAAAGAGAGAATTGTGAACCTTTTTACCTGACGTGGAATACAACTTTTCCTTATATTTCACTTTGATGATTGTATTAGAGGTTGGGGTAGAAGGGTGTCACATTTAGTGGTATCAGAGCAGGTCGGTTCCCGGCCCTAAGTTATGTTTTGCTATGCTTCTGTGATGTTAACTTGTGATATTGATTGAGTGAACTATATTGCTTGAGTTAGCTGTTTGTTTGATCCTCTAATTTTTTGTGAATCAGAAAAGTAATGGCTGGAGGAGGTAGAAATGGTCGTGTTATTGCTGAAGCCTTAATGGTTATGGCTCAGGCTGTTGGCAACCTGAACCAACATCAAGAGGTGGATTGGCTTGCTCGGTTCAAGAGGAACCATCCACCTACTTTCCGTGGGGGTTATGACCCCTATGGTGCTGCTGATTGGATCTTTGAGATTGAGAAGATTTTTAGAGCGATGAACTGCCCGTTGGTGCAAAAGGTGACGTTGGCTGCGTTCATGTTATCGGGGGATGCTGGATTTTGGTGGCAGAGCACCTATTAGAGGATGATTGATGAAGGCACCACATTGAGCTGGGATAACTTCAAAAGATTGTTCCGAGAAGTACTTTCCTCATGACATTCGTAACAAGAAGCAGATCGAGTTTCTCGAGTTAAAGCAAGGAGATGGCACCATGGCGGACTACGTATCCAAGTTTGAAGCATTAGTTCGAT
Organism: Sesbania bispinosa; assembly: GCA_026901365.1. Lineage (NCBI taxonomy): Eukaryota > Viridiplantae > Streptophyta > Magnoliopsida > Fabales > Fabaceae > Sesbania > Sesbania bispinosa. Next base: position 103,517 of record QLOH01000806.1, on the reverse strand, counting down.
TCTGTCCTACATACGAGGGAAGCGTTAATGAAGAGGCAAAATGTGTGAAGTTTATCAGCGGTCTTCGTCCATAGATCAAGCAAGTCTTCAACTACCAGGGAGTTGTGCGCTTTCACGAGCTGGTTAACAAATGTAGAATATATATGAAGACAGTCGGGCTAGAGCTGCACATTACAAGAGTGGAGGGCCTATGAGAAACCAGAGCAAGTCCGAATCAACTGGCAAGAGTAAGCCGTATTCTCGTGCAACAGGGGGCTCCAAGTTTGGAGGTGGCAGTGAGGGTTCGGTGCAGAAGAGGAGTTACGCTCCGGCTGCTAGTCAGGCGTCCAAGGGTGGAAGTGTGGGTTCTACCGCTTCTAATACATGCTTCAGATGCGGGAAGGAGGGACATCGAGCAAACCAATGTGAAGATAAAGAGGTCACCTGCTACAAATGTAGAGAGAAAGGACATATTTCCCATGATTGTCCTCAAGGGAAACAAGGAACTGCAGCGTTGAGTAGAGGTGCTAGTGGAAGTGCCAATAAACCTAAAGCTACTGGGAGAGTATTTGCCTTGAGTGGTACTGAAGCTGCTCAATCCGAAGACTTGATCCAAGGTACTGGTTTCATTGCGGGTACTCCTTTGATTGTGTTGTTTGGTTCTGGTGCGACTCACTCTTTTATATCACATGCTTGTGTGTCTAAATTAAAATTGCTTGTTTCTTCTTTGCCTTTTGTGTTGAGTGTGGAAACACCAGCTAGTGGGTCAGTTTCTACTTCTGATGTGTGCTTAAATTGTCCTATTCATGTTGATGGTAGAGAATTCCTAGTTGATTTGATTTGTTTGCCTCTAAGTCAACTAGATATTATTCTTGGTGTGGACTGGTTATCTTCCAATCATGTCCTATGGAATTGTGCTAATAAAACAGTTATGTTTGGTCACCCTGTTGAGAGTAAGAATAAGGACTCTTTGACTACCAATCAAGTGAAGGCGTCTCTAAGGGAAGATGCCCAGGTATACATGTTGCTAGCTTCTTTGAATTCTGAGAGTAGTGCTATTATTAGTGAGGTACCTGTAGTGTGTGAGTATCCTGAGGTGTTTTCTGATAATGTGTCTAGTCTACTACCACCTGAGAGAGATAGAATTTTCCATAGATCTAGTACCGGGGACGAGACCTATTTCAGAGTAACCTTATAGGATGTCACCCATGGAGTTAGCAGAGCTTAAGAAACAATTAGAGGATTTGCTAGAGAAGAAGTTTGTGAGACCTAGTGTATCACCTTGGGGAGCACCTGTTTTGCTAGTGAAGAAGAAGGATGGTAGTATGAGGTTGTGTACAAATTACCGTCAGTTGAACAAGGTAACCATTAAGAATAGGTATCATTTTCCTAGGATAGATGATCTAATGGACCAGTTAGTGGGGGCTTGTGTATTTAGCAAGATTGATCTTAGGTCGGGTTATCACCAGATTAAAGTTAAAGAAGATGACATACCTAAGACTGCCTTTAGGACTAGATATGGACATTATGAGTATCTGGTAATGCCTTTTGCTGTGACTAATGCTCCTGCTATTTTTATGGATTATATGAACAGAATTTTTCATCCCTACTTGGATAAATTTGTAGTTGTCTTTATAGATGACATACTAATTTACTCCAAAACTAAGGAGGAGCATGGAGAACATTTAAAGTACTGCAGATTCTTAAGGATAAGCAGTTGTATGCTAAGTTATCCAAGTGTGATTTCTGGTTAGAAGAAGTGAGCTTCTTAGGTCATGTGATCTCTAAGGGAAGTATAGGTGATGATCCTTCTAAGGTATAGGCTGTGCTTAAGTGGGAGACTCCTAAGTCAGTGAGTGAGATTAGAAGTTTTCTTGGGTTGGCTGGGTATTATAGGAGATTTATAGAAGGATTTTCTAAGATAACTTTACCTTTGACTGAGTTGACTAGGAAGGGGGTTGCTTTTGTATGGAATAGTAAGTGCGAGCTTAGTTTCCAAACCCTTAAGGAAAAGTTGACTAGTGCACCAGTTTTAGTTTTGCCAGATCTTAGTAAACCTTTTGTAGTGTATTGTGATGCTTCTAAGATGGGTTTAGGTGGGGTGTTGATGCAAGAGGGTAAAGTAGTAGCTTATGCTTCTAGGCAATTGGAAATTCATGAGAGAAACTATCCTACCCACGATCTTGAGTTAGCAGCTGTTGTGTTTGTGTTAAATATGTGGAGGCATTACTTGTATGGTTCCAAATTTGAGGTTTTTAGTGACCATAAGAGCCTTAGGTATTTGTTTGATAAGAAAGAGTTGAACATGAGGCAAAGTAGGTGGCTAGAATTTCTAAAGGATTATGATTTTGAATTGAATTATCACCCTGGTAAGGCTAATGTAGTAGCGGATGCTCTAAGTAGATCTCTTCATGTTAGTTCTTTGATGATTAAGGAAATGGATCTCTTGACCCAATTTAGAGATTTGAGTTTAGCTTGTGAGGTGACTTCTGATAGTGTGAGGCTAGGGATGATTCGAGTAAGTAATGATTTGTTGAGGGATATTAGGAAAGCTCAATTAGAGGACCCATTCTTGGTGAGTAGGCGTGAGGCTATAGAAGAGGGTAATGGTGGAGAGTTTAGCTTAGGTACGGATGGGGTAGTGAGATTTGGAGACCGAGTTTGTGTACCAAGTGACCCTGCCATTAAGCTCTTAGTACTTTAAGAGGGCCATAGGAGTAAGCTTAGTTTCCATCTGGGTTCAACTAAGATGTATCAAGACTTGAAAAATGTGTTTTGGTGGCCTAGGATGAAGAGGGATATAGAGGACTTTGTGAGTGCTTGTTTGGTTTATCAAAAGTCTAAGGTAGAACATAAAAAACCTTTGAGATTGCTTCAACCTTCAGGTATACCTGAGTGGAAGTGGGATAGCATTTCTATGGATTTTGTAGTTGCTTTGCCTAAGACTGTGAGGGGACATGATTCTATTTGGGTTATTGTAGATAGATTGACTAAGAGTGCTCATTTTCTCCCTATTAACATTAAGTACTCTTTAGAGAAACTAGCTCAGATTTACATCAGTGAAATTGTGAGGTTGCATGGCATACCATCTAGCATAGTTTCAGATAGAGATCCCAGGTTTACACCTAGATTTTGGGAGAGTTTGCAATAGGCTTTGGGGACCCAACTTAGACTTAGTTCAGCTTATCATCCTCAAACCGATGGTCAGATCGAGAGAACCATTCAATCCCTAGAGGATTTGCTTAGAGCTTGTGTGTTAGACCAATGGGGTAGTTGGGATAGTTTCCTGCCTTTGATAGAATTTACTTACAACAATAGTTTTCACTCTAGCATAGGTATGGCGCCTTATGAGGCATTGTATGGTAGAAGGTGTAGGACACCCTTGTGTTGGTGTGAGCCGGGAGAGAGCCTTGTGTTAGGACCGAGGTAGTGCAGCAAACCATTGATAATGTTAGGTTAATTCAGGAGAGGATGAGGACAGCTCAGAGTAGGCAAAAGAGTTATGCTGATAAGAGGAGGAAGGACTTGGAATTCAAGGAAGGAGATCATGTGTTTATGAAATTCACTCCGTGGACTGGGGTTGGTAGGGCATTGAAGTCTAGAAAGCTTACACCTCGTTTCATTGGTCCCAATCAAATTCTCAAAAGAGTCAGCAATGTTTCCTATCAAATTGCTTTACCTCCACATTTGTCAAATCTTCACAATGTCTTCCATGTTTCTCAACTCCGGAAGTACATTCATGATCCTTCACATGTGATTGAGTCGGATCATCTTGAGATTAAGGAAAACTTGACGGTGGAAACCATACCGGTGAGAGTGGAGGATCGGGGGGTGAAACAACTTCGAGGTAAGGAAATTCTTTTAGTTAAGGTAATTTGGGGAGGAGCTACACCTGAGAGTGCTACTTGGGAGCTTGAAGAGAAGATGAAGGAGTCCTTTCCAAAGTTGTTCACTTCAGGTAAAATTCGAGGACGAATTTTCTTTTAGGAGGGGAGAGTTGTAACATCCCAAATTTAAAAAAAAGTAAAATAATAGTAATATTAATATTTTTATGAATAATGTTATTTTAATAAAAGAGGAATGAGTGGGTTGAGGGTAGGCCCAGCCCAGTTAAGTAATTATTTAAGGAGGGGTTATCAATTCACCCTAATCCTTATTTTTCAAATCGTCAGAGAGCGAAACCATAAGAAGGGGAGAAACGACTTCGCAAGGGGAAGGTGCTGCAGAGTAATCATCAAGAGAGAGAGCCTACCGTTTGCTAATTGATCTTCGCCTCTAAGGTACGGGGGGGGGGGGATGTTTCTTGTATGTGTATGTGGGAGTGCTTGGGTAGTGAGGGCAACCATAAGACCCTCTAAGAATTCTAAATTTGAGAACCTATCTGTGAATCATGTGTTATGTGTTTGGAATGTGTTTGATTTGTATGCACATGATAATCTTGATGAATTGGGTGATCGTAGCGAGAATAACGAAAAAGGGTTAAATAAGGGTTTAGAGATGAGGAACCATAATTGGTTAGATGTTAAATTTATTGTAATTCGTAGGAATGATTGAGGATTTCAGTGTTTTTAATTGGTGGAAACAAGTATAAACGAGTTAGAACTTAAAGAATTGAGTAGGGATTGAAGAAGGGGATTAAATGGGGCAAACGCAGGTGCAGTCGCGTTCTGCGACACTTACGCTCCATCTACGCTGAGCGCATGATGGAACGTAGCTCTCTGAAGCCTGCGCTTCACCTGCGTTGAGCGCAGGATGGAGCGTAGCTCTCTGGAATCTGCGCTTCACTTGCGCTGAGCGCAGAAATGCGGATTAAGCCGTTTAATTTACAATTTCAGCAGATTCCTTCCAAATTTCATATAGTTTTTCTCAAAATGTGAAATTGAGTTGGATGCTTAGTTAATATGAGAATTGTTTTGTTGAATTGATAGATTACATTGAATGTTTAGAATGTATTGATTTTGGCATGAGTATTGTGGTGTGAGTATCCTATGTGATGTTCTATGTTTATAATATTGAGATGTGATGTGGTGTGATGAGAATAAGAGATTGTATGAGATAAATGTGAATTGATGAATATGCATTGTGTTTAGAGATTGTGCGAGAGATATGATGTATGATGGTGATTGCATTGAGCATAATGGAGATATGAGATGTGTGATGCATAAGCCAGACGTGGCTAGCATATGCCCTAGAGTGGGGATGACGACCATGATCGGGGACATTCGATGCATTTACTCTAGAGTAGGAGTGTTTACAATGCGAGTCATCTAGCCCTAGAGTGGGGGTCATGATGACGGGGGGCGAATGTCTTTGCACAGGCCTAGAGAGGGGCGTATAACTGTGCAAGCTATCGGCCAGAGTGGGTGTTAACGGTAGGGCCATCATTGGTAATAAGTAAGAGGATTGATGAGGTGTGCCCATTGTTCGGAGTTCCGAATCATGATCCTTAGGAGGTGTTTCTGTGTGCATGATCATAGAGTGAGCATACATGGCATATATGATTGTGTAGAGTGAGAATTTATATTTTTAGAATTATGTGTAAAGTGTAACGAGTGTGTTTTGATGATTGAGAAGTGTGAATTATATATGTGATGGGATTTTGGTGATTATTATGGGATGAGATGAATGATGATGATTATGTGGTGAAATAATGATGTTGTGCTATGTGTTGGGTGAGGATAGGGTAGCCTTCTGCGTGCATGTATGAGTATGTGTTCTTTTCCTCACCGTACTCTCTGTGGTTATTTATAGGTAATGAAGATGGCACGCAATGTGTCGAGTATTGAAAGGAAGGGTTTCACTCTAATACTTATGACATTCAGGGCTTAGTATTAGGGGTTTACTTTTATTCTTGTTATTGAGTAGAGATTTAAGAAAACTGTTTTAAGTGCCTTACATGGCCAAGAGAGATTTTTATGATGTTGATAGTTTGATGTTTTAGCTTTCAAAAACTATTGACTTTACCTTTTATTAAATTGAGTAGACTTTGAATTAAATGGTGTTTTTAAAGAGAGAATTGTGAACCTTTTTACCCGACGTGGAATACAACTTTTCCTTATATTTCAATTTGATGATTGTATTAGAGGTTGGGGTAGAAGGGTGCCACAGGGATAGCCGGGGTTTTCTAAGTCTGGTGATGGGATGATTCTTTTCCATGGAAGAGTCTGTGTCCCTTAGGGGCTGCCTAGGCAGCAGATTTTAGAGGAGGCCCATAGAGGCAAGTTCATGGTACATCTGGGCACTACCAAGATGTATCAGGACTTGAAGAGGATGTTTTGGTAGGATGACATGAAGGGTGAGGTATCAAAGTTCGTTTCTAGGTGCTTAGTGTGTCAGCAAGTCAAAATAAAACACCAAAAACCTTCAGGAACCCTTCATCCTTTAGATATCCCAGAGTGTAAATGGGAGGGGATAGCTATGGACTTTGTGATGGGGCTACCTAGAGTCCCAATAGGGTTTGACGCCTTTTGGGTCATTGTGGACCGACTGATTAAGTCAGCCCATTTCTTACCAATTAGGGCCACCTATTCCCTGAGCAAATTAGCAGACTTGTATATCAGGGAGATTGTAAAACTCTATGGTATACCCTCTAGCATAGTTTCAGATAGAGACCCTTGGTTCACCTCTAGGTTTTGGAATGCACTTCACTAGGCTTTTGGGACTAAACTAAGGTTTAGTACCGCTTTCCATCCTCAGACGAATAGTCAGTTTGAGAGAACCATCCAGACCCTAGAGGACATGCTTAGAGCTTGTGTGTTAGAGGAGAAAGGTAATTGGGTTTGGTACCTACCACTCATAGAGTTTTCCTACAACAACAGTTTCCATAGCAGTATAGGCATGACACCCTATGAGGCGCTGTATGGTAGGAAGTGTAGGTCCCCACTTTGTTTGTATGAGGTGGGGAAAGGAACCTATTAGGTCCGGAGTTGGTTCGGGAAACCACATATAAGATCAAGAGGATTAGGGAAAAGCTTGTAATTGCCTAGAGCCGACAGAAGAGCTATTGCCCAAGGCCATAAAAGCTAGAAAGCTCAATCCTAGATTCATTGGCCCATTCTAGATCTTGTAGAGGATTGGTCTTTTGGCTTACAGGGTAACCCTACCACCCCATTTGTCTGGAGTCCATGATGTCTTTCATGTTTCCTAGCTTAGAAAATATGTACATGACCCTTCACACATCATTAGCTCCGAATTGGTACAATTAAGGGAAGACCTCATAGTTCCTTCTAGGCCTACACGAATTATTGACCTGAGTCTCAAAACCCTGAGGAACAAGGCGATCCCGTTGGTGAAGGTGTTTTGGGAGGGTCAGATTCCTGAGGAGCGAATTGGGAGAAGGAGGATGATATCCACACTCAGTATACAAAGTTGTTTGCTTGAGGTAACCTAAGATTTTGAATAACCAATTTTGAGGACAAAATTAATTTAAGGGGGTAGAGTTGTAACATCCCAAATTTCATAAAAAATAGTTTTATAAGTGAAATTAGAAGTGTAAAAGGTTTTCATAAAAGGAAGTAGGTAAAAAGGGGTTAAAAACTGAATTTTGAGGGGTGACTCTAGAGCATTTTCGCTCAAGCGAGAAGGTCTTCGCTTGAGCGAGAATATCAGTAAAAGGGTTAAATATGGTTACTGATGCGAAAATGGTCTAGGGAAGAGGTTCTCTCTGGATGATTCTCGCATGAGCGAGAATGGTCTAGAGGAGGGGTGCTTTGTGGAGGATTTTTGCTCAAGCGAGAGGACTGTCGCTTGAGCGAGAATGCGACAGAAGGGCCATTTTACAATTCTCACTCAAGCGAGCAAAGTCTCACTTGAGCGAGAACACACAAATTTAGTTCTTTAATAGCATTAAGTTAGGGTTCCCCACCCCATTTACTCACATTTATTACACTATAGAGAAAGATCTAGAGAGAGTGCACTCAACCTTGGAGAAGAAGCTTATCTACACATCTCACTACCTCTTCCCCTTATCTCTTGAGCTTGTTATAGGTGAGTATAGGTCACACACTCACTCTCATTTCGGTATGCAAAGTCCCCAATGATCCCCATTCTTCCATTCCCTCTTCTTTGACTTGTGTTTGAATTGGTTGAATGTATTTTCCCTATCTATGCCTATTTGTATGGTTGAAATTGCTTAGGAGCATGAGTTAGGATTTTGCCCATATTAGGGCTTTATTCATACCATGTCTATGTCCCATGTATTGAGATCCAAGATATAGTAGTCATATGAATGATGAATGAGCTTGGGCTTAGGGCCCCAGTTATTAGGAAAATGAATTTGGGTTTCGGCTCCCAGTTAACATTTGGGTTTCAGCCCCCGGTAATTATGTGTTAAAACATGGGTTTTGGCTCCCCAGTAATGGCGGGTATTAGTCCCCAAGGGAGACGTTCCTTGTAGTTTGAGCTAAGGTTTATCCCCAATTAAGTGATAAGACCCCGTCTGTCAGAAAAAATGCAGGTCATGCACATTATGCTTATTACAGATTGTGATTAAGGCAATTATGTATGATGTTAAAATTCAGTTGTCACATCATATGCCTGTTTCTCCTACACTGCCTGCATGCGTAGTTATGTTCACCGAGTCACTAATCTCACTGCATGTTTGTGGTTATATTTTAGATGCACAGGGTCCCCCTTAGGATGGCCGTTGAGAGATATGGAGCTGTTGGAGCTTTTATGTTATTTTGTATATTTCAGTACCTTTGATATGTATTCTTTTGAGGGATATCATTGTACATGTGCGCCCCTTGATGGGTGTTTCTATTTTGTTAAGAACACATGTATGTTAATGTCCCAATCATGTTTTTGTATACTATAACCAGATTATGCTTATGTACACGTTGGATTACTTAAGAAAATCATTGTATGTTTATTGATATTGTAAATGTCACGAAAAATAATTCCCTAAATTTTGTACTTATTTTCCAACGGGCATAAATCCTAGGTTGTTAAAATGTAATTTTTATTGTGTAAAAATTCAAATTTGGCGCGGCTGTGACACTTATGTGACGGCTAGGCCATCGCTATGTTATGTTTTAAACGTAGTGTCAGCCATGAGTTTAAAACATATCGCGTTGTAACTTCCTTTCTCCCTCCCCTTTCTTCTTCCTCCACTGCAACTCGCCTTCGTTCTCCCCTTTCTTCTTCCTCCGGTCCCTTTCTTTTCTCCCTCTCCCTTTCTCAACTATGTGCCTCCCCTTCCTCACTGTCCCAAACACTCTCCCTCAAGCAAATAACTTTTTTTGACCATTCAAAACCCTCTCAAAATCTCAATCCCCCATCACCTCCTTCATGTCCGCTGTAGCCACCATTGTGTAACTACTTATTTATTTTAATTATCTATACAATTTATATAATTTTTATATAATTTAATTAGTTATTAATAAATATTATATAATTTAATCATTTATATAATTCTATATTTATTTTTTTAAAGTTTTTTATTATATTTTTTAGATAAATAATTATGTAGTGAAATTGAGTCGTAGGGTTTAGGATATTTTTTAAATGAATAGGTTTAGTATTTAATTATGCAATTGAATTTTGTTTTAGGTATTATAAACAAGAAATGAAAAATAATAGAAATTAAGTAAGTTTAGAATAAGAAATAATGTATGTTATTTTGAATTAAGGTTATGACATTTGTAAATACTTAATAAGAAAAAATTTTGTTTTAGGCCATTGGTCACACGATATGATGGCATCCAACCTAAGGAAGTAATTGGGGTCAAGGGAGTCTGGACCAACAAGGCTAATATTGGGGCATATGAAGGCCTAAGCAAGGAAAGTTGACTTTCTTAAGTCAACATTGACCATATTAATCTTGGTCAACACCATCCATTTTCTATTATTTTAAGTGTAATTTTAATTCCCTAAAATAGAGGAAAAACTAGTCATGGCCTCTAATCCATAGTTTGATAGGATTTACTTTGTATTTCATTTTCATGTATTTTTCCTTCTACCTTAGGAGATAGAGGCACTACTTTTCTTGGGTTTATTGGCTAAGATGATGCTAGGCTAGTTGGGATAGGAGTCATGGGTTAACACACAAGTTAGGAGTTTTTTAGTCTTCTTGTATTTTCTCCCTTAAGTGGTCACCCACTTCCTCTATAAACGGGAGGCTTGCCCACTCTTGTAGCTCTTAAAAAACATTTCTAATAGAAAGTTTTGCTTTATTTTCTCTCTTGTGAGTTTAGAGGCTTGATGGTTTTTGCTCAAACAGTAGTGATTATTATCGTGCTCCACGGGCTAGTGGCGAATCTACATCCGGGCTTATATGCTGAAGGGGTTGCCTTCAACGGTGGCGCCTAATTCTACCTCTTTCCTTTCCATTTTTCCTTTAATTTCTCTCATTTTTCTGCGCATTATTCACTGTTTTAGCTTGCTAGAATTTCGGTTTAATTGGCCTCTAACTTGCTCTTGTTGCTCAATTCTAGATCCATAACAATAATTATCAATTGGTCATCAAAGCTTTGTTGAATTGAGCTCTTTTGGGGCTGTTTTCTGCACATATTGGCGTTATTTTGGGGTTGAGTTTGCTACTGTAAATTATCTTTTAATCATGTAATTCTTTATGTATTTTGGTTGTAATTCGGACATGAACTGATTCCTGGGCCCGAGTGCCTTTCTACTACTATCAACTTGTCTGTTTTACTTGCAATTGTGTGATTAAAGGGGCTAATGGTATGCGCATAATCTACCCCATTGTCTGTATTGTTCAACTTTTATGCCTCCGTTCTGTCTATTTTTTTGAATTCTAATTGAAAATTTGAATTGCTCGCTAGCACAACCTTAGGAAACGTCTGTTTGATTACGCAAAACACATAATTCTAGGTTGGGTTTTAGCTCAGAAAGTGGTAAAAATTCACCAATTTCCTTGTTGAATTTTTGTCAATTTCTCTATTTAATCCATAAAACTTAATCCAACATGTTTGTTTGGTGTTTGCAATTTTTTGTGTAATCAAGGGAAATGCTAAGCAATTTTTGGTCTAAATTTTGATTCAAGTAGCCATTCCGTTTTTCAAAAAAACTTTTAGCAAACGGTCAATTTTTACCAAATTTAGTATAACTTTCAGTCATATTTTTAGGCAAGATACACACAATTTTTCTTTTAGAATAGAGATTATTTTTGCAATTTTTGCAACTTTGTGTAATCCTTTTGTTGGGGGCAAAGGGCAAAAGAAAAAGTAACAGAAAAAAAAAAGAAAGAAAAGAAAACATTCCCAAAAAAAACTATTTAGTACCAAAAATATCAAAAAAAGGTGCAAAATGAAAAGAAAATGAAATAAAAAAATAAAAAAAAGATATTGAGGAAAAGATGAATCCTCCAATTTAAAAAAAAAAGAATTAAGAAAGGGCCCAACAATTCAGTTCCCTTTTATGCTCTAATTGTTCATTTGCTTGTATCCGTTTCAATTTAAGTTGTAATAGATGTTTTTCTAAAATTTGGCAACTTACCTCTTTGAATCAAAATCAAAACCAAAAACAAAAACAATTTTTTCTTGTGTGTTTTGTCTTGTTTGAATGCCATTCTTGTGTATAGGTGTTTTCCATACTAGCTTTTATTATTGTCAAATTCCACTCTAGTTTTGTCTTTATAGTTTTCGTTTTAGGCAATCCGAGATAACCTTAGGTGTCGTTCGTGCTAGGTAGGGAAATAAACTTTGATTTTTGTAAGAACTAATCATTCCTAACCGAGTAGAAAAGTCAAGAGTGAACACATCTTAGAAAAAGCCTTAAAAAGAGAGATAAACACGAATGAATACATTCCTTGAGTCTAAACACTTAGCTGACAGGAAAGGTCCTAAAAAAATCGTGAACTTAAAATTGAATTAGGAGTTTATGGAAGGTTGGAGGATAGGGGTAAGGGAAAAACTTGATATTGACGAAAGATATAAAAATCCTTTTAGGAGAGGAAGATACTCAAAGAGAGAGCCTCAACATCAAGTTTTTAAATGAATAGGTTTAGGATTTAATTACGTAATAGAATTTTGTTTTAGGTATTATAATTAGAAATGATAAATAATAAGAAATAAATTTGTTTTAGGCCATGAGTCACGCGATATGATGGCATACTGCCTGAGGAAGAAGCTGGGGTCAAGGGAGCCTGGACCAGCAAGGCTAGTATTGGGGCACATGAAGGCCCAAGCAAGGAGAGTTGACTTTCTTAAGTCAACATTGACCATATTAATCTTCGTCAACACCATCCATTTTCTATTATTTCAAGTGTAATTTTAATTCCCTAAAATAGAGGACCAATTAGTCATGGCCTCTAATCCATAGTTTGATAGGATTTACTTTGTATTTCATTTTCATGTATTTTTCCTTCTATCTTAGGAGATAGGGGAGCTATTTTCTTTAGTTTATTGGCTAAGATGATGCTAGGCTAGTTGGGATAAGGAGTCATGGGTTCAACACCCAAGTTAAAGAGTTTTTATTCTTCTTGTAATTTTCCTCCCTTAAGTGGTTTCCTCCTCTATAAAAGGGAGGCTTGCCCACTCTTGTAACTCTTAATAAAACATTCTTATAGAAAGATTTTCTTTGTTTTCTCTCTTATGAATTGAGAGGCTTGATGGTTCTTTCTCAAACCATATTGATTCTTATCCTGCTCCACGGGCTGGTGGCGAATATACACCTGGGCTTATATGCGAAGGGGTTGCCTTTATCAGTGCGCCAAATTCTATCTCTTTTATTTCATTTCTCTCATTTTTCTACGCATTATTCACTGTTTTAGCTTGCTGGAATTTCGATTTAATTGGTCTCTAACTTGCTCTTGTTGCTCAATTCTAGATCCACAACAATAGCAATCAATTAGTCATCAAAGCTTTATTGAATTGAGCATTTTTGGGGCGTTTTGCTGCACATATAGGCTGTTGGTATGTGCATAATCCACCCCATAAGGTGTTTGATAAAATGCCTATTCTAATTGCTTATTGCTTGTTCTTAAGCGATTCTTGAAAATTAACTGTTGTTTATGGTGGATTGTGGTATGTGGGAGCACTGTTGTTTCCATTTTCCAAAGATTATTCACCTACATTTCCTCCCAATCTAATTAATTCTTGTTCATCCCCAATAATTGTTCATCCAAATTATTCATCTCTTTACTATTCCGCTTTTTAATTTCAGTCACTCCCACCCTTTTATTTCTGCTTCCCCTTACATTTCTGCCCACCCCATTTTTTAATTTCTGCTTTTCCCCTCTACTTTATGTCGTTTATTTTCTGTCATCCCAACCTTATAATTTCAGTTATTCCCCCTTTTAACGTCTGCTCTTTATTTTGCGCAATTTTATCTCCATCTTTGCTCATATATGCATATTTTCTCAGTTGTATTGTTCAATTTTTCTGCCTCTGTTCTATCTGTTTTTCTTGAATTCTGATTACAATTTGAATTGCTCGCTAGCAAAACCTTAGGAAATGCCTGTTTCATTACGCAAAATGCATAATTCTAGGTTGGGTTTTAGCTCAGAAAAGTGGTAAAAAATCACCAATTTCCATGTTGAATCTTTGTCAAATTTTTTCTGTTTGATCCATAAAACTCAATCCAGAATGCTTGTTTGATGTTTGTAAAATTTTGTGTAATCAAGGGAAATGGTAAGCAATTTTTGGTCTAAATTTTGTTTCAAGTAGCCATTCCGTTTATTAAAACCGTTTTTAGAAAAGAGTAAATTTTACCAATTTTGGTACAACTTTTAGTCCCATTTTTAGGCAAGATACACACAATTTTTCATATAGAATACGGATTATTTTTGCAACTTTCTGTAATCCTTCTATTGGGGCAAAAGGCAAAAGAAAAAAGTACAAAAAGAAAGAAAGAAAAGAAAAGAGTCCAAAAAATATTTAGCAAAAAATATCAAGTAAAGGTGCAAAAGTAAAGAAAAAGAAATATATACAAAAGTAAAAAAAAAATATATTGAGGAAAATATGAATCCTCCAAGTTAAAAAAAGAATTAAGAAAGGGCCCAACAATTCAGTTCCCTTTTCTGCTGTAATTGTTCAATTTGCTTGTATTCATTTCATTTTGAGTTGTAATAGCTGTTTTTCTAAAATTTTGGCAACTTACCTCTTTGAATCAAAACCAAAACCAAAACAATTTTTTCTTATGTGTTTTGTCTTGTTTGAATTCCATTCTTGTGTATAGGCGTTTTCCATACCAACTTTTATTGTTTGTCAAATTTCACTCTTGTTTTGTCTTTATAGTTTTCATTTTTAGGCAATCCTGGATAACCTTAGGTGTCATTCGTTCCAACGCGTTCGTTCTTGGGTAGGGAAATAAACTTTGATTTTTGTAAGAACTAATCAATCCTACCGAGTAGATAAGGCAAGAGTGAACACATCTTAGAAAAGTCATAAAAAGAGAAATAAACACAAGTGAATACATTCATTGAGTCTAAATACTTAGTTGAGAGCAAAAGTCCTAACAAAATCCCTAGCTTAAAATTGAATTAGGAGTTATAGAAGGATGGAGGATAGGGATAAGGGAAAACTTGATGTTGAGGAAAGATATAGAAATCCCTTTAGGAGAGGAAGATACCCAAAGAGAGCCTCAACATCAAGTTTTTTAAATGAATATGTTTAGGATTTAATTATGTAATTGTATTTTGTTTTAGGTATTATAATTATTAGAAATGATAATAGAAATATTAGAAATTAAGTATGTATTAGAAATAATGTATGTTTTTTGTATTAAAGTTATGACATTTGTAAATACTTAATAAAAAATAATTTTGTTTAAGGCCATTCGTCACACGATGAGATGGCATACTGCTTGAGGAAGTAGCTGGGGTCAAGGGAGCATGGACCAACAAGGCTAGTATTGGGGCACATGAAGGCCCAAACAAGGAGAGTTGACTTTCTTAAGTCAACATTGACCATATTAATCTTGGTCAACACCATCTATATATTATTTCAAGTGTAATTTTAGTTCCCTAAATATAGGACCAACTAGTCATGGTCTCTAATCCATAGTTTGATAGGATTTACTTTGTATTTCATTTTCATGTATTTTTCCTTCTACCTTAGGAGATAGGGGTGCTACTTTCTTGGGTTTAATGGCTAAGATGATGGTAGGCTAGTTGGGATAGGATTCATGGGTTCAACACCCAAGTTAGGAGTTTTTTTATTCTTCTTGTATTTTCCTTCCTTAAGTGGTCGCCCCTTCCTTTATAAAAGGGAGGCTTGCCCACTCTTGTAGCTCTTAATAAACATTTCTAATAAAAAGCATTGCTTTGTTTTCTCTCTTATGAGTTGAGAGGCTTGATGGTTCTTGCTCAAACTATAGTGATTCTTACCATGCTCCACGGGCTGGTGGCGAATATACACCTGGGCTTATATTCTGAAGGAGTTGCCTTCATCACTGGTGCCTAATTCTACCTCTGTCCATTCCATTTTCCTTTCATTTCTCTTATTTTTCTGCTCATTATTCATTATTTCAGCTTGCTGGATTTTTGGTTTAATTGGCCTCTAACTTGCTTTTGTCACTCAATTCTAGATCCACAACAATAGCTATCAATTAGTCATAAGAGTTTTGTTGAATTGAGTACTTTTGGGGGTTGTTTACTACTGTAAATTATCTTTATAATTGTGTAATTCAGACTTGAACTGATTCCCCCGGGCCCGAGGTGGCCTTTCTGCTTCTATCAGATTGTTTGTTTTACTATGAAAATTGTGTGATGAGAGGGGCTTTGGTAATGCGCATAATCCACCCCATTAAGTGTTTGATAAAATGTCTATTCTAATTGCTCATTACTTGTTCTTGAGTGATTCTTGAAAATTAACCGTTTAATTTGTGGGGGATGTGGTTAGTGGGAGCACTGTTGCTTCATTATTCCAAAGATGTTCACCTACATTGTCCTCCCAATCCAATTAATTCTTGTTCATCCACATATAACTGTTCATCCATATTATTAATCTCTTTACTATTCCGCTTTTATTTCAGTCACTCCCACTCCCCCTTTTAATTCTGCTTCCCCTTTACATTTCTGCCGTTAAATTTCTGTCCACCCATCCTTTTAATTCATGCTCTTTCCCCTCCACTTTCTACCATTTATTTTCTGTCATCCCCATCCTTTTAATTTCAGTTCTTCCTCTTTAAATTCTGCTCTTTATTTGCGCAATTTTATCTCCATTTTTCTCATTTATGCGCATTTTCTGAGCTGTATTGTTCAATTTTTCTGCCTCTGTTCTGTCTGTTTTTCTTGTATTCTGTTTGAAAAATTGAATTGCTCGCTAGCACAACCTTAGGAAACGCCTGTTTGATTACACAAAATGCATAATTCTAGGTTGGGGTTTAGCTCAGAAAAGTGGTAAAAATTCACCAATTTCCTTGTTGATTTTTTGTCAATTTTCCCTGTTTGATCCATAAAACTTAGTCCAACATGTTTGTTTGATGTCTGCAAAATTGTGTAATCAAGGGAAATGCTAATCAGTTTTTGGTCTAAATTTTGATTCAAGTTGTCATTCCATTTTTCAAAACAGTTTTTAGAAAATTTTCAATTTTTACCAATTTTGCTACAACTTTTACTCTTTTTTAGGAAAGATACACACAGTTTTTCTTTTAGAATAGGGATCATTTTTGCAATTTTTGCAAATATTTTTAAATCCTTCTGTTGGGGCAAAGAGGCAAAAGAAAAATATACAAAAAGAAGAAAAGAAAACAGTCCAAAAAAAATATTTGAGCCAAAAATATAAAAAAGGTGCAAAAGAAAAGAAAGAGAAATAAAAAAGTAAAAAATATATATATTGAGGAAAAGATGAATCCTCCAAGTTAAAAAAAAAAAAAGAATTAAGAAAGGACCCAACAATTCATTCCTTTTCTGTGTAATTGTTCAATTTGCTTGTATCAATTTCAATTTGAGTTGCAATAGTTGTTTTTCTAAAATTTTGGCAACTTACCTGTTGAATCAAAACCAAAACCAAAATTGTTTTTCTTGTGTGTTTTTTCTTGTTTGAATTCCATTCTTGTGTTTAAGCGTTTTTCATACCAACTTTTATTGTTTGTCAAATCCACTCTAGTTTTATCTTTGTAGTTTTCATTTTAAGGGCAATCCTAGATAACCTGTGTCGTTCGTTCATCCAACTCGTTCGTGCTTGGGTAGGGAAATAAACTTTGGTTTTTGTAAGAACTAATTAATCTTAATCGAGTAGAAGAGGAAAAAGTGAACATATCTTAGAAAAAGCCTTAAAAGAGAGATAACATGAGTGAATACATTCCTTGAGTCTAAACACTTAGTTGAGAGGAAAGGTCCTAAAAAAATCTTGAAATTAAAATTCAATTTGGAGTAATGAAAGGTTGAAGGATAGTGGTAAGGGAAAACTTGATGTTGAGGAAAGATACAGAAATCCCTTTAGGAGAGGAAGATACCCAAGAGAGAGCCTCTTTCACACTAGATGCCTAATTTAGGGTAGGATATGTGCCATAATTGTAGATGGAGGGAGTAGTTATAATCTAGCAAGCCAAAGGCTAGTAGACAAACTCAATCTACCTATTACCAGACACCCTCAACCATACACACTTCAATGGGTGAGTGAAGAGGAAGAAATAGTGGTCGATAGGTAAGTGAACGTTAAGTTTTCCATTAGGGAATATGATGATGAGGTAACCTTTGATATAGCACCTTTAGAACATACTCACATTCTTTTGGAATGGCAATATGATAGATGGGTAAAACATAATGGGTACACCAACATAATCAAATTTCCTATGTCCTTTAGTGAAGTAAGAGAAGTCCAAGAAACACTTAGGGAATTTATTAGACAAAAGAAATAAAAGAAAATCAAGTTAGAAAATGAAAAACAAATAAAGGAAAGGGAAAAGGAAATCTTAAGGGAAGAAAGGGAAAAAGAAGAAGCTGAAACTAAGAGATTTTGAATGAAAACAAGATAAAAAGAGAAAGGGAGTATTTGGGAAGGCACCCTACCTCATTTTGTAAGCATTTGGATGCTAACCCTTCTAGTGGAAATATAAATAGGATGATGGCGATTAAGATTAATAGTGCAAGAAGAACAACTCAAGCTACTGAAAGGGAGTTCTCTAAATTACCTTTCTTGCATGACATGTTTTACTTTATGCCTGAATATATGCCTTAAAGCATTACAAGTTTGTTGAAACTAGAAAATTTTAATAGTGCTTTAAAACCTATTGCATGTTTTAGAGAACCAATTAAGTTTAAGAGTGCCATAACGCTTACTAGAGATGCATATTTCGTCCATTCCTTTGGTCAATTTAGATTCATGATAGGAATGATAACAAAGTTGAATTAAATATGCATGTACCTTTGGTTTGTATATATATGTGCATACACATTCTGGACCTAAAATGATTGTTTCATATAAGGATGTGTGTTATACTCTTGAACTAGTAAAGAAAAAAATAAAAATTTGAATGAAGCTATCACATGTAGGAAGACTTGTTTGTCATCTATTTCACATGTTGAAATGCCTCTTGATATGTTTGCTCAAAGTGATTCTTTAAATGTATCACCTTACATGCCTACATATGATAATTTTGATATGCATAAGGTGTTATCTTATTTATGTTTGAGTAATTACATTTATGTAGACATGCCTGTTGAAATAACTTGCAAAAATAATTCATGGCATGAACATATGCAATATGCTTATAACAACCATACTAAAAATGCATGTGTTATATTTTATAGGCATGTTGGGGTTTTGTTGAGAAAGAATAAATCATATATGCCACATAGCTTTATTGTGTATTCATTTGGAAACATATTGTGGAATATTTTGATGAATTGAAAATATCTTGGTGCTTATATGACAAACAATTCTTAAGCCTTCTTTATAACTACCCATTTCGTTTACTTGGAAGGAAAGGCTTCAAAAGAATGGCCTTTGATCCAGGATCTCCTTCCACAGAGCACATGGACAAGATATATGGTTCCAACTACAAAGAGGGAGTTTTCTATCTCCTATTTTAACCACCACTTGTTCATCACATATTTTCTTCTACTATCTATCTATATGATTCCAAAATATTTTTGCTATGAGTCACATCGAGATTTTTGGAGATCATTACTCATGGGTGTTCTTGCTCTTTCAGGTTATCTAGTGCTTGCAAGTGAAGGACAAGTAGATTGCTACCTTCAAAGGGAAATAGCTCTTATCTCAGTCCACTTTGTCATCAACTTCATCTTTCTACTTCTTCCTTTCTTACCCTTTTTGCCTCTGCACACTGTAGGCCTCTTTTGTTCTGATTTGAGGTCAAATCCTTTCGGGGGGGGGGGGGGGGAAGATGGCATGCTGCCTATGGAAGCAACTGGGGTCAAGAGAGCCTGGACCAACAAGGCTAGTAATGAAAGCCAAGCAAGGAGAGTTGACTTTCTTAAGTCAACATTGACCATATTAGTCTTGGTCAACACCATCGATTTCTATTATTGTAAGTGTAATTTTTATTCCCTACAATAGAGGACCAAATAGTCATAGCCTCTAATCCATAGCTTAATAGGATTTACTTTGTATTTCATTTTCATGTAATTTTCCTTCTACCTTAAGAGATAGGGGCACTACTTTTCTTGGGTTTATTGGCTAAGATGAAGCTAGGCTAGTTGGGATAGGAGTCATGGGTTCAACACCCAAGTTAGGAGATCTTTTAGTCTTCTTGTATTTTCCTCCCTTAAATGGCCACCCCTTTCTCTATAAAAGGGAGGCTTTCCCACTCTTGTAGCTCTTAATCAACATTTCTAATAGAAAGCTTTGCTTTGTTTTCTCTCTTGTGAGTTGAGAGGCTTGATGGTTCTTGCTCAAACCATTGTGATTCTTATCCTGCTCCATGGGCTGGTGGCGAATCTACACCAGGGCTTATCTGCTGAAGGGGTTGCTTTCATCGATGGCGCCTAATTCCACCTCTTTCTTTTCCATTTCTCCCTTCATTTCTCTCATTTTCTGTGCATTATTCACTGTTTAAGCTTGCTGGAATTTCGGTTTAGTTGTAATCTAACTTGCTATTGTTGCTCAATTCTAGATCCAAAACCTTCCTGCTATCACAATACGTTCTCAATTCCGGGGTCCTCACTATTTATGGGAGGTCACCCCGAAGGAGATGAAGGACAAGTGGTGGGAGGAGTTTACAGTAAACTACCTTAACTTAATTGTATTAAGGTGATGACATTTGTAAATACTTAACATGATCATTATTTTCTTTTGCAGAGCAAAGTTACTTGGGCGCCTTTTGATTACACCCAAATTAAGAAGATGTATGAACAGAGGATATTTCCAGATGCTTTCGGGATATGCTCTCCAAGGTTCGGTCGAGTGGGACTAGGCATACTTGGATTGGTGAGGAGGCATGGGCGGGTCTTTTAGCCTATTGGTCCTTTGATGAGTTCAAGGGGAAGTCTGCTTGTAATAAGACCAACTGGGTTTCATGTCGAGGCGGAGCAATCCACACCATATATGGCTCCCAAGGCTCACATAGAGGTGGCTCTTTATATGGTATGCAGAAACCTACTTTTCTATAATAACATTTATGTGTAATAAAAATTTGTTATTAGTGCAATATTTTTAATTTGTGTAGGCTCAATAGCTTGGGACTATTGATCAAGATGAGTTTTTTGTCGCCACCCATACAAAGAAGATGGTGGTTGGGTAGATGAGCGTTCTCACTCCACATATGTAAGCAAATATTATTTATAGCAATGATATTTATATAATATGATTTTACAATAGAATAAGCAACTAATTATGAGTTTTTCTCTATTCACCAGACAAATTACTAGGACCGCTTGAGGGTGGTGGAGTCAAAAATGGGGGACAACTCCATCACAAGGCAATGTGATGTAGATGGGTCTACCAAGTTACAGACATGGAAGGATGTTGGTGGTGGTAAGACACAAGGGCGTTGTCATGGGACCGGGGACTTGTCAACCAACATTCGACTTGGTGTGACCAGCCTCACTCAGGAGTCCCTGACTCATACCAGCACTAGTGACGGGTCTCATCTTTCGGCTGAGTCGGAGGCATTTAGGTAGGAGGTCATCCTAGCTAGCCAGAAAGCCAGCCAAGCTAATGAGAGGGTTAAACAAGTCCATGAGATGAATGCACACTTGGAGGAGGACTTCTTACAGCTCCAACAACAACTACAGATAGTGTTGGACCATAGCAGCGCAGAGGCTTCTACTAGTGTTAGTCAGGTGTACCCACACTATGACGATGACATAAATGACCAGGTGTTCAATGATGGACGTGGCCCACCTCAACAACGTCGTCGCCATCAACCCTGATTTTTTTATTATGACTTTAATTTTTGTTCAAATATTATGTATTGTTTTTATATAATATTGTTTTCTGCATGGGTGTCTATATAGTTTATTTTTTTATATCTTTGTCGGATTCATAAATATATACTTTTGTATAATGTAACAAATGTCGTTGGTTTAAAAAGGTGCAATATTTTTTTGAAATTTAAAAAAATTTAAAAAATATAAAAATTAATTTTTTTTAAAAAAAATAGTGTCAATCAATTGCCACTAACAACCTATGCTAAATATATACGCCCATAGCATCGGCTATGACTGACGCAAAATTTATGATGTTCATGCCCGTCACTAATTAGTCACGACTTAACGATGACTTTTTGTTTAATTCACTTTATGATGGTTTTAGCATAGCGTCAGTCTTTTTTGCTCATATTATAACATTGAACAAATTAGCATCGTTATTGTAGCCGACACAAATAAACTCATAACGTCGGCTTTTGGACTTTAGCGACGGTTTTTTTTACCGACATTAAAGTAGGAATTTCTTATAATGTCCCTTTCAAACTAGAATAACTTGAATTTCGACCCTTTTTTGTTATATAACACCGGAATAGGAAAGGGAAATGGGGTTGGTAGAACTTCCCTTAATGCCAATATCCTTTAATAGATATATGAGCTTTATGTCATTCTCATTTACCTAACAAATCGACATAATTTGACCATTAATTATCCAAACACAATTTACCCGTCCAAAGTGTGTCAAACACTAATTTAAGAGTAAATTCTCTAAAGATTTGAGGGTCAATTATATTAGTCTCTAAAAATAGAAATTACATTTTTGTCTTTAAAAAATGAAAAAGTCATTTAATTTAGTCATTTTTAGGGATTAAATTGACATTTTAGAAAATCTTTCAGGACTACAGTGAATGATTTTTTATCTTTCAGGGATTTAAATTGAATAACTTTTCATCTTTTAGAGACAAAAAATGTAATTTCATTTTTTCAAGTACTAATATGACCGACACCAAATCTTTCAATGAGCAAAATGAGGTTTACTCCCAAATTTTAAATTGTAAATTATGACAAATATTAAGTAGAGCGTGGAGGGCAGCATGCATATATATTACCATGAATAACTGCTTTGAGGATTGTTCGATACACACGCAACATGAGCGTGCAAAAATGTCAACTAGCAGTTAAAGAAATATCAATTAGTATGAAGAAGAGACTTGAATGCTCTGTAGTTAAGTAGTTTGCATATGCAACTATTCAACCAAATGAAGACACTCAAATTTAGATATTAAATTTGTGATGACAATTTGTAACTTGTCCAACTGTCTAACTGGGGAATGGTCAAATCTGGCAATTTATGAATCTCGTTACTTTCACACAATAAAACGTCACGTTTATTTATGGTTTGGATTGAGCCGTTTCTAATTTCCGGGTCAATGTGCCCAAGTAGATCAAATTTCTGCATCATTCAACAATCGAATAAATATGGAGGCATATTAGTCTTAGTTAACATAAGATGAATGGATGTGATTTAAGAGAAACCTAATTATTTTTCCGCGTGTTAGAACAGAGAAAAGAGTAGTGTCTAATTTGATCAACATGAAATCTTACAAT
The DNA here is from genome assembly GCA_026901365.1 of Sesbania bispinosa. Taxonomy (NCBI): domain Eukaryota; kingdom Viridiplantae; phylum Streptophyta; class Magnoliopsida; order Fabales; family Fabaceae; genus Sesbania; species Sesbania bispinosa. The sequence goes on along the minus strand of QLOH01000806.1, from coordinate 80,698 downwards.
TAAGTTATAGCTGGCGCTGCTGATTTCTCTCTTATATTGTGGGCTCCTGGCTCATCCATTTCTAACCACAATTAAATTTGCATTTAAAAATGAATCAAACCCCTCCTTATGACTGAATCGTACTTTTCCTCTATGCTTCCCTTCTCTTCAAATCCACTATATAATGACCCTTTTCGCTCAACATAACAAAACAAAATAACACATTTTGCTTTGCGAGCAGGATTCAGAGGAGAGATGAGTAAATCAGCTAGGAGTCCAGGGTTGGAATTAGCGCTGAATTGTCCCCGCCACAGGCTGAGAACTCATTATCAGCTAATACGACGTCCGTCGGAGTTAACAAGTTCATCATCAGTAGGTTCATGCGTGTCTTCCGAGACTGATGAAGAAACAGGGGCTATGGTTCTTGTAGGTTGTCTTCGATGTCTCATGTATGTTTAGTTATCAGAGGCTGATCCCAATCCCCAAATGTCCCAAGTGCAAGAGTACTGTGTTGCTTGACTTCCTTAATAACAAGGCAGAAACACCAAGACAGGCAGCTAATGAGATGGACACCATATAGTAGAAGGGAGATTAACTGCATGTATCCATGTGCGATATAATTAAATTTCTCATTGTTAGTTAATTAATTCACATCTGATTATGTTTCCTCTATGATTTTCTTCTTGTAAGATTTGATTGTGAAATGATATAAGGTTTTAGAACCATTTTAGATTGGGAAAATAATTCCTTACACTCCAAAATTAAAGGGAAAATAGAAAAATAATAGTTCTGCACTAAAAAATGAGTGTAGAAAGTGTGAGAAAAAGAGAGATATATAAAAAAGAAAAAATATAACTAAGAGAGAAATTAAAAAATATGATAATTTATATGATGAGAAAAAAAAGAGAAAGATAAAAAAAAATACATGTATAAAATAATATAGAAAATTGGTGTGATTCTTCATTTTATGGGAAAATAATAATACTTTCGACATCCAAAAATGTGATGTAAGAGGTGTAAGTAAAAAACACTTTGAAAGAAATTGCAAGATTGGTAATTAGTATGAAAGAAAAAAAAAGTATGAAATGAAGTAAAAAAAAACACGAGTATGAAAAAAAAAAAAAATAGAACAAAAATTGTCAAACTTTCTGTGATCCTATGGTGTAAATGAAAAGTCAAAAAAGCAAAAAGAATGGCAGCCAAACCGGCCAAGCAAGATATGTAGAGATTATTCATTATTTTTTTTTGTGAGAAGCCTTAAATTTTTAGATCATTTATTTATATAATAAATATATACAACAATTCATTTAATACACTTTTTCTGTATCTATTTTCATCATATTATCTATGCATCTCACACTTCTTTATCCCTCTCTCTTTATTCTATACATTCATTGCACATTTTGCATATACAATATCATTTCTCAAAGTGTTTTTAGTTAATTTATAATAGGATTGTAATTAGTTTAGGTTAGGTGGGAAGGATTTAAGAGAAGTTTCAAAGTTCAAACAAGACAAAAATCATTATATTAGTTTGAATTGATTCGGCTTATTGGTTTTTTCACTGATTAACCTGAATGGAACCAATTCCCAATAGTTCCTGGATCAGTTTGGGTCTTTGATGTGGTTATATAAAAAATATTTTTAAAAAGTGAAAAAATCAAAATATAAGATAAACAAATTTGTGTGACTATGGACCTTCTCCTATGAAGTACTATGTACCTGACTAACTACAACCAAAACCTAAAAAATTAGATAAGGAGATTAAATTAAGTTAAACTTTAAAGTTTAAAATCACAACTAATTCAAATAAAGTGATCATCATATAAAAATTGACAAGGATAGACTTAGAGTAGACTTAAAGAAAATTAAACAAGCCATTGTAACAAGAAAAAGAGTGCTATGTGAAAAGTGTCTCCTCTTGAGTAGCAAAATGCGGAGAAATATTTCTAATTTAGTGTTTTCACATATACAACACACTTAGTTATGTTTGAGTTACTCGGGTTTGAAAGGACTAAATCGATTTCCATGAGGGTTATTGCTTAAAAATTGAATCAAACCAACCTGAAATTAAAATTTACTTCTGGTCTAGGTTAGGGGCTGATGGGATTCTCAAATCAATCAGAACTTGTTTACAATCCTAATTTTTAACATGATCTTATAGCATAAGCACAACCTTAACATTGAATTCTTACTTAATTTTAGGATAAACAATAAATTACTTGTTTGAACTTTAGACTCAAGCCAGGTTGTCCATTTAAGAGAATAAAATTCTCCCAATAAGTGCCATCACTTTGATTAGGGAAGACTTTGGAAGATAAACTTCCAATTTTGTCATTACACTTTAGTTTTAAAGAAAACAAAAGCTAGCAAATATTCCATCTATTGCATTCCTAAAATTAAAAATAATATTCAAATAAAAAATATTTAAAAGAAATAAAAATCTTAAATTTTAAAGAACGATATTTATAAATTGTGGAAATTATTAAAAAAAATAACTTAATATGATAATTTCAAATTATTATATAAACACGTCATTTGATTTAATTTAAAATTAGTAATATCAATTCCGTATATAACTAATAAAAAATAATTAGTTTAAATTGTAGATTTTATTTGAAAGTTGTCTTGATCTAAATCAAACCATAGCCTAAAAACTACAATTGGAAAGTTTCACTAGACTAAGTGCAAGCTATATCGGCTATTGATCAAGGGTGACGAGATGACACTTAGGGCTAGCAGAGGTTTCTTCCTTTTGGCTAAGATGTTTCACTTCGATGCTCTGACACTTTTAACATCCGACTCCTTTAACATTCTCACATTCTAATTTGACTCTTTTACTTGTGTTGACACCTCAATTGGTTAGATTTCACATTACCCAACATGCTTTTAGTCAATAAGGACAATTTACTTGGTTGTGAAAATGACAATTGGACTCAAATTAATATGATGATAGTACTTACAAAAATTAATACTTGCAATTGTTAGAGTAAATGACCATTAAATAGATTTGATCTGTACTTCCACTTTTGTTTGTTATTAGATGTTGGAACCCAACAAAGAATTAATATTTAAACCGGGTGTATATATATAGCCACCTTTAATCACATAAAATTTATTGGTTTATATAGTGGTGTATTGACATATATAAATTTAAATTATAGCTTATATATTTGACTATTTTATAAATTTATTTAACTAGCTTAGAAGTGTTTGATAAACAAAACAAGTCATAAGTTTTAAGCCATATAAGGTAGCTTATATATATATATATAGTTTATATATTCTTATTTCTCTACTTTTATCCTTTTTTTTTCTGACGTCTACTTTTATCCTTAATAATCTATTAATTTTGGTGAGCACTCCGGTACCCACCTTATTGGTACCCATTTGGCTGGCCCAATACTAAAGATACACGTGTCCATAGTAAATTAATGCAGCCACCCACAAAACTGCAACCTCGTCTTCCTGAACCTGAAACCTTCGCACCTCTTCGGTCCCCCCTTCGAACTTGCACGCCAGGATGTTATACTCCGAGGCCAAACCAGTAAGCGTAACCGTTGAATGGTGTTAGATTGTATTTCTGGCCAAATAGGCAAATATCATCTCAGCAATAATAGATTTTCTGGCCAAGTTTCATTCTCATATTGGGGACTTGATGGCTTTGCAAGTTCTTAATTTGAGTCACTGTGGGTTTTTAGGAAGGGTTCCCTCTACACTTGGTAATTTGATGAAACTTACAGTGTTGGATTTGAGCAAGCAAAACCTTTCAAGTGAATTGCCTGTTGTATTACCAAGCTTGCAAGTTTTGGCACTTGAGGAAAACCATTTAAGTGGTGCTGTTCATGAGGGTTTCGGTAGCATAGTTAGTCTACGGTACCTTAATCTCACATCCAATGCCTTTGTTGGCAACATTCCAGCTACCAATGGGTTTCTTAGTTCCTTAACTTTGTGCTTGAGTATTAGAAATTTAAAATTACTAGAATTCATGAATTAAAATAGTATAAGAAAGAATTTCAAATGATAAATAAAAAGATTTTTTTATGACAAATATAGGAGAATTTCAAATAACAAATATTGAGAGAGAATTTCAACATTTCTCTTTTATGTTCAAACTTTTTAAATTGTAATTATCAATTCCTCTCATTGTAACAATTTACTCAACATTAATATTATATTACTTTATTTTAATTATTATACTATTTTATTTAACATTTTACTCACTACAAGATTTTCGTTTTTAGCGACGACCATGGGTAACGACGGCATAGAGACGACCACGTGGACGTTGTTATAGAGCTTGTCGTAAATATAGTAGTGACGAGTAAAGTGAGTCATCGCTACGTAGAGACGGCCTGACCGTCGCTGAAACCGTCTCTAAAAACATGGTCGTCGCTAAGAAGATATTCTTTTTTTAAAAAAATTATCTAGAGACGGCTGTAGTGATGGCCACGGCGTCGTACAGGTAATTTTTTTAAAAAAAATTAAATTTATTATTATTTATTTTATTAATAATTGTATTAATGTCTTAAATGTATTATGATTGTATTATTTATAAATTTAAAAATTATAAAAACAAGACTAATATATATATAATAAATATATAGATACACCATAATCTGTTAAAAAATAATACAATACACCATCATAAACATAATGAAAAAGAAATCAATGGCGGCGGCGACGTGGGGGCTGTGGTGGGGGACTCGTCCTCATCATCCACGGTAGGTCATCCAGGGTGGCATCATAATGGGCGTGCTGTGTTGTTGTGTGGCCGTGTCTTGAGCCCTGAGCAGCATGAGCGTCCAGCAATTGCTGCACTCTGTCGTCAGAGTCGTCCTAACTCGTCCTCCAACTCTGCAGTCTTTGCCATGGCTTGCCGAGACTGCTCCCTTGCTTCATAGACTTCCTGGCGCAACGCCTCCTCAGTAGAATGTTATGACCCAAACCCGTCAGTACTCTCACCAGGGTGAGCTCGGGACTCCTGAGTCAAGCTGGTCACACCTAGACGAATGTTGGAGGCCAAGTCCCCGGTGCCATAACAACGACCTCAGGTCTTGCCACTCGCAACATCCCTCCAAATCTCCAGCTTGGTGGAGGCATCAGTCATGGAGGTGTCCCCCATCTGTGACTCCATCTCTCTCATGCGCTCCTTGTAATCTGTCTATTGAGGTAAAAGTAAAATTAGTTAGTAGTTATATATTCAATTGCATATATAAATATGAAATTATATAAAAAAACACTTATAAACAACACTACATTGGTGGACCGCGCCTGTAACATCCTAAATTTTATTAAGTAAAATATTAATTAAATTAAATAAATAAGTAGAGGAAATAATTAATTAAATAGATGAATAAATAATAGGATCAATATTATTAGTTTTATCCATAAAGTTAGCTTAAATTTAAAAGAGGAGAAGGGGGTTGAGAGTGGGCCCAAGCCCAATTAGGCATTCTAGTAAGGAGGGGTTATCAGTCACCCTAATCCTTATTCGTATTATCGTCAGAGAGCGAAACGCTAAGGAGGGGAGAAAACGAGTCTCAAGAGAGGATTGCTGCAGAGTGAGCATCAAGAACCAAGAAAGGGACTTCCTTGCTGTAATCGATCTTCGCTTAAGGTACGGTGGGGGAGAGGGTGCTGCTTGTATATGCATGTAGGGGTGCTTGGGTAGTGAGGGCAACCATAAGACCCTCTAAGACTCTAATTCGAAATTGATATATATATATATTGAGTATTGTATGATGAAAACATGTTGATTGATGATTAATTCTGTGAATCTTGATTGAATTGAATGAGAATAAAGAGAATAGTGAAAAGGGGTTAATGAGGGTTTAATGATTTGGGGTTTTGATGGGAAAACCATGTAAAACTGTTAAAGATTGATGATTTTGATGAGTTTGATGAATATTAAGGATTATGAATGGTGTTTGATCGAAAGGGATTGAATAGAGGTTGAATAGAGTGATGTAGAAGTGTTAGAATCGTGAAATCTGCGATCTGCGTCGCAGGTAATCGATTACCAGGAGTGGTAATCGATTACAAGTGTGTTCTGGGTAGTCCAGGAGTGTTGTTTGTTCGCTGGTAATCGATTACCAGAGAGTTTGTTTGCAGGTAATCGATTACAGGGATGTTGTAATCGATTACCAGAGTGTTTGGTTGTAGGTAATCGATTACAAGGTGATTGTAATCGATTACCAGAGACCTTGTTTGCAGGTAATCGATTACTAGAGGTTGGTAATCGATTACCAGAGTGGATTTGAGATCCCAAGTGCTTGATGATGATTGATGTTGTTTGATAATGCTTTATTATGATTATGGTGTTAAAGATTAATGATGTTGATGATGATTTGGTGTGCATAATGATCGGTGAATATGCAATATGATTGATGATGATTGGGTGTGCATAATGATTGGTGAATATGCCATGTGATTGATGATGTTTTGGTGTGCATAATATGCAATGTGATTAATGATGATGGTGAATGTTATGATGATGTTAATGATGATAGTGTATATCACTTATTGATGATGATGTTAATGATGATAGTGTATATCACTTTATGATGATGGTGCTTAATGATGAGCATAATAATGCATGATGAGGATGATAATGATGATGGTGTATATCACCTTTGGATGATGATGTTACCTAAGTTGTGCGGGCCCATAGAGGGGGTACAACTTAGGAGAGATGCCTTGAGCATATATGATGATACCTGAATTGTGCGGGCCCATAGAGGGGGTACAACTCAGGGAATCAAGATGGGGCGTTCGATGCACGGGCCCATAGAGGGGGTGCAACCTAGGGTGATTTGTACTGGCCCATAGAGGGGGTGCAACCTAGGGTCGAATGTCGTTGTGTGGGCCTATAGAGGGGGTACAACCTATCGGATTGTGTGTGGTGACACCGGTAGACTATCTTGGTACTAACTAGAGTGATTGATGAGGTGCACCCATTGTGCGGAGTTCCAAGTCATGATCTTTGGGTAGGTGAGGTGATAAGTTTGGTGCATATGATAATGGGTTATACTCGATCATGGTATTGAGTTATTTAATGTTGGTGATAAGTTTTGGTGCATATGATAATGTGTTTTACTCGATGATGGTATTGAGTTATATAATGTTGGTGATAAGTTTTGGTGCATATGATAATGTGTTATACTCGATGATGGTATTGAGTTATATAATGTTGTTGATGAGTTTTGGTGCATGTGATGATGATTTATACTTAATGATGGATTGAGTTATAATATGATGATGAGTTTTGATGTATGCATGATGGATGTATATATGTAATATATTTGATGATGAAACTGAGTAAATTATGATGTTATGAGTATTAATGATGATTGAGTATTATGTGTGAAAATAGAGTATGTGATTCCATTGGTGAATGATGGTATGAGACTTATATGATGATATAGATGAATAGTTATATGTTGATTTATAGATGATTATTATCTGATGAATTATTTGATGTTTGAGTATGTGGTATGATTGATGACGATGTTGTTTATATGAGGGTGAGGATAGGGTAGCCTCCTATGTGTATGTATGAGTAGCATTCTTTTCCTCACCGTTATACTGTGGATATTTTTACAGGTATTGATGATGACACGACTGGTGTCGAATTTTGATTAAAGGGAGTGTGCTTTGGTATATGTGACATCAGGGCCTAATTTTGGGGGTTCTTTCTTTATGTTTCTAGTTAGGAAGTTTTTGTAAACTGTTTTGGATTCCTTGTACAACAAGTAGGATGTTTAGTTACTTTTATATTTTGGAGTTTCCGTTGCATGAGTACTTGAATACATTTGAGTTCATTTTGTTTTAATTAAGTTGTTTTCGAAACAATGAGATTTTTAATAAGAGAGTTATGTGAACCTTTTACCCATTGTGGACGTTACCTTTTTTTACACTTCAATTTATTAAACGTATAAGAGTTGGGGTAGAAGGGTGTCACAACGCTCGATCATTTATCCAGCCACCACCCTTTTTGGCGTGGGTGGCACTAAAGAACTCGTCCACCTCGACCTCCCGCTCAAGTTGTCGTTGCTACACAGGAAAAATTACACAAATTAATTAATTTAACAACAATATAAACATAATACATAAGAGTGTTTGTTTATACATACCATATCCAACGCCACCTCATGGTGGGCCCTGCGACCCGTGGTGTGGACCGCCCCCCGCGTTGAGAAGCTCGGTTTGCTCTTGTTACAAGCGGACTTCCCCTTGAATTCCACAGAGTCCCAGTAGGCCAAAAGACCCTCCTATGCCTCCTCACCACACCACGTGGGCCTCTTCCCAGCCTTCCGAGCCTTGTTCACCCTCTGCTCGTACAACTTCTTGATTTGGGCCTCATCAGAAGGGTCCCAAGTAACTCGGCTCTACAAAATAAAAAATATGGTAAGTCTTGCCAAATTGACATATCATAAGAAAAAATTTAAAGTGGATAGGGTTTTTAATTACCGTGAAATTCTCCCACCACCTGTCCCTAACATCGTTTGGGGTGACCTCCCAAAGGTAGTGAGGACCCCTGAACTTCGCATGACCAATGACTGCGATAGGTGGGACGTTAGGCACCCACCTGCAAAATAAAATATTCAATATTAACAGTTTAAACAATTAAAGATTCAATATTAATATCAATTCTAAAAAGAAAAAAATAAACAAACTCACCATTTGCCAAATGGTTGGATAATAACCCGACCTCGAGCGTCTGCCTCATGAGGTCTGCTTGAGCTGGCACCCTGGGACGAGCTGGCTCCCCATCAAACTCCTGGTCAGCATCCCTATCTAGGTCATCCTGAGCGTCGTCAACGTCTAGGAGGGCCCCCAGCATCCTCCTGCACTGGAGGCATTTGAACAAATCCCGGTGTCGGGATGAACTCATACCATCGAATTGGGCGGAGCAGATGGTGGAGGGGAGGAAGAAGAAGAAGTCTACAGGCGCCGTCGACAATAAAGTAGATGGATGCTCCAGCATCTGATCAGCGCGTGAGTGAGAGAGGTTAGCCCTCTCCCGCATCGCGCGAGCTACCTGTTGCCGTAGCTCGATCGCTCGGACGGATGGACTTCCCTTACTTGGTGGGATCTTCTCTCCACCTCTACCACACATCCTAGGCACTAATGACTATAGACATTATATAAAAAATAGAAGAAGGAGATAAATTAAAAAAACAAAGAAGAGATGACTAAATACGAAGGGCGAAGAACGAGAGAGAGAGAGAAAAAAAAAAGATATAAGAAAAAAAAACGAAGACTAAGAAAAAGAGGACTAAGAAAAAAAAACAAAAACGAAGAAGGACAAAGTAAAGGAAGGTAAACGAGGAATTGACAAGAAACCGAAGGCCTAGATCACAGAATAAATTGAATAAAACAAATAACTAAAGACAAATAAATAATTAAAAAACTAAACAAATAAACCTAATTACAAAAAAAAATTTAATTAATAAAAAAAACTAACTACCATAAACTATTAATTAAAAATAAACCTAATTCCTATATCACATTAATAAATTAATAAAATAAATAAACTATTAATACAAATAAATTGATTAAAACTTTAAAAAAACTTACTTGTTGCGACTCCGAAAAAGGAATAACTCTAGAACGAGTTCTAACGTCACCTACAGGCAACTATTTTGAAAACTAATCGACTCAAAACGATCCTATGAAGGAGAGAAATATTTTAATCGGTCAGTTTTTCAAATAAAAGGAGTGAGAGGACAGAAATAGGGGGTGGCTGTTGAGAGAGGAAAGGGAGTTTGAAGGAAATGGATTTGGAAATGGAGGAAGAGGGGAGGGGGAGGGGTTTTAACGCGTGAAAGTTTTTAATGTAGCGATGACTTGACTGTCGCTACGGTCGTCGCTACGTTTTTAAAAAATGCGTGTGCAAATTAAAATTCATTTTTAATGTAGCAATGGCATGCCGACTCTAAAGCCGTCGCTACATTTATTTTTTATTTTTTTTAGAAAGAAATAAATTATACTTATAGCGACGACTATTTTTTTTTAGAAAAAAATAAATTATAATTATAATTACTATCACTTCCTAGTGAACGACTAGGTCGTTTCTAAGAATTAATTGCACTGAACAGTGCATTTATTGTTTGTAGCGACGGCCTGGACGTCATTTCTTGCGACGGCACATTGCCATCGCAGAATAGCCGTCGCTAAATAAAAAACTAAATTTCTTGTAGTGTTATTCTTCATTGTGGAACAAAAAGAACATTTGTTATGAAAGATTGTCTTAACATTCTTTCTATGAATCAAAACCTTGCCTATCCCTTCAGTTGTAACAGTGCTATTATCAGCAAATTGAACTCTACTCTTGACCTTTTCATTAAAATCAACAAACCACCCCTTATTTCCACTCATTTTTTTCACAAACTAAGTTTAAACTTCAGGTACTCGGCTCGACTTGGCTCATTTACAGTACTAGGATTTCATATTAACTTTCAGATATTGCTCATTTGCTACTTTTCCCAACCATGCTTAAACAATTGAAGCATTTGTCTTGTGATTTTTTAAAATTAAAAGTGCTTTTGTTTCCATAACTATACATCAGTTATATTAGGTGAGGGCAATCAATGTGTGGATAGATTGGCTAAAAATAAATGCTCAAAGTACCTACAGCTTGCTTACTCTGGACTCACCCCCTCTCTTGTTTTCGATCCTTTATTGTTGGCTTATTCTATGCGAATCCTGTTCAGTAGATTGTAGTTTTACTTTTCTATTCTGTTTGTGTATTCCTCTGTACAAAATAAAAACCTTATTTTTAATTAATCTTTTTATTAGGATTATTATAATAAGTTTTTAAATTATAACAATAACAATTACATGAACATATATATGTATTTTCATTTATCTGCCATTAAGCCGTTAATGAAGAAATGGCATATAGCCAAATGTAATCCCTCCATTTATATAATATCCTCACTGTTATTATTGTTTTTGAAAATTATTAATTTTCTAACTTTAAAATAAGATATGGGCTTTGGGATGAAATTTTCGGATCCCTTTATTGTTGCTTTGTATTCTAACTTCTAAGGTTACTGGATTGGTCTTCAGAAAAAATATGGCTTCTCAATGAAAACATCAATTGATCCGGTGGTGTGTGAAACCTTAGCAATGAAAAGAGCCAATGGTTATGGATACTAGAGCCAACGCAGCGTCTCTAATTAATTCACTTTCAACAGGATTTGAACCTTCAGCTTTTAAAAATAATTAAACTAGCTAGCCAAAGGGAACTAGGAGAGTTTTTCATATTTCTTGTCATCTCCTCAATTGTGTCTGTCTTGAAATTTTCCTCCCAAAAGAACTCAAGAAAAACAGTACTCTTGCACTTGGGGCACTTTGGGTCCACCTCTGATAACATAACATACATGTAGCATCGAGGACAACCAACAAGAGCCATGGCCTTGTTTCTGGGGCTTTTCCATTCTCTTCTTCAGCGTATGTACGACCTCATTAATCTTCATCGATGATGAATACGATACTGATGATGAGGATGAAGATGACGAATACTCTGGTGATTGGGGCCTGTTCACCCTCAATTCCGAGCCTGCACTCTTTCTTTTGCTCATGATGTCAATTGTCACACCTTAATTTCTCAAGCAAATAGAGAGCAAGTCATAAAGTGAAATATATAGTATGTGTGAAAACCAGGAAGAAATTAATATCATATCATCACTTTAATAAAAGGAGGAAACTCTGTTATCGCAATTAAATGTACATGACTAGAGACACAAAAATATTGCATATAATATATACATGTATAAGGCCTTGTAAAGGGTGTATATTAATTAGAGGGACACATTGAGGGATCTAAGAGCTATATTCATCCTTCTTGTGTTTATAGCAACATGTGCAGGGTAAGCTAAGAACCTCAACCTACCTAGAAGGTTTTTTTTCTTCTTTTTGTGTGTATTTTAATAGAATATGTAATTGTCAGCTTTAATTTATCAGTTTGAGCAGCATTATACATTGCTATCGAAAACTGGCACATACAAAAAGTTTCTTGAGTTAATATGAGAATACCTTAGGAAAAGAACCACGAACGGGGCAAGAGTCACTGAACAATAAATTGCTGGAGGAGATAGAATCAGAAGGTATACAGATCACTGCTGTATCATCATTGAGAGAAACAGCACCGATAGCATTGTGTGTGTGTGTTGTTGGTGTTGAGTGAGCCAAGAGAGGTATATATGTATGCATAGAATACTAGCTAGAGGATTGAAGATAGAGTGGGATGCAGTAAAGAAAAGAAAATTTACTGCCCTTAAATGTCAAATTTACTTTACGCCGAAGTAGTACCGTGCATATATTTTGGTTTTACCATATGCACGTTAGACTTATCCGGATTACAATGAGATTAAACCTAAAAATATAATTCATTCAAATAACCCAAACCCTTTTTTGGTTACACCCATGATATATTAGTATTTGATAATATGTAAGAATTACATAAGGTACAAAACTATGATGTTATATATTGAAATTTTGAGTAAACTAGCACTTATGTCATCGACTTTTATAGCGTCTTGTAATTTTATCTCTGACTTTTCTAAAATAGCACTTTAGTCCCTGACTTTATTATAAAATGAACTTTAGTCCCTAAATCCTAACCCCTAAACCCTAAATAAGGGACTAAAGTGTATGTTTTTTTAATAAATTTAAGGGACTAAAGTGCATTTTTTAATAAAGTCAGGGATTGAAGTGCTATTTTAAAAAAATCGGGAACGAAATTACAAGACGTTGTAAAGTCGATTACAGACGTGCTAGTTTACTCGAAATTTTTTCAACTGACCTGCAGTACGATAAACTGGTTAAGGGTCAACCAACGGAGGTTGGTTCAAGTGGTACATGCTTGATTCTTCTAAGCAATGTCTCGGGTTCGAGTCTTGTAGATGGAAAAATACTCCGCTGAGAGAGCTAGTCCCACCATAATGTGATGTTCTCGACTCGAACAGGATTGTCTCCCGTGGAGGATAGATGTGGTTAAAAAAAAAAAAAAACTGGTTAAGGGTCCCATCGCATTAATAAATTATTGTGAAATTTTGCTTAGGATGCATTGCCGACGAATTCCAATTGGAGCAGGAGCTGCAGGAGGTATGTGGTCATAGTACGGTGACTGATGCAACTTGTCCTTGATGCAGAGGAATCTGGCTTGCATTGCATTGCATGCTGTGAGGGTCGACTGTGGCCTGTGGGATTCTTCTGCAGTTCTGCTCTCTGCCGTAGATTGGTCCCCATAGGCTGAAGAATTCTTTAAAATCAATTAATATATAGTACACAATGCTTGATGGTATATAAGATGGGTCCATTGAAGATATTGGTGTCTAATCTTTAATTTGGAGTTGTGCTTTCTTACCTCTGGCAACATCGATCGAAATATATAGCTAGCATGCTCTTTTTGAAAATCAGTACTTAATTGTGTTTTGTCACAGCCACCGCATTATTAATTAAGAGATAACATATAGAACTTTAATATGCCCTGTAAATAACAGGTTAATTTAATTTTGGTGAGATGGATCCCTCCCCCAGAAAATTACTGGGTTAAGATAAATTGTGGTGGTCAGAAAGATTTCTTGATCATTGAGGAGCCTTATTAGACTTGCAATTGGATTCCATCATGCAAACTCAGTTGTGGGGCATCCTCTTTGCTTTCCCCATTCGTCCTCCTATGCACAGAGTTTTCAGAAGGATCGTTGTCGACGAATCTATTCAGATGCTTAATTAACATGTATTAATTGTTATGTGGTGACTCGCCCATATGTATCCCTGGTCAGAGGAAAAAACAAAAAAACTTACAGATGGACAGATTTACTGCCATCATATTCACCTAGAAGGAAATTCTGTGATTGATCATGCTTTGGTGAAATTTTGCCTGTGTAGATTAGAGATTTTGATGTGCTTCCTTCCTTTGCTATTGTTCAGTTTACTTCTGATTTGCTCATTCAGTTTTAGGATAAACAGAGAAGTTAGTTTTTGTTTGTGCTTAACTCCCTTCTAAATTTTTATAACCAAATGTAAATTCAATTTTAATTATAGAAATATCATAAGCCTGATCACCAAAGAGAATCATCAATGGCAAGTTACATATACACAAACACAATTATCCCCTCAATTGGAAAGAGAAAACAACTGTTAGCCTCTGTTTGGTGGCATCGATTTAGAAGAGAATAGGGGAGTGGCGGAGAAATTGAAGAGAGATTCATCTGTCAGCTTGTTTGGTACATGAATGAAATGGGAGAAAAATGAAATAAAGCCATGGGCCCCCACAGCAAACCCATTTCTTCGCAAAATTGGCGAGAGAAGCGAAGAAATGAGGCTGCAACGATCCCTGCACTCCACTGTTGTGCTCTGCCTCTACTGGTTGGACGTGAGGAAGATGACGAGGAAGACGAAGCAAACATGGAGGCCTTTCCGTCGCGGAGGTTGAACAGCGATGGACAACACACACAGCAGCAGACGTACACGACGGAGGACACATCAGTGTGTTTCCAGTGCCCGTGAACACTGTAGGTCTATGCAACCAAACCCAGTGAATCAAGAAATTAAGAATCAGATCTAAGAAATAAGAGTCAAAAGAAAAGAAGAAAAAATAAATTATTCTGCTTGATCTGACCTTGACCTTTCCTAATCCAACCAAAACCAAAAGAGAAAAGATGAAAGAATCAGATCGGGAAAGATTGAGTAAATAATCAAAAAGAAGAAAGAAGAGCAAGGAACAATGGTGATTATTTACCCATGATTGCAGAAAAAAGGTGTATAGTGGTGGAGAGTAGCAACGGGTAAGTGAATGAGTAGCAGAATATGAGAGCAAGTGGAACCGTGAGAGGGGTTTTATGAAAATCGATTCCTGTGCACCTAATAATCGATTTTCATTGTCAGAAAATCTATTATACTTTGTTGTTGGTGCCAAAATACTAAACAATTTTTAATACTTTACTATTTCTCTTCTATCTCTTTAATCCAACCAAACAAAAGTGTAATGTACAATAAAAATAAATACAAAAGTGTATGCTCCATTGATACGTAAAATATAAGGTAAAAAATGGGGGAAAATGGAGAATGATAAGTGTATGTGGCAACAGCGATCGGGTGGGAAGTGCTCCTACTCATCCATAGTCTGGTAATTAATCCAAGTCTTGAACATACTCGACATATGGCCACTTAGCGTTACTTGTGCCATTGGAACCACTGTCGAACCCATGCTCAAAGGTCTAACCCATACTCGGCCCGTCGACACCTTACCTCAATCTCGACTAAATGGTGAGAATTGTCGCTACCACTGGAAGGTGCCTAAGACACTCGTGTGAGGAATGTAACACCGATCACTGAAGTTGCGAAGACAAGTCATTAACAATGACCTTGAGTCTTGACTCGACAACTTTCTTCCATATATCAAGCTTGGTGCTCCCTTCAATATTTTGTGTCCCACTTGCGGAGGCCTCACCAACCTATGACTGCACCTCCCTCCATCGATCGGTTAAGTTTTAGGTTCTTAAATTGTTAACATAAAAAAGTAATGTTAGGGGTTAATAAAAAAAAAACTTACACAAGTTAACCTAGAGTGCTCATCAACCCAATCGCTAGAACGCCTAGAGTGGGTGTCCGGGAAAATCTCATTAGGGTCCAATGATTGGCTAAGCTCTAAAGCCTAAGAAAATGAAAACATATAAAAAATACTACACATTGTATTATGATGAAATAAACAAGTGTGAATGAGAAGACATACCTTCCTAAAGGCCAACTTGCTATGGGCCACGCGACCCGAGGTATGGACTACTCCCAGATTGGGCTTGTTTTAGGTCGACAACCTCTGAAAGTCTAGAATCATCTAGTGAACCAACAACCCATTACATGCCTCTGCCCCATGTAGTTAGAACAGGTCCCCTTCTTCCTTATGTTTGTCATACGTCCATTTAATATAAGCTGAAGTATATATGGTGGCCATAAGAAGAGGATTGAATTGTCATTATTTAAAACTTTTGAATTATTCTACAAAAGCTTTATGAATATCCGCTCTGAATAAGTTCTTCTTGGCTTATCAAAAGCTTATTACAAAATTTAGTAATATATAAAATGTAATTAATGATTGAGTCTTGTAATCCTAATCTCTTTAACAACCTTAGAGTTCAATATATGCAGAAGATAGTGATGCTTATTTTAAAAGGAAATTGTCATTACAAGAGAATTGTTTTTTCGCGACGGCCAAAAACTGTCGCTACAATGCAATTAGCGACGGCCTCAAGGACGTCGTTAAATGCTCGTCGTTAATACCGTAGTAACGACCAAAGACAGTCGTCGCTATATAGCGTATGCTTCCCCGTCACTAAATTCATTGCTATGCTGAAGGTCGTCGCTAGCAGAAAAGATCAAAGGTCGTCACTAAGCCGTCACATAGTAGCGACGACTTGACTGTCGCTAGCATTTATATTATCTTTTTAAAAAAAAGTTATAATTAGGAACGGCATGGCCGTCGCTAATGATTATATTAATTTTTTTAATTAAATTTAAGGTTTTATATTTATTTTATTTTAATTTATGGATTTACGGTTGAATTATTATAGAAATTCAATTTTTATTTATTTTATAAATTTATATCATATTTGTTAATGATCTAAAATATAAAGAAAAATAATAAATACTATATAAAACAATATATATATATATACAAAGTGTATAAACACATTAATAAAAAAATCACGGCTGACGACGACGAGACTGTTGTGGTGGTTGGCCCTGATCCTCACTCTCATCCACGGGCTGGTCATCCAGGTCGTCATCGTAGTGCGGATGCGAATAAGCCTGATTGTAGCTGGTAGAACCACCTGCACTGCGGGCATCCAACACTAACTGCAACTGTTGTCGGAGTCGTGCGGAGTCCTCTTCCAACCGTGCGTAATGATCAGCCCTCTCTTCAGCTCGGCTAGCCTGCAACTTTGCTTCGATGACTTCCTAGCGCAACGCCTCGTTAGACGAATGTCGTGACCCGTCACTCCCACTGGTGTGAGCCCGAGACTCCTGAGTGAGGCTGGTCACACCTGGACGAATGTTGGTTGACAAGTCCCCGGTGCCATAACAGCGGCCTCGAGTCTTACCACCAGCAACATCCTTCTAGATCTGTAGCTTGGTGGACCCATCAGTGATGGAGTTGTCCCCCATTTGTGACTCCACCTCCCTCAGGCGGTCCTGGTAATTTTTCTGTTGAGTATAGATAAACTTATAATTAGTTAGTTATTCTATTGCAAATATATCAAATTATATAAAAAAATACCTGTAATTTGACTTACATATGTGGACCGCGCTCGGTCGTCTACCCAGCCACCACCCTTTTTTGTGTGGATGGCCACAGAAAACTCATAGGGATCTACATCCTGCCCAAGTTGTCGTCGTTACAGAGAAAAGTTACACTAATTAATTATTTTAATTACAAATACAAAAATAATATATAAGAGTAGGTTTTTACATACCATATCCAGCGCGACCTCAATGTGGGCCTTGTGGCCCGTGGTGTGGACCGCCATGCCTCGACGAGAAGCTTGATTGCTCTTATTACAAGCAGACTTCCCCTTGAACTCATAAGAGGCCCAATAGGTCAAAAGACTTTCCCAAGCCTCCTCACCACACCAAGTGGGCCAAGTCCCACTCGTCCGGACCATGTTTAGCATATCCCGAAGGCGTCGAGCAATCCTCTACTCATACACCTTCCTAATCCAAGCCTCGTCCTCAGGGGCCTAAGTAACTTTGCTCTGTAAAGGAAAAAACTTGTAGGGTAAGTAATTTGAAAATGTCATAACAAGTTAAAAAATAATGTAAAATGAAATATTTTACCGTAAATTCGTCCCACCACTTGTCCCTCACATCCTTCGGGGTGATCTCCCACAAATAGTGAGGACCCCAGAATTGTGAGTGGATCGCATGACCAATGGTCGTGATAAGGGGTTGTTAGGCACCCAACTGCAAAATAAATAAATTCAATGTTAACACTTCAACTTATAAAAATTCAAAATATTAAAGAAAAAAAGAATTTTAGAAACTCACCCTCTACCATAAGGTTGGATGATAACCCTACCGTGAGGGTCCCGCTCATGATCGGCACTAGATTTTACCTTAAGTCTTTTAAAGTTTTAATCAGCCTCGACCAAGTAGACATTACCTTAACTTTAAATTTAGTGTCAATTAGGCCGATGTTAACCATCATCCTTCTCTACCAATCGAATGCAAGAGTAATAAATGTAGGACCATAAGAAAACACTAGAAAGGGGTTGAATAGTCTTTTTACAAACTCTTGTAGTTTTCAGAAAGACTAAGTTTACGTAAAATTTCAAACAGGGTTTTCAAAAATTGTTTGAAGTTGTTTCTCTTATGTGATAAACTTCAGATAAGAGGTTTTCTTAAATATGTTTAGTTACTTAAATCAGAAAATCATTTGTAAACTTAATGTTCAAATCCCCTTTTGTTAGCGTAGATAAAATATAAAGAGATCAGGGATAGGAGCACTTAGAAAAAGATTTATCTTGGTTCACTCACTACCACTATGAGCTATGTCCCGTTCCAGTGCCAACAAGCTACTGGATTTCTCCATTAATCCAAAGGATTACAAGTATTTTTTTTTACACACAATCCTCTTCAAGCTCAAGTTACAAGTATTGTTTGCCAACCTAGCCTCTTCAGACTCTATCCAAGTATTCTTTTCCCACCTAGCCTCTTCAGGCTCTAAACAAAAAGTGTTTACAAAAAGCAAAGAGAACTTAGAACTTCAGATGATTTCTTCATTCCGGAGTGTTTGTACAGATTAACTGTGGTATACACAGGATATAAAAGTGTTTGTACAATAATATATCAGAGTATATCTGATAGCACCAAATATCCCGGATCTAGTTTTGGATCCAGACACTGTAAACAAGCATGAAACAATCTGTCAAGAGGCACAAAATGGTGCAGTAGGCCGTGACCTTAATGAGGAGAAACAAAGGGAAATTGGAAGAAAAAGTGGAAGAGAAAGAAATGAAATGGACCCACTAAAGCAAGCAACCCCCACAACAGATAAGTCCTAGTGCTAGACGCCACTGATTAAGGAGAATCAGATAAGTCTCTGGTTAGTTTAAGCAAGAACCACCAAGCCTTCTCTACTCACACTTGAAGAGGAAATTGGGCAGAATGCCTTTACTAATTCATCAAAGTATTAAAATACAAGAGAGGAGCCTCCTATTTATAGGAGTAAGGGGGCGGCCAAATGGGGAAGGAAAATAGGAAAAATACAAGATGACTCAAATACTTCTCCTAATGGGATTTGATCCCATGATTCTTGGATAAGTAGCTAAGTTGGCACTTAAGCCACTAAAACAAGAGAAATTAGTGCCCCACTCTTGTAGGAAAAGGAAAAATTACATGTATGTTCTAGTTACAATTAAAACTCTAATTAAGCTAATTAAATCCTAATTAAGATGAGTCTCCTCGTTGACTTGGGTCTTTGGTCAATGGTCAATGAGTGATTATGGTTGGGTTGACCAAGGTATGGTTGACCCATGCTTGATTCAGCTCCAAGCATTCCCAGCAGCTCTATGCTTGATCCTAGCTTTCAGTTGTTAGCTCATAATTCTATTGACAGGCGCCATCATTCCCATCCCCCTTGAAGATAATTTGTCCTCAAATCTGAAAGTTCAAAAGAAAGAATAAAGGGTAGAAGAGAGTAGTAGGAATGGATGAAAAAGAAGAGGAAAAGGTGGAGCCTTCCCTTTAGGACTCGTAAGTCCTTGCTAGATCTTCAAATCATGGACATCCTCATCCAACCTTAGCCAATAAAAAGAAGACTCATTATTCCCAAGCAACTGATCTTCAATGCTCATAACAATAATATTTGGGAATCATGTAGGAAGTTTTGGAAGAAGAAGAAGTAATAGTAGAAGAAGAAGGAGAATAGGGTGGAGGAAACTCCCTTGTAGTGTCGCCACTTCCTCCCTCCTTGATCAACAACTCCTTTTCTTGTTCCCCTTCAAAACAACTAAGGTCAGCAGTCTTAAATTGGTGAAGTAGTAACATTGCTTCCATTTTATTTTTTTGCTTTTCTTTGGTTTTCACTTTTTCTACCTTTATTTTTTATGTTTCTTCCTTCTTTTTCTTTTTATCCTCACCTTCTATTTTTAATTTCTTAATTTTCTCAAGTTCTATCTCTCTCTTCATATGAGCTTGATCCTCACATATTTCTTAGATTGACATTGGTATCAAAGTAATTTTAACTTCATCATTTTTAAAAGAGATTTTATTATAGTAACCATCATGGATGATCCTCTTATCAAACTGCCAAGGTCTACCTAATAAGATATGTGTAGCAACCATAGGTACAACATCGCATAAAACATTATCATCATAGCTACCTATGGAAATAAAGATGAGAGTTTGCTTATTTACTTTCCTTTCCCCATCATCACATATCCAAGATAACTTGTATGGTCTGGGGTGGAGGTGGTAGACAACCCAAGTTTCTCCACCATTCTTGCACTTGCAATCTTAGTGCAACTTCCACTATCCACTATTAAGGAACAAATTCATCCCTCAACCATGCACCTAGTGTGAAAGACAGTTTTTCTTTGTTCATCCTCTCTAATGACTTGACTTCCTAATGATCTTCTCACCATGCAAAGTCTTCCCTCGGTTCTAAACACTTCTTTTTTAATTTCATTTTTCTATTCACTAGCTTCATTTTCCTCTTCACTAGTTTCATCTTCACTAGCACTAGTGTATTCTCCATTCTCTTTTATCAACATTGCCCTTCTGTTTGGGCATTGGGAAGCTGTGTGTCCCTTTCCAGCACACTTGAAACATTTAATGTCTCTAGTGGAAGTAGAGGGATTCTCTTTGGTGTTTTGGAAGGTGGGTTAGAAGCAACCCTAGAACCCTTAGGTTCTTCCTTCAATTAGTGTTGATCCCTAAGCGCCATAACAAAAGAATTTTAGAAGCATAAAGATAGAAGAAGATGAAGTATAGGGTAAAGAAAACCCACTTGATCGTAGATGAGTAGCTTCTTCTTTCATTGGAGATCCTTTTGTACCTTCAAAACAAACAACATTGGTTTCTAAAGGGAGTTTAAGCAAAATCATTGTTTCCTTCTTCTTTGTTCCTTTAGTTTTTCCTTTGTTAGCCTTAGGTTGTTTGCTAGAGGTTTCTATCTTCTTTTTATCTTTCTTTTGTTTTTCTTCCTCACAACCCAACCTTAGTTGAAGTTGATCCTCACATACTTCATTGGCAGCCATAGGCATTAGGGTGATTTTCATCCCCTATGTTTAAAAGTGAATTCATTAGATAAGCAATCATGGATTGCTCTCTTGTCATATTGTCATGGACACCCCAATAAAACATGTGTGGCATCCATTGGAACTACATCACAAATTATCTCATCTTGGTAGGTTCCAATGGATAAGACTATAAGGACTTGTTTATCTACCACTCTTTCCCCACCTTCACTAATCCAAGACAATTTATATGGTTTAGGGTGGGTGGTGGTCCTAAGACATAGTTTCTCTACCATTCTCATACTAGCAATATTGGTGCAACTCTCACTATCAAAGATTAGGGATCAAAATTTCCCTTCTACAATGCACCTAGTATGGAAGATGATTTCTCTTTGACTCTCATTCATTTTTATTTTTTCATTTCCTAGGACTCTTTTGATCATTAGTCCTAACCTTTTCTCAGGCCTATGGGCAGTTACTGGCCTAGGTTCCATTTCTATTTCCTCAATATCCTCTTCATCACTATTTGATGGTGTTGATTCTTTAGAACTTGCACTAGTGTACTCCCTATTCTCTTTTATTAACATTATTCTTTTGTTAGGACATTAGGAAGTAATGTGTCCCTTCCTAGCACACTTGAAACATTTGATGTCTCGGGTAGAAGCTACAAGAGTTGCACTTTGGGACTTGGAAGGAGTAGGGTTTGAAGCAACCCTAGGGCCCTTAGGCTCTTCCTTCACTTGACTCTTACCCTCATCTTTCTTTGGGAATTCCTTGTTCCTAGTTGAGTAACTAGAATTGTTCTTTTTAAAGCTTCCTTTCCTTTTGAGTTGGGTTTCTACTTTAATGGCTCGATGTACCAAGTCCTCTATTTCAACATAAAGTTGCAATTCCACTATGCCCCTTATGTCAAAATTGAATCCATTGATAAACCTAGCCATAGTGGCCTCTCTATCTTCAATTATGTTGGCCATAATCATAGCAAGTTCCATCTCCTTATAATACTCATTAACACTCTTAGAACCATGTTTTAGTGATTGGAGTTTGGTGTGCAACTCCCTAACATAATGTTGAGGAATAAACCTTTTCCTTATGATTCCTATCATTTCGTCCCAAGTTGAGACTAGAGGAAGACCACTCCTACCACATTCAGTTTGGAGTTGATGCCACCAGACTAAGGCATAATTCTCAAACTCCAGAGAAGCTAACTTAACCTTCTTCTCTTCTCTTTAGTTGTGGCAAATAAAGATTTGTTCAATCTTCAATTCCCACTCTAGGTATTGCTCAACATCATTCCTTCCTTGAAAGGTAGGGATTTCTACCTTAACTCCTTTAAGGCCATTATCTCTCATAGGTTCTTCTTCCCTCCTAGATCTCTCTCTTCTAGGTCCCCTCCTCCTAGGTTCTCTTCTTTCCATTCTCCTTCTATTCCTAGGATTTTGGTAGTACTCCCTATCACTTTCCTTCTCTATAGGAGTTAACAAAACTCCTTCCTCCATGACTACTCTCTCGATGATATCTATCCTCGGTTCTAACTCTATTGAACCTACCATCACATTCTTCCTCACGAGAAGAATGCCTTCTCTCCCTCCCACTATGAGTGATTTCTCTCCTTATATCAGCTAACCTTTCCTCCATGACCCTTGTAAACCTTTGGGTCAACTCCTCTATCTCGGCCCTATGCCTCAAAGTTCGAGGCGTTAGGGGGGATAGGTGCCTACTTGCCATTTTTAAGTTTTCTTAAGGACCTTTCCACACAAGCTAAGTGTTTATACTCAAAGAATGTATTCACTCGTGTTTGTCACTCTTTTTACGGCTTTTTCTATAACGTGTTCACTCTAGCCTCTTCTACTCGGTTAGAATTGATTTTAGTTCTTACAAAGACCAAAGTTATTTTTCTACCCAAGTTGGAAGAGATTGAGAACGAACAACACTATGGTTATCTAGGATTGCCTAAACGAAAACTTCTAAAAACAAAACTTGGAATAGAATTTGACAAACAAGAAAAGCTAGCTAGAAGAAAGCTTATACATAAGAATAGATGGTCAAACAAGACAAATAAAACACACAAAGAAATTGCAAAGAGAATTATTTTTAGTTTAATTTTTTATTCAAAGAAAGAGTTTCCAAAATAGTTGTTTTTGAGAAAATAGCAGATTACAACTAAAAAATGATAGTTACAAGGAAATGAAAGAAAATTACAGCAAATTAAGAAACTGTATTGTTGGGCTTTTTCTTTACTGTTTTTCTTTTCCTTTTTATATTTTTTCTCTATTTTTTTCTTTGATTTTTCGTATCCTTTGACTTTTTCTCTTTTTCTTTGACTTTTGCACTTTTTTTTTTACTTTTTGCACCTCTTTTTGTATTTTTGGCTATATATTTTTTTTGAATTATTTTATCTTCTTTTCTTTTTCTTTGTCTTTTGCCCCAATGGAAAATACAGAAATTTATACAAAATTACAAGAAATTGAAACCTATCTAAAATAAAAATTTGCAAGAATTCTACCTAAAAACGGACCAAAACGGTACCAAAAACTGAAAATGTTTTCTAAAACTTGAATTGCAAAATGAAATGGCAACTTGAATCAAAATTTGCACCAAACATTGCTTAGCATTTCCTTGGATTGCACAAAAATTTGGCTTACAACAATTCAAGCGAGCTGGATTGATTTTAAGGTTCAAAACTGAGAAAAACAACCAAAATTCAACAATTAATTTTGGTGAATTTTGCCTATTTTCTGAGCTACAAACCCAGCCTACAATTATGCGTTTTGCGTAATCAACAAGCGTTTCCTAAGGTGATGCTAGCGATTAATCCAAATTTGCAATCATGTTTCAATAATAATAGACAGAACAATAGTAGAAAATTGGACAAAACATAGCCAAAAAATGGAATAAAATGGAAAAATAAGGAGAAAAAATTGCGCAAAATGTAAGGAGCAAGAATGTAAAGGGGAGAACTGAAAGTAAAAGGGTGGGGAAGACTAAAAGTAAATGGTAGAAAGTAGAGAGGATGGTAGAAATTAAAAGGTCAGAAGAAGTGGAATTTAAATGGCGGAATGTCAATGACTGAAAATTAAAAGCGGAAAGTAAAGATATGAATATGGATGAACAATTATATGGGGGAATGAACAATTTGTAAGGTGGATTGAGGAAGAATGTAGGTGAACGATCTTTGGAAAATGGGAGCAACAATGCTCCAACTTACCACAATCCACCACAAACAAATAGTTAAATTGCAAGAATCACTCAAGAACAATTATGAGCAATATAGAATAGGCATTTTATCAAACACCTTAGGGGTGGGATTAGCGGCCCAAAACAGCCCTATTCTAGCAAAGATTCACGCAATTCAGACAAATCAAACAAGTGCTGTGAGCAGGAGAAATGCACCTCGGGCCCGGGAAACAGTCCAAAGTCCGAAATTACAAAGAAATGGATGGAAAATTACACAAAATGAAGTATGGAACTGCAGCTATTCCAACCCCAAAATGCGCTCCAAACTCAGCCAATATAGTCCCAAATTTGCTCAAATCAACAAAGCTCTTATGACCAATTGATAGCAGGAAGGTTACGGATCTAGAATTAAGCAAATTTAACCGGTTAGAATTGAAAAACAAGCAATTAAAGTGGCTGGACAGCAAGCTAAAATGCGCATAAACATAAAGGAAAATGAGAGAAAATGAAAGAAAATGGAAGAGAAACAGAGGTGGAATTGGCGCCACTGAGGAAGGCAACCCCTTCAACAGATAAGCCAACAGTGTAGATTAGCCACCAGATCGTGGAACCGGATAAGAATCACAATGGTTTAAGCAAGAACCATCAAGCCTCTCAACCTCACAAGGGAGAATACAAGCATAAGCTCAATATATGAATGAAGATTAAAATCTACAAGTGAAGAAGTGGCCCCCTTTTATAGCCTAAGTGGGCGGCCAACTCATAAGAAAAAGAAAGGGAAAATAAAACTATCCTAATGGGTCCTTGAACCCATGACTCCTAATGCTTTTAGTAAAGCAACCTCCTAGTCACTAATTCTATCAAATTAGTGCCCCAAAATGAGAGTAAGAGGTAGGAAAATACAATTAAATTCAAATACAAGCAAATCCTATCAAACTAAGGTTTAGATGCCAAGACTAGGTGGTCTTCTATTTTAGGAAATTAAAATTATAATTAAAAAGATGAGGATTATTTGGTTGACCAGGAGTAATAGGGTCAATGTTGACTTTATGAAGTCAACTCTCCTTTGATGGGCCCTCATGTGCCCAACCATCAGTGGTACTGGCCCAATCTCCATCTCCCAGCTGCTTCCATCAGCAGCATACCATCATCAGGATAGGCTACCCTTTACTTAGTTTATTTCTTATTTTCTATGCTACAAAAATAGACAGATATACAACATAATTGAGTATGAGAAGTTTGAATAATGACAATATTGTATCTAGTCTTTTACTTTTAATGACTTAATACTACGGGATTAGCTTAGCAGGCTACCCATTCGTTATGAGTTTCTAGTTAGGAAATGTATGTTAGTGGGCTTCACTGATGGGATTTAGGGCGTGAACTACTAGTAAATTTGTGCGAAACACCGTAGAAATTGGTGTTGCGATGTTAGATTAGGTGATTAGCATTGATTTAAAAATATAAATTATCAAAAAATAAAGAATAACACAATTAATACATAGGAGATGTTTGATACTCTAGTGTCCATACATTGATTGTTCACTTCTTTTCTATCTACGATTTTTTTTATAGCTTTCTTTTTTATTTACTATCCAAACAATTGAACAAGGATTGATATTGATATTTGAAATGCTAAACTCGCTCCCTTTGAGATTCTGTAACGTCCTAATTTCTTAATTCAAGAATAATGCCCGTTGAAGACACCATTCTCAAATTTCTGAAATTATTTTGCTTTATTATCGGTATCGTAACAAACACACTCCTAAAAGCTTAATGTAAGTCCAACGTTTACATAAGTTGAATATAATGAACATTCAACATACATTTCAAAATCCCTTTGCCACTCAGTGGCTCAAAATAACAAACTATCATAACAAATAACTTTCAGCTTATTACAACATAATACAATTATAAATAATTCTCAATCCCTCATAGGGTCCTATTGGCAACTGGGGTGGATGATCCACTCTACGAGCTTCAATCCTCTCTCCAAGTATTCAACCAAACCATCCTGCATAACTAAAATGTGTTCCCACAACGTGGGCTGAGACTAATGCCCCAGTGAGCAAAGCATGCAACAAGCAGTATGGGGAGGCAGGCATATGACATGCAACATATCATTTAGCAAATCATACATGGTTTAGTTCTATCACAATTCATCATGTCATACATAAACTCTTTCAATTACCACAATATAACTACATTCAATTGTACATGATGTTTAATGCCAAATCTCAAAGTAAATATGTTATGCATGATCTGCATTACCCGACGGACGGGGTCTTATTACTATCTTTGGGGCTAGACCTGAGCTCAGACTACAAGGAACGTCTTTCTTGGGGACGTATCCCGCCATTACTCTAGGGACCGAAGTCCAAGTTTTACTCTGGGGACTGAAGTCCAATTACTCTAGGGACCGAAGTCCAATCTTGTTTAATTAAGATGATCTGGGGAGGAGGTCAAAACTCTGAGGCCGAAGCCATTTTTCTATGGCCGAAGCCAAAATTCATTTTTCTCTGAAAGCTGAGGCTCAAAATCATTTTCCAATTATTTGGGCCAAAGGCCTTAATGCAATGCACACACACACAACATATAGTACATAAATCTTTCTAGATCTAACTTTCTCTAGGGTGTAACAGAAACCCCCTCATATGTAAGCCCTCTCCCCACAATCAACAATAGCATGTTCTCCAAGCATAAATCACAAACTATAAGTCAATAATTGAAACGGGGTGGGTGAAAGCCTAACATATCAAAACCCTAAATGAGGATTTCTAACAAAATCACTACCAATACATGAAATATATCTGACATACTCATTAAATTTTCAATAAAGCAACCGATATATCCAGTCTTAGAAAAATCCAATTCATACCCTAAGTAGGAGTTTCTAGCTCGATCTCCTTCAAACATACAATATATCTAAAATCCATCGATAAATCTTCATAAACAGTCACATACAACCTCAAGAAAGGGAAAGGAAGGAGTGGGTATAAGGAGAATCAACCATACAAAATGGAGTGATTGTGTGTGAGTTTTACTCACTTAAGAGCTAAAATGGAGAAGGGGAAGAAGGTTGAAGAAGGTTGGATGGTGAAATCATTGGCTTGGAAGGATTCTTCCTTTCTCCTATGCTCGTTCTCTCTCTAAACCCTCCCCCCTCTCTCTAGAACCAGAAAATGAAGGTACAAGTGAGGGGAGGAGAGGGTTCTGCGCATTTTTAAAAACTCACCTTGAGCGCACAAACTTTCTGACTTGGAAAGCTAACAGCGTGCACCAACACGCTTCAACACGCAAACTTTATGCCAAACCTCCAAAATTCCATTCCTTGCTCGCTTGAGCGAGAATAAGCCTTATTGGAGGTGAAAATGAGATCAAAATATTATTGTATAGAATATAAAACTCAAGCCGCGAATCTTAGCTTTCTAATGCAATTGAAAACACCTCAATTGGACACCTATAACTCTAGATATTATCAAATTAATGCACCAAGGTCATTAGGCTTAAAACCCAAAATTAAGCAATAACCTTGGATGAAGCCTAACGAGGCACACTCTACATGAATCATGTTATAACTCATCAATTCACTCCAGTAAGGCTAACGTTAAGGGTTTTAAGTGTCCATGAGACTAGGCTCCTCTATTCCTTTGTTCCTTTCCATAAAATCACCTTTCTACCCTGGTTCCTTGAGTCTACGCCTCTCCTCTTCCTTGCCGCCAATTCGTTTAAGCTTAGTTCCTTCCGTCTTAATCTAATTCCCTAGTTCCAATGTCTCTACTTCCTTCATCACCTCTTCCCCATGCTAGCCTTTCTACCACCGGGTGTGACTCCTACTACGCTAACTCTATAGTCATGTTTGGCTTAATACTTAGTTTTTTTCCCTTCTCGATTCCCTTAAAACTCACAACTCTTAATCGATTCCCTAACTCTTGTCCTATTTTCCCTTCAAACCCCTAAGTTCTGATCTTACTTTTAACTTCCCTCCTTGCGTTGGGATTCACAGCCTAAGACTTCCGTTGTAACCTCTAGGTCCTGATTTTTGGGATGTTACAATTCTACCCCCCTTAAAGAAATTTTGTCCTCAAAATTTTGGGTTATCATGTTTTACCTCTTCGTCCTTTATTCACCGGTCAAGTTTTTTGGTTTCATTATCTCTTAATCTCGTTCTAAGTCTAACTTTTATAACTTCACTATTCTACTATCTTTCTTTCACTTCCCTATAAGGCTTGACTGCTTCAAATATTCTTGCTACTTGACAGGACAAAGACACTCCATCGACATTTGCAACTTAGACGAATGTTGTGATGTGTTCAGAGGACGCGCAGGGTAGCCCCCTCCCGACCATCCTATGGCATAAAACAATCTCCCACTTAAAAGGTCACAACATGAAATGATCTCATAAAAATCTAGTTCAAAGTTCCTAACTTGATTCTTAATTTGTCCATTATATCTGGGGGTTACCTAGAATTACACAATTGTTGGGGACATAACTCTAGAGAGTTACAACTCCACTAGAAATTTTGTGTTGTTTTACAACCTGGCCTTGCTCTGAATGTTCCTAATTGGTTTCTAATTCATCCTATGGTTTCCCTGAAACTAATGCTAACAATACATTCACATGCAATCACTTAATCCATGAATCATGAAACTTGCACCAGAGAGGTAATCCGGCACTCGAGATGCATCCAATGAACATATATCAACATAAGTAGCATATGCAATTATCAATGACTTGAAAGACAATGAAGCACATAGGCAAAGCTGGGGAAACACTAACGACCTGAACATGCAATACTTCTATCACTAGTGCAAGTGCAACCCCTGAGGGTTATGGAATGACTCTGGTACACCCTGCATGGTTCCGTAATCTATTCTCATGAGTTTCCTTCCCAGGTCTATACCTCAGGCTACCCCCCTTAAGAAATGAGGCTCCCCCTGGCTTAGCTCTAGGTCTCAACCAAATTCTGAAGGCTCAAGGCTCTAATTTTTTCCTCAGGGTGTCCCACTCAAGATCATGAAACTTGACTCTACGCCTTCCAGCCTACCCAGCTACTTCTAGCCCAAAGTAAGCCAGGGTTCTACAACCCAACCGTTATTAACCCCACTTAAGTACTAAAGTCACGGAGGAGAATGAAGTTTTTCTTAATTCAGGTGCTTTTCAACTTAGGTCATTGTCTAACATATTCCCATCTCTTCCCTCACTCGCATCCTACTTCACTTATGTGAAGCTGAGCCTCCCGTTCCTAGGCCACTGGGGTCACTAAGCAACCCAAGTACAACCGAGCTTAATCCGAAAAAAAAAAGAAAAATAATGGAAAATCTAAGGTAGATTATAACTTGGTTTCAGACTAAGGAACCATCAAATCAATCAATCATGTGAGGTGAATACACTAAATAACTTATATCAATACTAGGAGATTAGCTTGTACTTAGGAAGATCGAGACCAAGTGCTAGAATGTTCATTTGATTAAATGAAGTACCAAGGTAATCCATTGTAACACCTTTTACAAAACATCGAAGGATTACTTATAACTATTAAGGGTAGGAACTGAATGTATAAGTATAGGGATTTATGAACTAAACATGGATTCTAAGAAGGCTTTTCTAATACCAAAGGAGTAGAGACGATGAACCTTGTTCTTCAACTGTTAATAGCTAAGTTAGTAAACATAGAACCCGAAAGAATCCAAATTCAAACCCTAAGTAGGGGTTTCTAGCTCAATCTCCTACAAACATACAATATAACTAAATCAATCGGTAAATCTTCATAAATAGTCATATACAACCTCAAGAAAGGGAAAGGAAGGAGTGGGTACAAGGAGAATCAACCATACAAAATGGAGTGATTTTGTGTGAGCTTTACTCACCTCAAGAGCTAAAATAGAGAAGCGGAAGAAAGTTGAAGAAGGTTTGATGGTGAAATCATTGGCTTGGAAGGCTTCCTCCTTGCTCCTATGCTTGTTCTCTCTCTAAACCCTCCTCCCCCTCTCTCTATAACCATAAAGTGAAGGTAGAAGTGAGGGGAGGAGAGGGTTCTGCGCGTTTTTAAAAACCAAAAATGCGTTTGCGCACTTGAGCGCGCAAACTTTCTGACTTGGAAAGCTAACAACGTGCACCAACGCGCTTGAGCACGCAAACTTTTTTCCAAACCTCCAAAATTCAATTCCTTGCTCGCTTGAGAGAGAATAAGCTTTTTTGGACGTGCAAATGAGATCAGAATACTATTGTATAGAATATAAAACTGAAGCCCCGGATCTTAGCTTTTTAATGCAATTGAAAACACCCCAATTGGACACTTATAACTCTAAATATTATCGAATTAATGCACCAAGGTCATTAGGCTTAAAACCCAAAATTAAGCAATAACCTTGGTTGAAGCCTAACGGGGCACACTCTACATGAATCATGTTATAACTCATCAATTCACTCCAATAAGGCTAACATTAAGGGTTCTAAGTGTCCATGAGACTAGGCTCCTCTATTCCTTTGTTCCTTTCCATAAAATCACCTTTCTACCCCGGTTCCTCGAGTCTACGCCTCTCCTCTTCCTTCCCGCCAATTCGTTTAAGCTTAGTTATCTTAATCTAATTCCCTAGTTCCAATGTCTCTACTTCCTTCATCACCTATTCACCATGCTAGCCTTTCTACCATCGGGCGTGACTCCTACTACGCTAACTCTATAGTCATGTTTGGCTTAATACTTAGTTTTTTTCCCTTCTCGATTCCCTTAAAACTCACAACTCTTAATCGATTCCCTAACTCTTGTTCTATTTTCCCTTCAAACCCCTAAGTTCTCATCTTACTTTTAACTTCCCTTCTTGCGTTGGGATTCACAGCCTAAGACTTTCGTTGTAACCTCTAGGTCCTGATTTTTGGAATGTTACAGATTCAACATTTCAAAGGCTTACATATACTTCACTCTTGCACTTATGAATGGGGTATACTTGCCTCAAGATTTTATCTATTTACTTTTTTACTCTCTAATCCTTTAATTATAGGTGAATGCATGTAGTTCCCAATATAAATCGAACAATTTTACATTTGTATTTGGTGTACTTAATTTTAATATAAATTTATTTTAATATTTAATTAATGTTATGAAATAATATACATATAAAAATAAACTTAATACATGGTTATTAAACATATAATATAAAAATACGTAATATATAGAGTAATAAATAAATTCATAATTATCAATAGCCATTTATGACATCAATAATTTTGTATGTTATTAACACGATTAGGTGGTCAATAAATTACAAAAAAAAAAAACAATACTCCCTTCGTTCTTTTTATTTATCATTTGAGATTTTTGCACAAGTATTAAGGAATGCAATAACTATGTCTATGCCCTTTCTCTTTCTCTCATTAATGCATTTATTATCTCTCTTTTTTCAATGAAATGAATTCATTTACCAAATAGTGTTTGGTCGCATTGGAAGTGGACTGTGACCCCAGGCGGATTTTACCTGCAAGGTCAGGGGTTAGAATCCTGGAGTTACCACTCTTGAGAGGGCTTTACCTAACCACCACCCCTGACCCGAGGATTAAACCCACAACTATGCCTGTGGGGAATTCCTGGTCAAAGACCAAAAAATGAAATGAATTCATTTTTCAAATTTGTTTTACTACTTGCCATAATTTTTTTATTGGAAACATAAAGAATACATTTATTAAGCTTTGAACTTATAGAACATTTTTTATATAGTTTTTTTAATAAATATTTAAAATAAAAAATAATCAGATTAAGAAAGGGGTAAAATTAGAAAATAACATTTATTATTGCATTGGTATATGAATACAACACTTATTCAAAAATAAATTTGAGACCCTAAAACAACATATAAAATTTTACCTTCTTTACATTAAATTACTAATTGCTTCATCTTAACAATTGATAAAATTTATTGTACGCGTCTAATTCCAATGATCTTATGGTCGTAGGTCTAATTCAAAAGGACTTATGGTTGTATAGGCATGGCAACGGGGCACGTCAGAGGCGGGTTTTGGTCTCCCCGTCCCCGCCCCTATAAAGTTGGCGCGGGTTTGAGGGCGGGTTTAAAGAGAGCAGACATGATATTATGAAACCCAAACTCATCCCTGCGGGTCCCCGTTGTGTTCGAGGAAACTTGCGGGGATTCCACCTTCTCTATTTTTCATTTTTTTTCTTTATGTTTTATAACTTAAATACATGTTTTTAAATATATCACATATATCTAATCTATTCTAATTAAAAAAAATATGTATATATGGACATTGATAATCCTAAAAAAATAAGCAACTTATGAATTTTATTATATTTTAATAAAAATATATAAGTTTACCTTTAATATGTATGTAACTATTAGTATAATTAAAATTATTAAATTATTATATCTAGCGGGTTCGGGGCGGGTTCTAACACCCCAAACCCACCCCTGTTCCCGTT
Source organism: Sesbania bispinosa (assembly GCA_026901365.1). Classification (NCBI taxonomy): domain Eukaryota; kingdom Viridiplantae; phylum Streptophyta; class Magnoliopsida; order Fabales; family Fabaceae; genus Sesbania; species Sesbania bispinosa. Next base: position 47,859 of record QLOH01000806.1, on the reverse strand, counting down.
AAAGGCGGGGCATGTTTGGGTCGTGTTTTACTTAAACTCAGTCAAAAGCGGGTTTTCCCTGTCAAAATCGGGGCGGGAACGGGTCGGTACCCGCAGGTTTAGGTTTGATTGTCATGCCTGTGGTTGTAGGTAAGTAGTCGATAATATGTTGTTACCTATGATTTTTGCTAATTACCAACAACCTTAGTGGACCTTTTTTTACTGAATATTCAAACTCGACCTGATAATATTTAAATTATAATAATAATTAACTAATAAATTGGACTTTTATGTTATATTAAAAATACTCCCTCTAGTCCTTTTTATTCTTACCAATTTTTGTTGTTTTTTTTATAATGTACTTTACAATTTATAGAAAACATTGATTAACGTTTTTTGTATTTACCCTTATTAAATTTAATGTTTTTTCAACTATTAAATTAGAGTTAGTTAATGATATTAAATAAGGGTAAAAGTAGAAAGTTGAACTATTTTTTAAAACTCCAATAAAATTAACTAACTTTAACTACTTTTAGTGGTATGAATAATTTGGTTAAGTGTGCCTTTGTCGGTTCGGGTAACGGGTTTGGACTCTTTAACCCGTTACTCAAACCAATCATTTATAAAAAGTTATGTACAATAAAAGATATGTTATCTCCGTTCTCTGTTAACGAATAAAAAGACAATGTAAATTAAATAATTTAATAAGTATGGAGTTGATTTATTATATAGAAGGAAACATTAGATATAGGAAATTCTAAGAAACTTAATTAATATTTGGAAAAAAAATTTATAAACCATATTTGAAGTTGAGTTTGACACATGTCTTTCTTTATCACACATTTAAAATTTTTATTAAATATCTATTTAAATTAATTAAATATAATTAAATTTTATTGATTTAGTCCCAAAGGTAAACTATAACGTCCTAATTTTTAATCCGAGGATTTAGTCCGTTGGAAACCAAATCCCGAATTTCTGAAATTATTTCACGCCATTTATATATCGGATAACTTAACCATATATCATTCAAGCTACCAACGCTCACTTAAACAACATATGAAGATAGAATCTGAATAAATATACATATTACTGCCAAAATGGCTACAGTCATCCAATACATAAGATCAAGCTGAGGATACCCCCATACATGTGTCCTGACATGACAGAAAGTAAAAGAGCACACATGTACAATCATATCCCCTCCCAAAAGAATATTAAAGTCATACATCCATGTCTAATATTAATAAAAAAGGGCTACACATGCCCACTACAAACAAACCAACTGCTCCAAGCTCCTAGCTCATGGGCTTGTGCGTGGAGGTACCTGCGCATCTAGAATGTCGTCCACGAAATGTGTGGTGAGACAGAGTCTTAGTGAATAAAGCATGCAACAGGCAGTGTATGGAAACAGACAGATGCAATGCACATATAATAGGGTAAAGTAATAAACATAAACTCTATCATAATCATCACATTCTGAATATCTCTAGTGTTATGCATGAACTGCATTTCCCGGCAGTACAGGGTCTTATCTCTATCTCTGGGGCTAGACCTGAGCTCAGACTATAAGGAATGTCTTCCTTGGGGACAAATCCCACCATTACTCCGGGGACCGAAGTCCAAATTTTACTCTGGGGATCGAATTCCGTATCTCTTTCTAAATCTCTGGGGGCTAAAGCCCAAGCGTTTTATTAATCATCAACATATGTACAACACCATCATAATACGAGATATATTGAGGAAAGCTAACAAAAGGGGAAAAATCCCAATTTGAAACCCTAACATCAATCTCTAATCAAAATCTCAATGTGAATCTCAAAGAAAACCCTAGCATCATGCTCATATCTAAGCTACCAATAATTAAATCACACAACAATCACATACAAGACCTAGAAAGGGGAAGAGAAGAGTTAGGGTTCATGAGGGAGAGCATTCACCAAATCAAGTGAAAGTGTGTGAGCTTTACTCACCTTAAATGGAAGAACAATGGAAAGAGGAAGGAGGAAATGGTTGGATCCAAGCTTGGGGAATGGAGGAGACACCATCACACAAGGTCTTCTTCTTCTTTCTCTCCCTTTCTCTCTCTAAATTCTCCCCTCTCTCTCTAGAAAACCCTAGGAAGAAGACGGAATGAGGTGGAGAATGGAACGCTCTATCTTAAAACTGAGCTCTCTTGCGCGCGCTCGAGCAAGCGTTGAGTGCGCTCGAGCGCATTTTAGACAGAGTCCCTCCCCCTGATTCATCAAAGGGTGCGCTTGAGTGCACTTGATGTGCGCTTGAGCACACCTCAAATAGAGACTCCCTTCCTGATTAGCAAAAAGTGTGCTTGAGCACACCAAGAGTGTGCTTGAGTGCACCTCAAACAGAGACTCTTTCCCTGATTCCACAAGGAGTGCGCTTGAGCGCACCTGACATGCGTTTGAGCGCACCCCTTCACACCTAAAAACTCTTCTCTATTCTTCCCATTCCAAAGGTTTAGACACTTCCCATTACAACTTATGAAACTTAACTATAACTTAGGTTGTTCTATCTCAGGACACTCTTATCGAAAATTCGGCAGAGTCTCCCCTATAAACTGGACATTGTTGAGTCTCAAAATATTATTAAAAGGTTAATAATTTTTAAGTCTCATAACCCTAAGTTTTAATGTATAACAAATTTGGTTAACATCATTATGTGAAAGAACAGTTTTCTGCTTAAGGTAATCTCTATGTTTCAGAAGGTATCAAATGCAGCAAATCTCTGAAAATATACAACCCTCTGATGAAGAGTAACCTGCTGATGAAGAGGAACCTGCTGATAGATGAAGACCTACTGAAGCAAGGAAACCTGCTGAAGCTGAGAGACACCGTACTAAAACCTATACCTTTTTGGGAAAGTGCTTCTCTGTTATTTCCCATTGGAGACTCAAAGTCTTTCGTAGACTTTCACAGCTGTTTGTGCTTCTTCCAGAAAGTCAGATCAGTTACTTTTTGGAACATTTCAAATATTCATTCACCAAGGAAGCAATGTCTGCTGTAAAGTACACTATGCTCAGAAAAAGTGGAGTCTGCGCTGTTGACACCTACCATCTGCCGAACCTGCTACTGCAAGCTACCAAAGCTATGTGTCTCAACGGGAGCATTTGCATTAAATGCTATCTCTCAACAGGAATTACATCAAGCTAAACAGATCTCTTTCCCAATCCTATAAATATTAAGTCTCATGCAGAAGAACAAAAAGAGAAGAGAACGAATATACTTGCTGAAAGGCTGCTAAAAAATCCTCTCTATTATTCTTTCATTTGTTCCATTTGTACAACACTTTCTTAGTCTGAGTTCTACTCAGTTATTTGTACATCTTACATAGTTTAGGCTTTGAACTTCTATAGTTTAAAAGCTTAAGCAATTTTTCTCTTTATACACTGGTTGTGTGTTGAGCCTGAAGAGGCTTGGTGTTTAAACAATACTTAGGTTTGAGCCTGGAGAGGCCTGTCTGTAAAACAATACTTGGGATTAGAGCCTGGAGAGGCTAGGTTGCAAATAATACTAGTATCTGATCAGATAGTGAAAATCCAGTGGTGTGTTTGCCCTGGGACTGGACGTAGCTCACTATGTTAGTGGGTGAACCAGAATAATTTTCTTGGGTAAGTTTTCTCAACCCTCATCTCTTTATTTTCAGTTTTAACTAACCAAGGAGGGTTCTGAAGAGTGATATTAATTTGTGCAGCAAAACAACTTTGTCTTTCATGTAAAACCATTTAAAAAATTATCTTATTGAACCTGCTGAAGTACTTCAGCAAGTCTCTGAAAAATTCATTTTTCAGCAAGTTGCTCAAAACGTTTGTTAAATACTCTGCTTGTGAAAAGGTTTTCATAATATCTATAAAGAATTATAAAACATTATTCAACCCCTCTTCTAGTGTTTCCTGTGGTTCTAACAGATATTTTCAAAATTTCATCTCAACCTGAAATCCAGAAAGTCCAGCCAATACAATGTATAAAAGCACAATATAGTTTTTTAGAATAATTAAATGAGCCTCCATGGCCATAATGGAAATCAAAGAAAGTGATGTTACATAGACAATCCTTAGAAGGTGGAATATTTTAGACCTATCTCCCTTATCGGATGTACGTATAAGGTTGTCTCAAAAGTATTAGCAAATAGATTGTCTAAGGTGATTGGTAGTGTGATTTTGGAGTGTTAATCAACTTTTGTAAAGGGTAGGTATATTTATGATAACATTGTGGTTGCTAATGAAATTCTTGAGGATGCTAAGAGGAAAAGAAGGAGTTGCCTTTTGTTTAAAGTCGACTTTGAAAAGGCGTATGATTCAGTTAATTGGCAGTTTTTACGGTATGTTATGGGAAGGATGGGGTTTCCTTTGAAATGGTTGAATTGGATATCTGAATGTTTATGCACTGTGAGAGTTTTTGTTCTTGTAAATGGAAGCCCCACTAGTGAGTTTGGTGTTGGACATGGTTTGAGAGAAGGGGATCCTCTTGCCCCTTTCTTGTTTATAATTGTTGTTGAAGCTTTGAATTCTTTTATGTGTAAGGCAATATGTTCCCAGGTGTTCAATCCTTATGTGGCCGGTCATGACCAGGTATCCATCTCACATTTGCAGTTTGCTGATGATACAATTATTCTGGGAGATGCTTCTCTGGAAAATGTTTGGTGTGTAAATGCAATTTTTCAGTTATTTGAAGTGGTAGCTGGTCTTAAAGTGAATTTTCATAAGAGCAAGCTCATTGGGGTGAATGTTGATGAAGATTGGCTAGGTTTGATGTCATAGTTTCTCAATTGTAAAGTGGGGACAATTCCTTTTTGTTACTTGGGATTGCCAATTGGTGGGAACCCTAGGAGAAAGAAGACTTGGGATCCGGTTATTCAGAAAGTGTATAAAAGATTGTCCAAGTGGAAGTGTAAGTCTTTGTCATTTGTGGTCGTTGAGTGCTCCTTAAATCTGTACTCCATTCCATCCCGATCTATTTTCTTTCTTTCTTCAAAGCTCCAAAAGGTACTATATCTAAACTTGAATCTCTTTTTAAAAATTTCCTTTGGGGTGGGGTTAGCGATAGTAGTAAAATCCATTGAGTGGCTTGGGAAGATGATTGTAAAGAGAAGAAACATTGTGGGTTTAACATCCTAATTTCTAAATTTGAAAATAATGTCCGTTAGAGACACTATTCCTCAAATTCCTGAAATTATTTCGCGTGATTACTGATATCTTTACATACACAGTCAAATAATGCTGAAGTAACTCCAACGATTACTTAAGCCCAAACACAATCCGTTCATACATTACAACTTTACCAATCCAAATGCCACTCTGTGGCTCAGAATACAATCATCCGTAAAGTACATACATTCTATTTTAACTCTACATGGTACAACATATTTATATTCATCAATTTCCCCTACAAGGGGCTCATAATAAATAACAGGAGTGGAATGGTCCACTGAGGAACTCCAGGCTCTCCTTTCAAGCATCTGACTGGGCAAGCCTGCAAATCTAAATGAACCCCACAACACGGGGTGAGACTAATGTCCCAGCAAGTATAACCATGGAATCATATAGTATGGGGAGGCAAGCATATGGTATGCAGCATATAATTCAACCAATCATACATAAACTACTCTAATCATATCACATTTCCACTCAATTTAAATAAAGCATAAATGCCATCTCAAATTAGATATGCTATGCATGACCTGCATTGCCCGGAAGAACGAGGTCTTTTCACTGATTCTAAGGCTAGACCTGACCTCAGACTACAAGGAACGTCTTCCTTGGGGACGTATCCCACCACTTATTATGGACCGAAGTCATTATTTTGGACTGAAGTCAAGTTTTTATGCATGAATAAATAGGCCGAAGCCAAATAATCTGGGCCAAAGCCAAAACTCACAATCTGGGCCAAAGCCAAAACTCACAATCTGGGTCGAAGCCAATTATTCTAAGCTGAAGCCAATTATTCTAGGTCTAAGCCAAAAGTCAGATTCTGGGCCGAAGCCAAACTCATTTTAGTCTTATTTTGGACCGAAGTTAAGTTTGATTCATTAGGGTTTCGTGGCCAAAGGCCATATTCATTTTCCATGCTTCCAATATGCAATAGTAACCAAGCCATATCCAATACAACTCATGGATGTTCAATCTAATGACAAGATAATAGAAAACCCTAAGCATACAAGCCCTAATCATGTTTCTAAGGCATACACCGATACAATAAACCAATGACATGACAATAATAGGTAACAAACCATCTAACTATTGTAAGGATCAAAATCCTCCATGATTGTTTTAATAATGACAACCTCTCTAATTTCAGTTAGTATAAATTCTGATTTGAAGTACTAATGATTTCATTTGAGAATGTGTTAAGAAAGTACAGATTTATGGACACTACAGAAGATATCAATTTTGAAACACTGAGAACAGATGATACCAAAATAAGTATTTCATTTCTGAAGCATGACAGAAGATACAACTTACTTCAAAAGGTTTTATAAATCATTAATGAAAGCAAGAAAGCCGTTGAGAAGAAAGAACAGTGAGAAAATCGTCCCTTCAAAAGAAGCACAGATTTATCAGAAGATGCAGATTATTGATAAATAACAAATCAAGTGATCTGAGCTTATTAAATGAAGAAAACATGCCCAGGAGAAAGGAATAATACAAAGACATATTATTAGAAGGAAGATTCACTATTAAAAACTCTGCAGAAGAATCTATCTCCTAGAAATCTACATTTCTTAGTTTTATTCTTCTGCAGAACATCGGAACCTTTTTAAATTAATTTCTCCATGACAACATGTTTAAAATGATCTTCTCCATGAGATTGAAAGACATATTGCATAAGGAATTAATTCCTACAGTAGAATGGTCTCCAGAAGATAGTTTCAGTCAAAAGACAACTGTCCTTGACTGTGATAGCCTGCAAACTACAGTGTTTCAGTCTGTCCTTGATAGAGACAGCTCCTCCCTCACAGCTGGAGATGACTCAGCCTCTCCAAGGATTTCCAACGACTATATCTCTCAATAAGCCTATAAAATGAGCTCATTTCCTCATGAAAAAGCAAGACAGACAGTCCAGAAGAAGCACCAGACTGCATAATTACCATTTTTACCTTCTTTTGTGCCTTAAAGAGTTTTTATTTTGATCCTTATAATTTAATTTTCACTACATATTCCTCTGTAATCTCTCAATGAGGCTTAAGAGTGTTAGTGCCTCTTGAGAAAGTGCATTGTGACTTTAAGTAGATAGTTCCACAGAGTTGTAGTGGAGAAAATAGCCTGCAGATAGTTTTCTGCAGCTATTTACTGTCTGTTTCTTCTGCAGAAGAAGTTACAGTTGGTTGGAAGCCTTAAGTGGCTGAAAAAGAAACCTGTTTGTGAGCCTGAAGAGGCTGCAGAAGAATACTAGTGGTAAGGTGTACCCAAGGTTATTGTAAAAGTGAAAGTTGAGTAAGAAAATCCTACTTGGTGTAGGGATTGGACGTAGCCTCAGGTTGGAAGAGGTGAACCAGTATAAAATCTGTGTGTGCAATCCTCTTATCCTTACTCTCTTTATTTTATATTGATTACATGTGCATAAAACCATTTTGAAAACTAATTAATACCTAAGTAAGTGATACCATTTAAAAGGTTCCATACAGGAACAATATCTTCTGCATACTGCATTATCTATAACATCTACTTTCTGGTGTATAATCTTTTAATAAAAAGCCAAGTTTATCTTGAGCAGACCAAGTATTAAAAGAAACTTGCTGAAAATTTTAAAAGATCACAATTCAACCCCCCTTCTTGTGATTGAAATTTCTACTTCAACTACCACATACAAGTCAATAAGAAAGGGGAGGAGAGAATAGGGCTCATTGGGGAACATTCATACAGAAATGGGTGAGAGTGTGTGAGTTATACTCACCTCTATGGAAGCTCAAAGAGAAGGGAAATGAGGTTGGGGAAGGTTAGGGTTGGAGATCCTTGGCCTTGATCCTCTTTCTCCAAGCTCCTAAGGAGTTCCTCTCTCTAGAAATCTCTCTTTCTCTCTCTAAAATGAAAGGGAAGGAAGATAAATGAGAAAGAAAACCTAAAAATGTGTTTCTAAGGGGTTCTGGTGACAAGCTCCCGCTCAGAGTGCGCTTGAGCGAGATTTGAGCGGGGAAATAAAATTCCCACTCGCGCGACTGCGCTCAGGCTATGCTCAAGTTTAGCCTAAGCTGAATTAACTCAATTCTTCTCTGTTTTCTGCGCTCAGGCTAAGCTCGAGCTCAGCCTGAGGTAAATTTCACTCAATTCCTCTCTGTTTTTTGTGCTCAGGCTGAGCTCTAGAAAACCATATTTGAATTTTCCTCTGATTACTGATATCCTCGCTCAGGTTGCGCTTGAGGGCAGACTGAGCAAGCATATTAACCCCTAAAAACTTGATTTTTACCCCTCTTTGATTCTAACTCAATTCTCTTCCACTCAAACCCAATTCTTTTCCCTAAAACCTCCTCTTAACTTAGCTTTTCTCATCCAAATCTCTCCCCACTCTAATCTTTGTCAAATTCACTCTTTGTTCCCAAAGCTTATTCCATTGCTATTTCAATCCACCTAATGACTAAAACATTTGGTGATTCACTTCTCCCTAACTCCTTCTAATAACATACCCTTCCCACTTAGTTATTCTTCATCTAACCTCCTTTTCTCATTCTAATATCATTATAACTCTCTCTGACTCAGAGTGAGATTGCTTCTGAGTTCTGCCTACAGCTATTTCACTCAACGCTTGGTTATTCTTCCAAAATCTCTCAAAACTCGAGACTCTTAGTTTATTCACCTAATTTTTTGTCTAAATTCAAATCCTAATCCCCAAGTTTTCATGCCACTTCCAACTTCCTTTTTCTTGGCTGGATCCACAGCCTAAAACTCCCATTACAGTTTCTAGGCCCTAATTTTGGGATGTTACAATTCTACCCCCTTAAATAAATTTTGTCCTCAAAATTTGCTCCGATTACCCCCAATCCACACCACTCTTCAGTCCCCAACTCTGTTGGTTTACTCTGAAATCTCCCAAGTTGTCGCTCGATTATAATTACCCCTATTCCTCACGGGAGCTAAAAGAAATTAAGGGTCGATTACACTCCTAACCTGTCTTCTTGATTCTATGTTCACAAGATACGTCTTGAAGGTCACCACTCCCTAAAATGTTAAATGCCTATCTTACGCTAAAACCAATCAATTCTCCCATTCTTCCTTTTGGTAGATACCCTGTCACCTACCCTCCCTCCACCACAATCCTAACATGGATTTCTAAGGGGCTCACATTGGTTTTCTTCACTCCGAGATGACTTATCCACTTTAGTTAATCAGGCTATACCTAACAGGGTTGAATTATAAACAGGTTTCACAAAACTCCGGGTTATGGTTCCTGACCCAATTCTTAACTCGCGCACCACACTTCTTGGAGTACCTAAAAGTGATCTAGGTTGTTGGGGCCCCCCTAACATCTCGATAATTACAACTTGGTTTAAATTTTGGGTTGCTAATGATCTGGCCTTACTTTAGGTGTTTTCTAATTGAATTCTAGTTCATTCTATGGCTCCCCTGAAGCTAGTGTCATCAACTCAATCACATGCAATCACTTAACCCCTTGAATCACGAAACTTGCATCAGCAAAATAGTCTAGTACTTATGTTGTTCCCAAGGAGTATAAATGCATACAAGTAACACCTGTAAGAACCAAGACCTGACATGTTACAACATGCACATTCTGAACTAAGGAGACACTTATGATTCTAACGAGAAATATTCATACCATTACCGCAAGTGAAATTCCTGCGGATCATGGTATGGTCCTGGTAAACCTCGACTAGTCCCGTAACTTACCTTAGTGAGCTCTTCTTTCGCAGGTCCATCCTATAACTACCCCCTTAAGGAGTAAGGCTCCCACCTAGCTTGGCTCTAAGTCTAAACTAAAATTTGAGATGATCTATGGTTATCCACACTCTGGTCCTCCTAGAAAACAAGGACTTCTAAAGGTTTTGATACTCTAACCTAGCCTGCGAGCCTAACAGTTTCGTAGTCCCAAACCTAACCATCGGGTCGTGACTAACTACCTACCCTTGAATCTAACGCTTAGACTGGGTACACCTTGGATGTGCTATAGTGTACCAGGGTTTTCCCCCTGTGGTTTCCTACACCTTGCTCTAAAAGGCTACCCCCTTTAAAGGCTCATACCCTTCCCAAACGGCCCTCAAGTCACCTAATCTTCATTCTTCCACTAGAGGTTCTAAGCCTACACCCTAAGTTCAAAACTCAGTCGTGTTCTCCTAGTTTAAGCTCTAGGGCTACTTCTAAGTGTAGTTTGATTAAGAGTCTCGACTTCTACTCGGTGTTTTAACATTTATCGCTACCTCCCGTCATCTAAGCTTGAATCCTTAGTCCTATCGACTATAATTTCTGTCCTCCAAGGGAGTTGAAACCAAGGCCTCTTTCCACTGGTACTGGTAGGTCCATAATGGAGCACCTGGATGGTGCTCCAACTCAGTTGGTTGTCCTAAGGAAATTCTAGTCTCCCTCACTACCCTCACTAGGGTCTCTACCTTACTCTTTTCTGAACGTGTCCCTAAGTTCTCATGGGTTACTACTTATGTGGTCAGTCATAGGGTCTGGGTAGGGTGTTCTTACTTGTGAATTTCTAGGTTGTTTATGATATAAGTCACTGCTCCCTCGCTTTCAATAATCATCAACTTACTTAAATAAGATCCACACTCTAGGGTGTCTGCACACTACCCCTGAAGGTTCGCTAGGTACTTTCTAAGCATGGGATAGATAGAGTAAGTGTGGGGTCAACACCACGATGACATACACGTCAGTTAGGGTCTAAGGAGTTCATCTTTGTAGTTCATGGGTAAGGCGAAAGTATTGGGTATCTAAAAGGCATCTCTAGTTGTTCAACAAGTCTCCTGACTGGCCCTATAGTGATTCGGGGAATACGCTTGTCCGAATATTTGCCCAATGGGATTCCGATCTCTAGCCCCTCCTAGATGATGCTGAGGTGCCTATGTTGCTCCAACTACTTTGCTATCCTTAGGTGATGTCATTGGTCTACTTAATCTATGTCCCAAAATTCCCTTCCCATGATTCCTATTTGTTCTATTCCTCCTCGTGTGCCTAATTAAAAATTTGGTTTGCCCTAGACAAGGTTTCTATTTTGATCTAGGCTAACTGTTCCATCCTCACTCCTACCCAAATTCTAACAAGGTGCCTAATCGATCGAATCTCAACTTAACGAACTAACAATCCAACCCATACATACAAAACACAACATGTCATTCAAGCAAGTCAAGCATCACAATCAATCAAACAATCATACAACTAAGATTCAAATTATAGCAAACAACACTCTCCTCACTCATCAAGGAGTTTACATAGGTTAGTTTTCCCTACGTGTCCCTCATGTTCACTAGGGCTTAAGGGTTACGTTCTATAAGGTCTCTAGGGTGAGGGTTCAACTCCTGGGAACAGACCTATGTTGTTTTCTCTCTATCTAACAGGTGGGTGGTTCTAACCTTGTTAGGGAAGTGTCCCAACTTCCCGACCAAGGCATCCAATTCACATCACTAACCATGATCCTGTATACAACGCGCACAATATAGGGGTGATCAGTCCCTATAATGAGCACGAGGTACTGTAGGATGATAGTGAGTCACGGGCAACTAACTTAACCACAATCCAATTGGATTGAACTGCTCTGATACCATAATGTAACGTCCTAATTTCTAAATTCGAAAATAATGTCTGTTGGAGACCCTATTTCTCAAATTCCTGAAATTATTTCGCGCCATTACTGATATCTTTACATACACAATCATATAATGTTGAAGTAACTCCAACGATTACTTAAGCCCAAACATAATTCATTCATACATTACAACTTTACCAATCCAAATGCCACTTCGGGGCTCAGAATACAATCATCCGTAAAGTACATACATTCTATTTTAATTTTACATGGTACAACATATTTATATTCATCAATTTCCCCTACAAGGGGCTCATAATAAATAACAGGAGTGGAATGGTCCACTGAGGAACTCCAGGCTCTCCTTTCAGGCATGTGACTGGGCAAGCTTGCAAATCTAAAATGAACCCCACAACACGGGATGAGACTAATGTCCCAGCGAGTATAGCCATGCAATCATACAGTGTGGGGAGGAAAGCATATGGTATGATACATATAATTCAACCAATCATACATAAACTACTCTAATCATATCACATTTCCCCTCAATTTAAATAAAGCATAAATTTCATCTCAAATTAGATATGATATGCATGATCTGCATTGCCCGACAGAACGAGGTCTTTTCACTGATTCTAAGGCTAGACCTGAGCTCAGACTACAAGGAACATCTTCCTTGTGGATGTATCCCACCACTTATTCTGGACTGAAGTCAAGTTTTTATGCATGAATAACTAGGCCGAAGCCAAATAATCTAGGCCGAAGCCAATTATTCTAGATGAAGCCAAAACTCAGATTCTGGGCCGAAGCCAAACTCATTTTAGTCTTATTCTGGACCGAAGTTAAGTTTGATTAATTAGGGTTTGGTGGCCAAAGGCCAAATTCATTTTACATGCTTCCAATATGCAACAGTAACCAAGCTATATCCAATACAACTCATGGATGCTCAATTTAATGACAAGATAATAGAAAACCCTAAGCTTACAAGCCCTAATCATGTTTCTAAGGCATACACCGATACAATAAACCAATGAAATGACAATGATAGGGAACAAACCATCTAATTACCACTTACAAGTCAATAAGAAAGGGGAGGAGAGAATAGGGCTCATTGGGGAACATTCATACAGAAATGGGTGAGAGTGTGTGAGTTATACTCACCTCTATGGAAGCTCAAAGAGAAGGGAAATGAGGTTGGGGAAGGTTAGGGTTGGAGATCCTTGGCCTTGATCCTCTTTCTCCAAGCTCCCAAGGAGTTCCTCTCTCTAGAATTCTTTCTTTCTCTCTCTAAAATAAAGAGGGAAGGAAGATAAATGAGAAAGAAACCCTAAAAATGTGATTTTAAGGGGTTCTGGTGACGAGCTCCCCGCTCAGAGTGCGCTTGGGTGAGCTTTGAGCGGGGAAATAAAATTCCCACTCGCGCGCCTGTGCTCAAGCTCAGCCTGAACTGAATTAAATCAATTCTTCTTTGTTTTCTACGCTTAGGCTGAGCTGAATTTTACTTAATTCCTCTCTGTTTTCTGTGCTCGGGCTGAGCTCAAGCTCAGCCTGAGCTAGAAAACCAGATTTGAATTGCACTCAATTCATTTACAGGAAGGTGTTGCTGACTGGTGGTGTTGGAAAGTGATAAGTGTTAAATTAATGTAAAAATCATATTTAATTATGATACTTATTAAGGGAAAAATGATGAATTTATACCCCAATTTATCCTTTTTTGGCTTAAAGTGCGATTTCTGTAATTATTTAAATCAAATTTGAATTTGATGCTATTCTGGTAAAGATTCTGTTGATTTTTGCAGATAAAAGGCTAAATTTCAAATACAGGATCGAGATAGCAGTAGATAAGGATTTGTAATGGCTATTGGTTTGTAATGGCTACCATGAGTAGCTAAACTCTCCCTTAGGATTGAATGTAGTCGATTCAATCCCCAATTGTATTTTGGATCCTCTTTATTAATTATGAATATTTGTTTTCATAATATTGGTGTTTTTATTCTACTCTTAATGCTTAACTTCCGTCTGTGTACCGGAGTTATGATGCGATTTCTTATATGCGCTAGGAATAGGGTTTGTGAAATCTGATTGGTGAAAACACTCAATTTGTCACTGTGGGAACCAGGATGAATTGATAGCTTTAACAACTGTTCTTCAACCGGGGCAATTTGTGACAGTGGGAACCTGCATGAATTGTTTCTGAGTATTTCATATCTGTGGGAACCTTTTATGAAATAATATTTATTTGTGCTTCAATATTTATGATTACAAATTCCTAAATATTGTTGATTTCCAAAATACAAGAGGGGTGCGATAGACGAAGTTCAATCCTAGCTCCTTATCCTGCTCAATCTTATCCAAAATCTCTCTCTCTTATCTTTTATTTAAATTTAAATTGCAATCTTCACAAACAAACTTTCAAATCTGCCCTTACTTGATAAGTGTGATCACTAGGATTTGATTTGTACCGTTCCCTGTGGATATGACAACTCTCTTATCATTATTATACTGTTGCGATATTGGTACGCTTGTCAAGATCTCAACATGTATTTTTGGCGCCGTTGCTGAGGAACAGTGTTTCAAATTTAAATTCTCGGGAGGTCTATCTTATCAAGTTGTGAATACTTTTTCTTTTATTTTTATTTTTATTTTTCTTTTAGGAATTTAATTTTATTTGTTCTAATTTAATTCTTTTATTTTATTTTACTTTTAGGATTTTTAATTTTTAGGAAAATTTATTTTTTTAGGAATATCAATTTTTTATTTTATTTTAATTCTTTTGTTCTTTTTTTTAGTATTTTTATTTTTAGTTAGTTTATTTTATTTTATTATTTATTTTATTATTTTGTTCCTCTCTTCCGAGCTAACCATTATTTAAGCTTCTTGATTTATGCTCTTGCGAGGACATGTGTCTCAAAATCAATTGGTATTTGATCTTGAGATAGAAAGGACATCTAGAAGAAACAAGAGTAGAAACAGGAGGAGAAGACAAAAAAAAGGGGGGGCTCAAGGAGACAATTCCAACACTCTCTCATCAACCATCCCAAGTGAGATAAAAGTTGAAAAAGAAGAAGCAGGGACGAGCTCAAGGAGAAAATTTCAACACTCTCTGTTCAACCATCCCAAATGAAATAAAAGCTGAACCAATCATGGCTGGTGTATGGGAAAATTCACCAAGAAGAACACTTGGAGATTATGTCATGCAGCAAGAATGGCAAAATCCACCAAGAAGGATACTTGGAGATTATGTTCCACAGCAAGAATCAGAATATTTTTCCAGCACACCGATTCATGGTAACTTCTCTAATTACAACCATTATTCTAACAATTTTTCGCAGGATTGGGGAAGTAACCAGAATCAGAGCTTTGGGTGGCAATAAGATGTTGTTTCATTCCACATGCAAACTTCTGCAGATGAGATCGTGGCTCGGAACAATATTATCATCCAGCGATTAGAGGCATTCATCAAGCAGATGTCTCAGTTTCCACAGCAATTGCAGGTAGTGCAATCCTATCCTAGCCAGTCCCCACAATTAATCTGTGATTATTGTGGAGGTGACAATCCCAATGGTTACTTCTCTTATCAAGCCATTCAAGAAGAGCAAGTTGATTACATGGGAAATCAAGGAGACCAGACAACTTCTCCAACAACAAAAACTTTGCAAACAATTATTCACAAGTTTGGAGAAATAACTAGAACAATAATTCTGGTTGGAGCCAAGATGCATGGCCTTCTAACATGCACCTTTTTTTCCCAACAGCAGCAAAATTACTCTTCAGTTCCACAAGGGAGATCAAGATTGGATTACACCTTTGAAAAATACTTTCAAAATTCTAAGGAATATAAAGAAAAATATAGAAGCATTAGCAAGAAATATTACGACTCAAGTTGAGCAGATAGCTAAACTTTTAGCTAACCAAAAGTCAGAACAAATTTCAGCAGATACACAATCCAACCTCAAAGAACAGTGTGATGATATTACCATCATAGGTGATCAACTGATAGGGGAAGGAACTAATAACAATCTGGCTGATGAAGAAGAGGAACCTGAAAAAGCAAAGGAAGAAGAAGAAGAAGAAGAATAAGAAGAAGAAGAAGAAGAAGAAGAAGAAGAAGAAGAAGAAGAAGAAGATGCAGCAGAAGTAGAAGAAGAGAAAGAAGAAGATGGAATAGCAAAGGTCATAGTTTATGTTGACAGAGGAAAATTCACGATCAACACACATGATGATGAGGTGACATTCCATGTGCTCAGGACAATTCCACAATAGAAAGAACCACCAAATCGCCTGCAAATAGACTCTACTGAAGGAGCCTCGTATGCCAACAATGAACCACCACTGCCAGGGGTCAAGAGAGAGGAAGCTGATCATCAAAGCATTCACAAGCTGCAGAAGAAGAAGATAAGAGTTCTTAATAAGAAGTTGAAAAGAAGAAGAAAGCAGCTACTGAAATCACTTGTGGGGTTCAGCTTCAGAAGAAGGAAACAAAAACTAGCCTCAGTTGCTGATAGAGATGTTGGTGGAACAAAAGAAAGTGTTTATGAAAGGGAGGAAGAAGACACTAAATGTGAGAGTGTAACTGGGAAAAAGAGTGAAAAGGGAGATAGTGAGAAAAGGCCAGAGAAAGGAGAGGAAGTGGTCCCAAGACTGAAGACCTTGCCATATTCAGAAAGCCCTCTAGAGGAAGATGAAGAAAGGCAGTATACAAGTGTTAAAACTTCCAAGCTCCACAAGAGAAGACATGTGAATACACTGACATGAGCAGAGCAAAGAGAAGAAGACTCCGGCCAAGAGAATCAAATTCAGGGCCTAAAGCCAGATTAAAGACAAAGTGGTCAGGTGTGTTTCCTATAAAAAACCCTTGTAAAGTAAAAGAATTAAGAGAAAACAAATGTAAAACTTCCAAGCTTCAGAAGAAGAGGACTCATGCATATCAAAACAAGAAGCCAAAGAGAAGAAAAAGCAGGCCAACAAAATCAAATTCACGGCCTAAAGTCAGATGAGGACAAAAGGGTCAGGTGTATTTCCCATCAAAGACCCTTGTGAAGCAAAAGGATTAAGAGCGGACAACTGTGAATCTTCCAAGCTTCAGAAGAAGAAGACCCATGCAAATCAGCCCAAGACTCCAAAGAAAAGAAAAATCAAGCCAAAGGAGTCAGAAGAATGGTCAAATTCCAGAAAGAAGCCTAGATGGTTAGACTCAAGTTACCCTCAAAATTGTTCCAAGGCGAGAGTATGGAGAGGTTCATTGGCCAAAGAAAGGAATGGTGCAGCACAAAAGCTCACCAAAAGATTCCAGTTTCAGCCACCATGAAAGAAACATGTGTCAAGCTATATGACGTTAAACGAGCGCTTCCTGGGAGGCAACCCAGTTTTTTAATTATCGTTTTTGCATTTTTAATTTCAACTTTTGTTTGTTATTTTGTTTAGTTAGGTTTTAGTGTTTATTTAGTTTAGGATCATTAGGAACTGGTTGAATGAGTGTGAAGGAAAGAAAAATATATATCTTGATCATAGGGAGATAACATAAAATTTGACTAAGTGTTACAGCAATTTAATTCTGTTTTCTGCAGCGCGGGTGAAGCGCAGAAATGCACCAAAACTTTCTGTTTTGGGCGCTTCACTTGCGCTGAGCGCAGCTAAAGCGCAACAGGATACTAACTGTGTTTCTGTTTGACTTTTTCTACAGTTCCCAACATTTCTGCACTGGCCTGGGGACAGTCCTATTTTCCTGGGAGGAGTGGAGCTGGAGCTGAACCAGCTCATGATTTTGCAGCTACAACCAGTCATTGTTTTACATGGTGTTTTTCTCTCTTTTATTTTATTTTCTTTTCTTTTTATTTGATAAATTTGTATCTCATGCAACTTAGGAATTATGTTAGGTTAGGAATTAGGATTTTAAGGAATTAAATTTAATGTCTCAAAGCTAGCAGCCAAACTAACTGAACTAGGAAAGAAAAAGGAATTTTGTGATTGAATCCATAATCAGTTAGGATTAGGATATTGTGCAGGAGAATGTATCAAGGTAGTTAATTAATTTCAATGGTGATTTTATCAAGGAAAATTAGCCATAAACCGGTGAGTTTGTGAGACTAAACACTTTGAGAGTTTCACCGTTGCTTGTCAACTGCTATTGCTTGAGTTTCTAGATTTTATTCTGCACATGAAAAGCATGGAAGTGATTAAGGCAATCTTGTAAATATATAAATTGCTCAGTGCCAAATAGTCAACATGTGAATAATTTTTCCTATTTTTGATAGCCCATTTGAGCCTGGAATTTGTTTTCTTGATGCACCCCAACCTTATAAATGATTATATTCTGTCCCTACACATTTAGGATAGAGAGCATAGATGCAATTTATTCAATAAGAATGGGTATGAGTTGGCAGGTTGAAATTGCAACAAAATGGTATACTGAGAACTGGAATACACTCCCAATTATAAAAAAAGTGTATGTTTACTTTTAAAGTTCAAATAAAAGGGAGTGAATTACCAAAAAGAGGCCAATTGAGTATAAATGGTCAAAGTCAAGAATGATATGGCAAATTGAGAGTGACCCAAAACACTGGTTAGATTGTAGATATGCTCTCTTTTCTTAAAGCTGTGTATTTTGAGTTATCCAGAAAAAACATGATTTCTTGATAGCCCAACCTCATTACAACCGAATAAAGACCTTTTGATCCATGTTGACCATGTGCATGAATATTAACTGGAAACGACTAACAATTTTAGTTGTTCAACTACAGTGAAAAAATTGAGGAAACACTTACCCGTGAGAATGAGAGAAATTCCTTGATTTATCACTTATTGTTTTGGTTGTTGCTTCTGAGAAATTTGAATGCATTTTTATCTTGTTCTGATTGAGGATTGGAGTCACCACTTGGTTCTAATTATCAATCTGAAATTTAGAAAGTGACAACTGTCTAGCAAGAGGTGCTGAATTTGTTTCCTTATTAGTCAGGACCATAACTGGGGATTGAAGTCAACTATCTGTAGGAGATTTTCTTGCTTGAGGACAAGCAAGAAGCTAAGTTGGGGGGAATTTGATAAGTGTTAAATTAATGTAAAAATCATATTTAATTATGACACTTATTAAGGACAAAATGATGAATTTATACCCCAATTTATCCTTTTTTGACTTAAAGTGTGATTTCTGTAATTATTTAAATCAAATTTGAATTTGATGCTATTCTGATAAAGATTCTGTTGATTTTTGCAGATAAAAGGCTAAATTTCAAATACAGGATCGAGATAGCAGCAGATAAAGATAGGAACAACACAAAACAAGCTCAAAAAAGAGGAAAATTAGGAAAGCAGATACGGAGATCTGCGCTCCACCTACGCTGAGCGCAAGTGGAGCGCAGAAATGGAATTTCAACACCGTTTCCTGCGCTTCATCTGCGCGGAGCACAGGAAACGTAACCTAATTTTTAATGGGCTGCAATCAGAGTTTCAAAAGCCCATCAGAACAGTTATAAAAGGACCTTTAGAGATAGGAAGAGACGTACGAAGTCGTTGAGCAGATCCGGAGCTAGAGAAAAGTGTGACAGTCTCAATTGGTTTGTAATGGCTACCATGAGTAGCTAAACTCTCCCTTAGGATTGAATGTAGTCGATTCAATCCCCAATTGTATTTTGGATCCTCTTGATTAATTATGAATCTCTGTTTTCATAATATTGGTGTTTTTATTCTACTCTTAATGCTTAACTTCCGTCTATGTACCTGAGTTATGATGTGATTTCTTAAATGTGCTAGGAATAGGGTTTGTGAAATCTGATTGGTGAAAACACTCAATTTGTCACTGTGGGAACCAGGATGAAATGATAGCTTTAACAATTGTTCTTCAACCGAGGCAATTTGTAACAGTTGGAACCTGCATGAATTGTTTCTGAGTATTTCATATCTGTGGGAACCTTTTATGAAATAATATTTATTTGTGCTTCAATATTTATGATTACAAATTCCTAAATATTGTTGATTTCCAAAATACAAGAGGGGTACGATAGACGAAGTTCAATCCTAGTTCCTTATCCTGCTCAATCTTATCCAAAATCTCTCTCTCTCTCTCTCTTATCTTTTTATTTAAATTTAAATTGCAATCTTCACAAACAAACTTTCTAATCTGCCCTTACTTGATAAGTATGATCACTAGGATTTGATTTGTACCGTTCCCTGTGGATACGACAACTCTCTTATCACTATTATACTGCTGCGATATTGGTACGCTTGTCAAGATCTCAACAAAAGGCAAGTCCAGAAGGGTTTTACATAGTGAAGTTAGCTTATAAAATTCTTAGCAATGACGTTCTTTTTGCTGATTTTTCGCTACATAAATTTTTGTGGTCTGCTCTTGTACCTGTTAAAGTTTTTGGGTTCGTTTGGAGAACAATTTTAAATAGAATCCCATACAAAGTGAGGTGAAATATACTAGCACAATCTGAAGTTTTTTGCATATGGTGTGGCCAGTTTGCTGAGAACACTTCTCATCTCTTCTTTGAGCGTTCCTTTTCGCATAAACTATGGATGGCTTGCTTGGATTGGTGTGGTTTCTCTTTTGCCCTTCATAATTGCTGTCATACTAATTTTTCCCAATCTATTGACCTGCCAAATTGTAACAACAGGGATCGTCTAAGATGGATTGTGGTTTGGATGGCTACTATTTGGTCAATATGGCTTGCAAGGAATAATGTCACTTTCCAAAATGCAAACTCTAACTTTTCTGAAATTTTGGAGTTGATTAAAATCCGCTCTTGGAAGTGGATTAAGGCGAAGGATTTATCATTCTCTTACTCTTTTACTGATTGGGAGTATTCCCCTGCGGCTTGCCTTAATCTTTTTTTAATCCTGATTGATTTTCTAGTTCTGATTGGTTGAGAATGTGGCAGGTTGGATGTTTATTTGTCCTGGTGGTGGTTATGTTTGCAGGGTAAATCTGGCTTTGTAATAATATTTGGTTCACTGTCTTTGGAGGTGGAATGCAGTCCAAATCATTCTATTATGAATTGCAATTAATTAATTCTATTTTGGCATTTGATGAAGCTAATGTTCATTTGTTTCATTTGCTTGTAATCTGATTTTGTGCTGATGAGCTCTCTTGGTTATGTTTTTAATTGGTATTCTGGGCTCTATACCATCAATATTTTATTTGGAGGTTTTGATTCATAATTTGATGTTGGATTGGCTGCGCACTGGGGGCATATTTCTTTTGTATTACTTTTCATTTGTATTTACTTTTAACCCCCTGGTGTTGTTATTGTTTAGGTGGATTAGTTCTGCTGTTCTTTAGGAGGATTAGCTTCTCACTGGTATTGGACTGGAGTAGCACTTTAATTAGTGTATTGTATTCTATCTAGTTATGGTAGTTTTGTAATGGGTTAGAGTACCTCTTGTACTCCCATTAATAAATTTCTTTTTCTTATAAAAAAAATAAATTTTATTGATTTACTTATAATTTAAAAACGCAATATAAATTTCGAGCATCAATATTGTTTGAGTTTCAATCAATTTATATTGATTTTCAATAAAATAATGTAGAACTAAATGATTTTTCAATCATATATCTTAATTTTTATATTAAATATATAATTAATATGTATGATTAACTATTATATAATTATATTATTAAAAACTATTACAATAAACTAATAAAATATTTTTTAATTTTGTTAAATTAATTTCAATATAAATATATTTCACATAAATTTTAATATAAAACTTGTTTGAATTTCTATCAATTCATAATATTTTCATTAAATATTAAATTTCAATTTGGGCTTACAGTAATTTACATATTTGTAAGGTGGTACATGAATTCAAAGTAATTTATTATTCTGCAGTCACGTTTTTCAAACATCATTTGAAGGAAGCTTTTGGCCATGTTGTGATGATGGGTTTGCTTTCTTCACCGTTGATACTCAAATCGGAATGAAGCAAAAGCAAAACCAATAGAGTGGAATAGAAAAAATCCATTAGAATTTGGAACCAACTTGCAGCGAAACAACACCCACTAATTTAAACCAACCTGCCAACAATATTACAAAAATCCCCTCACTGTATTATCCCCTTTCTCCAACCAAGCTGTGAGCTACCCCTTTGCCTGCATAATTTATTTAATTTCAACCAGAAAAACAAACAGAGAGAAGGGATAAGCCATTCGTAGCCACCCCCACAGCAAGCCACCCCCACGACTAAAATGGTCGGCGCAGACGCTCCATCACCCTACACCGGCGGCCAAAATGGTCGTTACAGTCCCCATGCATTCGCCTCTTCTCCACATCAACAGCTCCCCATCAGTCCTTTCAAACCCCCACTGGACAGGCCACCATTCTCACGCCTCCAAACCCCAGCGCACCTCGCGTTCCTTTCCCAATCGCCCCAATAAAGTAAACTAATTTTTCAATCAATCTAGACTTTCACATGACTGATAATTTTTTTATATTATAATTTTGTTTAAATATTTAAGTTAAGATACGATTGAATTAATTAAGATTATAAACGATCTTTTATGTATATTAAGATTAAGAATAATATATTATTGATTTCTGCAAAGAAAGAGTGTATCATATATAGAAAAGAGTTGACATAGCGATTCAGTCTTTATTCACTTAATTGATTGATCTCAATTAAATTTAAAATATTCAGCACATGAAAATGTATGAGTATTAGTTTTTTATTTTATTTTTTGCATAATCACATTAATATATAATTATGTCGATTGATTTTTAGTTACAATAAAAATTATAATATAAATTCAATATGAATGCCCTAAATAATTAAATTACTTGACTTCAATTGATTTTTGGTAGCAATAAAACATTCATTGCAATATATTATTATAAGAAATTAATATACATAATTTAATTGAATTATTTAAATTTAATCAATATATACAAATTAATTTAAGCAAGGTCTCGGGTTCAACTCTTGTTAATGGAAAAAAAATACCCGCGGGTAGAGCTAGTCTCACCATGATGTGGATGTTCCCGGCTCGAATATGATTACCTCATTTGGAGAATACATGTGGTTAAACAAAACAAAATCAACAAAACTGATATAATTTATTTTAATTTGTAATCAATTTAAAATGGTATTGGTTGAAATTGAGATTAAAATTAAGATTATAAAATATCTTTCATAATATATTAAGATTAATATTATTGATTGCTGCACAGAAAGAGTGTATCATAGAAAATAATTCAGTCAGAGTTTCTTGATTTACTCTTGATTGATTTATCTCAATTAAAGTTAAAATATTCATCATAAAAAATGCATTAATATATAACTACTTTGATTATTTTTAGAAAATAAATAAATATAATATAAATTGATTCTAACTGCCCTAAATTATTACATTACTTGGTTTAAATTGATTTTGATAGCAATAAAAAATTAATAAATATATATAGATTACTTGAATTATTTAAATTTTAATCCATACAAAGTAATTATCAATCGATAAAAATTTATATAGATTAATTTTAAATTACAATCCAATTTAAACCGCATACATATATAATCAATAATTGTTCCAATATAATAAATAATAAATGGGAATTAAACTATTGAAACAAAAATTAATTGTGAATTAAAAAAATTATAATAATGCAAGAAATAAAATGTTTTAGGTTTTGTCACATGACATCATAAAGTTATTGCTAATAATTTTAAATTTTGAATTTGAATTTGAAATAAGACCTAAAATATAATGTTAACATTTATTGCAAATTATAATTTCAATTAGTCACAATTAAATGTAATCACTCCTATTTCTCACTCTCCTTAAGAGTGCTCCAATATTTGGTTTGATGTATTGATTGGAATAAATAATTAAGTAAAAGAGAAAAAAATTTAGGTGGGAACAAAATTACTCTTGTCATGTGGCATGGTTCATGTTGACAAAATTATGTTTGTATATATAGATATAAATAGATATAGATAAATAATTGGTTGATATTACGAATATTATTAAGAGGATGCTGGAAGATGTTACATTATAAATTAGTTAGCTTAAGTGAATTAATTACTAAAATATATGACAATATTTTGTCAATCTTCGAATTTAAAAGAAGTTGTCAGATTGTTTTTCCTTTTTCAGTTACATAAATTTTATGAAGAGATTTTCTTGATCTCATTCAAATAACAAATAAAACAAAAAGAAACTGACGAAGCATACTTAAATTAAATTTATTGAACTATCTAATTACATCTCCATCAGCATTTATTTGGGTACTAAAATATAGGAAAATATTTATTTTGTTGGATTTTATTGCTAAAATATTGCAGCAATTATTCGCAAATTTATTGCTCACAAAGAAAGTGTAGTCATGTAGTGCATATCAAGAAACTAAAAAGAAAAGGGATATGGACTGAGTCTTACAAAGATTTGACTGACTCATCAAAAGCATCCGTTAACTTATGTTACTTGGGTCAGTCAAAATATCTGCCTTTTTGGACGCGTTGAACTTAGACACAGCCCACAGAACAACAGTTATATATACACAAACATAACACTTGATATATCCCATCAAAACCCACTTACACTGAACTTAACCCCACCCACCGCTTACACGCACAAAGCCACATACACCCCACACTACCACTCGCTCATTAGCCATCCCCATCACGCTCACACATTACACGTTTAACGTTCCCAACTTTCCAAGCAACATCTCCGCCTCCTTTCCTCATATAAATAAATCTCTCTCTCTCATTCCACCGCAAACAAAAACAACCCTTAGGATCACTCTTCTTAATTATTTCTTTCTTCTTCTTCTAGTCTTCAAGGCTTCTAAAAGAGGTAGGGATTCAAGATGGCCATGCTGGAGAAAGAGCCTAATAATTCGAAGAAAATCTTGATCCGCGAAGTGTGGGCCTCTAATTTAGAGTCTGAATTTGAGATTATCCGTGAAGTGATTGACCGATACCCTTTCATCTCCATGGATACTGAATTCCCTGGTGTTATCTTTCGCCCAAACGTGGTGGACCCCACCAGACCTTACCTCCGCCGACACCTCAATCCCTCCGACCACTACCAATTCTTGAAGTCCAACGTTGATGCTCTCAACCTCATCCAGGTAGGTCTCACTTTCTCTGACGCCAACGGCAACCTCCCTGACCTTGGAACCGGTAACCGCTTCATCTGGGAATTCAACTTCTGCGACTTCGACGTCGACCGTGACCCTCACGCGCCTGATTCCATCGACCTGCTCCGCCGCCAGGGGATTAACTTCCGCCGTAACGTTACCGACGGCGTCGACTCTTCCCGCTTTGCTGAACTGATGATGTCGTCGGGGCTCATCTGCAACGACTCAGTGAGTTGGGTGACGTTTCACAGCGCGTATGATTTCGGGTATTTGGTGAAGATCCTGACCCGACGGAGCCTGCCAAGCGGGTTGGAGGAATTTCTGAGGATGCTGAGGGTGTTTTTCGGAAACAATGTTTATGACGTCAAGCACATGATGCGGTTCTGTAAGACACTTTATGGCGGTCTGGACCGGGTTGCTCAGACTCTCAATGTGAACCGGGCTGTAGGGAAGTGCCACCAAGCTGGGTCTGACAGCTTGTTGACCTGGCATGCTTTTCAGAAGATGAGGGACATTTATTTCGTGAATGATGGGCCCCAGAAACATGCCGGTGTGTTGTTTGGATTAGAGGTTACTTGTTCTGTAAACTGAGAAACTGAAAAAGTGGTGACAGAAAATTATAAATAAATAAAATATTCCATTTATTGTTTTATTTTTTGGGTAAATTTTTTACCTGTCTATAAATTAATGAAACTGCCAATCTCAACTAATATTTTTTTTCCTATTAAGCAAGCCATCCATTGTTTCTTCTACTCAAAGAAAGACGCATAACAAAGGATTAGGTTGTTAGAAATGTGCCAAAATACTATTCCAAAGAAAAACATAGAAAAAAAAATATCAATCAAGAATCTGCATCATAAAACACAATCTCAAATTTGAGTTGTGTAATTTGGAAGTTGCTGGGACTTGGGATTTGGCAATGCTTTTTGCAAAATAAACGGTTTTAAATCACAAGTTCCAAAGCTGGTGTCAGCGGGGCCCATGGCATAACTGCCTGCTTTTGCAAGTTTGTCTTTTTTTCCTGAAGTCCATGTACTCCTATTCAATGCTTACTGCCACTAGAAACGACTCAACAAAATTTGCGGGTAGAAACTGTGGGCTTGCACCTGCAACTTGTTTATGCGTTCCATGATTTAGATTCTTGATTTTTTCTTTGATTTTGTTTGCGAAATTAAATAGGAAAAGGTCGAAAAGAAATAAAGATCAAAACCAGTTGCACCATATTAGTAATTTTCTACTTTTTTTTAATTAAGGAAAATTAGAAAAATCCCAACACAGCATATGTATCAACGACGGTCCCAATGAAACATAAGAAAACAACAACCCAAGTCATGGATGGCGTGGGAGCAATCAAACTTTTACTGCATGTATCTGAGTTGTGCCATTGTACCACCTCTTGAAGTTTTTATTTTTTTTTAGGGTATAACTAAATTTTAGATTAAATTCCTTCTATCAAGTATCACAAGCTAAAATTTGGGTGCACATTAACATTTGGAAGAAATTATCTGGATTAATGTTGATTCAAGCACGATGATAAAGGGATTTGGATGCAATAAAGAGGAGTCATCGATTGCTATGCCACTTTGAAGATGAATGCAAGATTGGATACTGTCTTCTTGTATCCATTACCAAAAGTCAAAATCATAAATGGGAGATGTCAAATTAACAGAATTCCGAGTCATGACTAGAGTCCAACTACACTTCTGCCAAGAATGAATAAGAACACTATAACTTGAATTTCAGTTATTAAACAAAAAAAAAAAAAAAAACTTGAATTTCAGTCCATCTTCAAAAAGAGCAAACTAAGTCTAAGAGATAAACAAGTATTTCAAAATTTGAATAGAAGTTTGTAATTTGATTCAAATAATATAAAAAAAGTTATAACAAAAATATCCAAAAGAATTATTATAAACTACATGTGGACTCCCCCATATGAAGAAATTATTTTATAATTTTCTTCAATTAAAATTTAAAAAATTATGTTTAAATATTATTTAAATTTAATTAAAATTATATTTGATAGAAAATATGAGTTTGGGATTACTATAAGTGAGGAAAATATTTTTATTGTTTTCTGGTGAATTAATAATGTGTTAAAATACTAAAATAAATTTAATGATGGAATGGGAAAAAATGAATGAATTTATGGAATTACTTTCAAAATGTTAAAAGAATATTTTAATAATAGTAAAATGAGTATGAATATTTAGTGTGACACCCTTCTACTCCAATCTCTAATACATTCATCAAATTGAAATAAAAGGAAAAGTTGTAACCCACATCGGGTAAAAAGGTTCACATTTCTCTCTTTTAAAACGCCATTTAACTCAAAGTCAACTTCATATAATAAAAGATAAGGTCAATGGTTTCAAAACAACTAAAACATCAAATATGAAATGTCAACTTCAAAATATTCATCATGGCCATGCAAGGTACTTAAAATAGTTTTCATCTATCTCTACTCAATAACATAATAAAGTAAACCCTATTACTAATGCCATGATGTCACACGTATCATAGCGGAACCCCTTCAATTCAATACTCGGCACCTTGAGTGCCATCTTCGTCACCTATAAAATAATTACAGAGAGTACGGTGAGGAAAAGAACACATACTCATACATGCACGCAGAAGGCTACCCTATCCTCACCCAACACATAGTCATAGTCATTAATTTCATCACATAATCATCATCAATCATATCATCTCACACTCTTATTATTCAACATATTAACTCATCACAATTATATAAGTCACACTTCACAATTCATCAAAACACACCCTTTACACTCTACACATAATACTCATAATATAATTCACATCTCAACACCATCATACAATGCCATGTATGCTCATTCTCTAATCATGCACACCAAAACTCATCCTAAGGATCATGATTCGGAACTCTGCACAATGGGTGCACCTCGTCAATCCTCTTAGTTGTTACCAAATGATGGCCCTACGGTTAACGCCCTCTCTGGCCGATAGGTTGCACCCCCTCTATGGGCCCGTGCAAAGACATCCGACCCTAGGTTGCACCCCCTCTATGGGCCCGTGCAAAGATATCCTGCACCCCCTCTATGGGCCCGTGCAAGGATATTCACCCCTAGGTTGCACCCCCTCTATGGGTCCGTGCATCGAATGTCCCATCATGGTCGTCACCCCCGCTCTAGGGCATATGCTAGCCACGTCTGGCTTATGCATCACACACATCTCATATCTCAGTGTTATGCTCAATGCAATCATCATCATACATCATATCTCTCACACAACCTCTATGCACAATGCATAATCATCAATCCACATAACAATTATTATATATATATATATATATGATTTCACATAAAATATCCACATCACAGTACTCATACGACAATTCGCACTCTAAACATTCAATTTAATCTCTCAATTCCACAAACATTTTATATAAATAACACCAACAGATTAAGGGATCACAATCATCACAAAAACAACACTCTCACACACATTTTGTGTAACATCCCAAATTTTATTAAATAAAATAAAATTAATAAAATAAGAGAAATAAATAAATAATAATATTAATAAGATTAGTATATTTTATGAATAAGGTTATTTAATAAATAATGAGAATAATAAATAGAATAAGTGGGTTGAGAGTTGGCCTAGCCCAATTAAGTATTTATTTAAGGAGGGGTTCTCAGTTCACCCTAATCCTTATTCTTCAAATCGTCAGAGAGCGAAACGCTAAGGAGGGGAAAAACGACGTCTCAAAAAGGGGTTGCTGCAAAATAATCATTGAGAATCAAGTACTGTTGTTGTTCGATCTTCACTTCAAGGTACGGTGGGGGAGAGGGTGCTGCTTATATATGCATGTGGGGGATGCTTGGGTAGTAACCTAAGACTTTAATTCGTATTAATAATTGATATATTGAGTATGGATGATGAAAATTGTAAATTGATGATTGTTTGTATGATTCTTGATGAATCTTGAGGAGATTGAATGAGAATAATATGAATAGTGGAAATGGGATTAATAAGGGTTTGATGATTTGGGGTTTTGATGGGAAAACCTTGAAAAACTGTTAAAGATTGATACTCTTGTTGAGTTTGAATGAATATAAATGCATATAGATGATATTATGATGAAAATGAATGTTAGAGATTGAATAGAGAGGTTTGGAATTGGTGGAGATCGCAAGAACTGCAATCTGCGTCGCGGGTAATCGATTACCGGGAGTGGTAATCGATTACCAGAGGGTTCTGGGAAACCAGGAGGGTTGTTTGCTCGCAGGTAATCGATTACAGAGGTGTTGTAATCGATTACCAGAGAGTTGGTGTGTTGGTAATCGATTACAGAAGTTTGGTAATCGATTACCAATGTGTTTGCTTGCAGGTAATCGATTACAAGGTGGTTGTAATCGATTACTAGAGACCTTGTTTGCAGGTAATCGATTACTAGAGGTTGGTAATCGATTACCAGAGTGGATTTTAAGATTCTAAACGCTTGATGATGATTGATGTTGTTTGATATTGCTTTATTATGATTATGGTGTTGATGATTAATGATGTTGATGATGATTTGGTGTGCATAATGATTGGTGAATATGCTATGTGATTGATGATGTTTTGGTGTGCATAATATGCAATGTGGTTAATGATGATGGTGAATGTTATGATGATAGTGTATATCACTTATTGATGATGATGTTAATGATGATAGTGTATATCACTTTATGATTATTGATGTTATTTATGATGATAATGATAATTGGTGATAATTATGATGATTTCTGATGATGATGATTGGTGAATATGTATGATAATACATGATGATGATGAAGGGTGATATTTATGATGAACCATGATGAGAATGATTGATGATGATGATGTTAGTGTTGTACCTGAGTCTAACTCGAGGAGATGAATAGTGTACCTGAGTATAACTCAGGGAGGTGATAATGGTGATGATGATTTAATTAACCTTATGCTGTAAATGATGCTTGAGTATATATGATGTTGTACCTGAGATAGACAAGCCCAGTGAGGGGTGTGGTGTAACTGAGGGAGGTGATTGTACCTGAGATACACAAGCCCAGTGAGGGGTGGGGTGTAACTCAGGGAGGTGATTGTACTTGGGATACACAAGCCCAATGAGGGGTGAAGTGTAGCTCAGGGAGGTGAATGTTGTACCTGAGTCTAACTTGGGGAGGTGAATGTTGTACCTGAGTATAACTCGGGGAGGTGATTATGGTACCTGAGTGTAACTCAGGGAGGTGGGTATCAGGGAGGTGGGTATTGATTATGTTATTGATTGTGTGATAATGCTGATGATTGTACCTGAGTATAACTCAGGGAGGTGAACACTGATTATGATAAAATTGAATATGGTACCTGAGGTGTACAAGCTTAGAGTGGGTGAAGTACATCTCAGGGAGGTGAATGATGGTTATGATGATACGATGATAATGATGAATATGATGATAATGATGATTGTGATGATAGTGATGATAATGATGAGTATGATGATATGATGATAATGGTAATAATGATGATTATGATGATATTGATGGTTATGATGAGTATGATGATGATTGATGATAATGATGAGTATGATGCTAATGATGATAATGATGATTTTGATGATAATGATGATTATGATTATTGTGGTGATATTGATGTTGTTGGTGTGTAGGATGATGATGACTATGTTTTATATTTGTAATAGAATGAGTTATATGATAATGTTGTTTACATGAGGGTGAGGATAAGGTAGTCTCCTATGTGTATGTATGAGTAGTATTCTTTTCCTCACTGTTATATTGTGGCTATTTTACAGGTGATGATGATGACACAGTTGGTCTCGAGTGTTGAGTAAATGGAGTATTGCTCTGGTACATGTGACATCAGGGCACATCATTGGGGGATTCTTATTTATGTTTTAGTGGAAATGATTTTATAAACTTTTCTTTAATTGCCTTGCACGACAAGTAGAATGTTTTGTTGTTTCTATTTTGGGAGATTCCGTTGCTTAAATGTTTTGAAAACAATCGATTGCTATTTCTACTTAAAATTATTTTACTTTGAGATAAATGACGTTTTATACAATGAGAACTGTGAACCTTTTTACCCAGTGTGGAGTGTCATCTTTATATATTTCAAATTATGTAATGTATAATAGTATGGGGTAGAAGGGTGTCACATTTTGACCTGGTAATCGATTACCACATAGCTGTAATCGATTACCAGCCAATCACCTCTCTGGTAATCGATTACCACACAGTTGTAATCGATTACCAGCGTGTCAACTCTCTGGTAATCGATTACAAGCCCCCTGTAATCGATTACCAGCAAGCCAAACTCACTCAACGCTGCCCAGAAAACCCTGTAATCGATTACAGTCTGCTGTAATCGATTACCAGCGACGCAAGATGACAGTTCTTGTGATTTTTACCCCTTTTAAAACCCTTTTCTTCAACCCCTAATCAATCCTCATTGTTAATACTTCAATGCTATACGTTTTTACCGAACAAATTCAATGAAAACATCAATCTTTACTACAAATTAACACATCTAATCCATTATTAATCCTCATCACTAAACCCTTATTTATCCCTTTTCGCGATTCTCGCTACAATCATTCAATTCATCAAGATTAACACGTTTAAACATTAAAGCAAACAGATTTTCATCATACAACACATAATACATATAACAAATTCGAATTTAAAAGTCTTAGAGGGTCTTATGGTTGCCCACACTACCCAAGCACCCCAACATACACGCATAAGCAGCACCCTTTCCCCTACCTTAAAGTTGACGATCAAGAAACGAATGACATCACTCCCTTGATGATCTACTCTACTACACCTTCCCCTTGTGAAGTTGTTTCTCTCCTCCTATGGTTTGGTTATCTGACGTTTGAAAACTAATAGCGTGAACTAGATAACCCTCCCCCTATTTAAATATCTAACTGAGTTGGGCCTACTCCAACCCACCCGTTACCCTTTTTAATTAAATAATACCTTTTTCTGAAACATAATAATAATATAATAATAATATTATTATTATTTCTTCATAAATCTTATTTTATTTTATTTATTCCTTTATTTTAGGAATTATTAGGATGTTACAGAATCCTTATCTATCTACATTTAAATTTAAATTTAAATCTTATAATTAAACCTTATCCTAAATTTGTATTGATTCTTATCTTTAATCCTTGTGATCTCATTATTCCTATTTTAAATTCTTATCCTAATTTAAAATATTAAACCATATCTCTCTCGTAAGATTATCCTTATTAATCTTGATATTATTATATTAATATAATAATTACTATACTTACAACCATTAATTTTAATTGCAGTCTTAATAATATGATTTCTCTCCTAATAGTTTTATTATTATATTTAATATAATCAAATTTGATTAAGATCTTAATAATCTGACGTCTCTCCTAATATTTATAATATTGTATTATTATTATATCATAAATATGATTATATTAATATTTACTATTACCATTATAAAACTTTTATTTTTATAACTAACGTTATCGGAATATAATTATACATATTTTAATTATAATTCTAGATTTCTAAATTTCAGGATGTTACAATTCTACCCCCTTAAATAAATTTTGTCCTCAAAATTTGTCCTACTAATATTCTCTTAGATTTAAGTCTGTGACACTAAGTATTGATAATCTATAGTTTGGGTTGGATATCATGTTTCTATTATTAATAATTGTAAACTAACTATTCGAGGTCCAGAATAAATTATATTCCTAAACTAAATCCATCTAATCATCAGTCAAATTTATCATAACCCATAAATCAATTTTCTATCATAAACCTAAGCTCCCCGTCTCCAAGTATAAATTCTAAATATTTTCTTAAGATCAAAGGCATATGCAACTACTAAATAATTAATTTCAACACATTCAAAGTTCATAGCCTAAATAACGATAAATGCGTGAGCCTTTGACTCATAATCCTATCGTAATTATAAAACTATCAAGATTGCAAAATATATCATCATAAAAAAATCCACCTAGATCCAATGATCAATCAACACCCCTAAACCATATATATACACACCCGATCAGATTTCTATCAAGCTCAAGATTTGACCTTTATCTTGAAACCTTTTAAGTATAACCATAAAATTTTCAAAATTATCAAATCCTTATCTTCAAACTATCTATCTCTAAAAGATTAAACCTCTATCCCTTAAATCCTAACATATCAAATCTTTATCCTAAAACTATCAATTAAAATTTAAATCTATATCTAAACCGTAAAATTTTGCTTAACAGTTTTCCTCAAATAAAAGATCACTTAAACTTTGTGCAAAATAATATCTAACTTACTAGGTCCTAAAAATTTATAATTAATCTAGAATGATTTCTATATTTGATTACAATCTTCTTAAGTCAAATCATAGTATCACACACATAATTCAATCACCTATAAAAGTTTCCTCATTTCCTAGTTTCATATCATTATCATTCTTACTTTTTCATATTAGTGATTATAAATCATGTGTGTATACCGATATGAATATTAATAGGATTCTTTTTTAAATTTTCTGAAAAAAATCTTTATTTATTTCAAGAAGGTTCTATTGTCTAAACTATATATATTTTTAAATACTATGATCTCTCTCTAAAATTTCTTTACCCTACTCTATCTTATAATTCCTATTTCCCTCTAAACAAACTCTAAAATATATAGGGAATAATAGTTATTATTTCCTCATGAAAGCATTATTACAATCACATATGTAAATACCAATTCTAGTCACAAATAGTCTACTATTAACAAATAAAATCAGTCACAAAAATTAACATGATCCAAAATATATATATATATATATATATTAAAAAAATTATACTATCATAAAAATTTTATCTTTAATATATCACCACCCAAATCATATCTAATTTTCATCTTAGCTATATATCCTCTTTCCTTTGTAACTCTATCTATTTCCAATAAACCTTATCTTTGTTTACAAACATTATTATTTATCTTGCAACATCTATTTCATCCCAGTCCTCGAATGCTATAAAATAGTTTGTTGGTTGTTATGATCACTACCTTTATCAAAATCTTAGCTATACTTCATAAATTTCTAACTTTCTCTAAAAAAATTAAACTCATAAGATAATCAAATCCCAAAAATCCTCCAATTTAAATCTATATAATCCTAACAATTTTATATACATATATAACAAATTCTATCCTTAGAAACATTTAATTCAAATCTAAATAAGACCTTATCTTGGAATCTAAATTCAAATTATGTTGATCATTTAATCCAAATCAAACTAAATCCTAACAACATTTCAAAATCAAGAAGGCACATATTCTTATTATCTCATAACCTAATGAAATTCTAATCCTTAATTTCAAATTCAAATTACGTAGATTATTCAAATCTCAATTTAGATAAATCCCAATCTAAGAAATTCAAATTCAAACACACATATATCTACATATATTGTTAGTCATACTACTTGACAATAGAAACCTCAATCTTAGATATTCAAACAAATTATTATTTATTTATTTTTCTCCCACATCTCACTTAAATCTACATTAATCCAAATCTCAAAATTTCCACAATATTATTTTATCATCATCCACATCACATAACATGATGAAAATCATCACAATCATATAATTCAATAATCATATCATTCATCCATGTCACACATAAACTTCTAATGCATGTTTCAATATGATGCAGTGTGGTGCATGCATGTATGCAATTTGTATTATATAAAACTCTTTTCACATCAAGAAATCTAATTTAAAATTTTCTTTCTTAAAACATTTTCATAATTTTTTTTTATATTCTGGCACCGGTATTGACATAACACTTCTTCTACAAGTTGATACATCTTCTCTTATCAGGTTCAAATCATTAGGGTGGCCAGTCCCAATCACTTGAAGCAAGATAATCAAAGATATATCAACCTTGCAGAACACTGAAAACTAAAAAAAAATTCAATAATGCATCTCACTCAATCAACATCGCAATTTAACACCACGGAAGCACAACAAACACATAACTCAAGGCCGATGAACCGACCAATCAAACAAACAATTAAATCAACGCAATATACTTCACTCAATCAACATCACAATTAACACCACAAAAGCATAACAAACACATAACCCAGGGCTGGTGAACCGACCTGCTCTGATACCACTAAATGTGACACCCTTCTACCCCAACCTCTAATACATTCATCAAATTGAAATAAAAGGAAAAGTTGTAACCCACATCGGGTAAAAATGTTCACATTTCTCTCTTTTAAAACGCCATTTAACTCAAAGTCAACTTTATATAATAAAAGATAAGGTCAATGGTTTCAAAACAACTAAAACATCAAATACGAAATGTCAACTTCAAAATATTCACCATGGCCATGCAAGGCACTTAAAATACTTTTCATCTATCTCTACTCAATAACATAATAAAGTAAACCCTATTACTAATGCCCTGATGTCACACGTATCAGAGCAGAACCCCTTCAATTCAATACTCGACACCTTGAGTACCATCTTTGTCACCTATAAAATAACCACAGAGAGTACGGTGAGGAAAAGAACACATACTCATACATGCACTCAGAAGGCTACCCTATCCTCACCCAACACATAGTCATAGTCATTAATTTCATCACATAATCATCATCAATCATATCATCTCACACTCTTATTATTCAACATATTAACTCATCACAATTATATAAGTCACACTTCACAATTCATCAAAACACACCCTTTACACTCTACACATAATACTCATAATATAATTCACATCTCAACACCATCATACAATGTCATGTATGCTCATTCTTTGATCATGCACACCAAAACTCATCCTAAGGATCATGATTCGGAACTCCGCACAATGGGTGCACCTCGTCAATCCTCTTAGTTGTTACCAATGATGGCCCTACCGTTAACGCCCTCTCTGGCCGATAGGTTGCACCCCCTCTATGGGCCCGTGCAAGGATATTCACCCATAGGTTGCACCCCTTCTATGGGCCCGTGCATCGAATGTCCCATCATGGTCATCACCCCCGCTCTAGGGCATATGCTAGCCATGTCTGGCTTATGCATCACACACATCTGATATCTCAGTGTTATGCTCAATGTAATCATCATCATACATCATATCTCTCACACAACCTCTATGCACAATGCATAATCATCAATCCACATAACAATTATTATATATATATATGATTTCACAAAAAATGTCCACATCACAGTACTCATACCACAATTCACACTCTAAACATTTAATTTAATCTCTCAATTCCATAAACACTTTATATAAATAACACCAACAGATTAAGGGATCACAATTGTCACACAACAACACTCTCACACACATTTTGACCTGGTAATCGATTACCACACAGCTGTAATCGATTACCAGCAACTCTGTAACACAAAATACACTCTGGTAATCGATTAAAAGCCTCTTGTAATCGATTACCAGCCAATCACCTCTCTGGTAATCGATTACCACACAGTTGTAATCGATTACCAGCATGTCAACTCTCTAGCAATCGATTACAAGCCCCCTGTAATCGATTGCCAGCAAGCCAAACTCACTCAACGCTGCCCAGAAAACCCTGTAATTGATTACCAGCGACGCGAGACGACAGTTCTTGCGATTTTTACCCCTTTTTAAACCCGTTTTCTTCAACCCCTAATCAATCCTCATTGTTCATACTTCAATGCTACACGTTTTTACCGAATAAATTTAATGAAAACATCAATCTTTACTACAAAGTAACACATCTAATCCAT
The DNA here is from genome assembly GCA_026901365.1 of Sesbania bispinosa. Lineage (NCBI taxonomy): Eukaryota > Viridiplantae > Streptophyta > Magnoliopsida > Fabales > Fabaceae > Sesbania > Sesbania bispinosa. The sequence continues at coordinate 11,271 of QLOH01000806.1, read as the reverse complement.
TATTAATCCTCATCGCTAAACCCTTATTTATTCCTTTTCGCTATTCTCGCTACCATCATTCAATTCATCAAGATTAACACGTTTTAAACATTAAAGCAAACAGATTTTCATCATACAACACATACTACACATAACAAATTTGAATTTAAAAGTCTTAGAAGGTCTTATGGTTGCCCTCACTACCCAAGCACCCCAACATACACGCATAAGCATCACCCTTTCCCCCCGTACCTTAAAGTTGACGATCAAGAAACGAATGACATCACTCCCTTGATGATCTACTCTGCTACACCTTCCCTTTGTGAAGTTGCTTCTCTCCTCCCTAGGGTTTGGTTATCTGACGTTTGAAAACTAATAGCGTGAATTAGATAACCCTCCCCCTATTTAAATATCTAACTGAGTTGGGCCTACTCCAACCCAGCCATTACCCTTTTTAATTAAATAATACCTTTTTCTGAAACATAATAATAATATAATAATAATATTATTATTATTTCTTCATAAATCTTATTTTATTTTATTTATTCCTTTATTTTAGGAATTATTAGGATGTTACAGAATCCTTATCTATCTACATTCAAATTTAAATTCAAATCTTATAATTAAACCTTATCCTAAATTTGTATTGATTCTTATCTTTAATCCTTGTGATCTCATTATTCCTATTTTAAAATTTGATCCTAATTTAAAATACTAAACCATATCTCTCTCGTAAGATTATCCTTATTAATCTTGATATTATTATATTAATATAATAATTACTATACTTATAACCATTAATTTTAATTGCAGTCTTAATAATATGATTTATCTCCTAATAGTTTTTATTATTATATTCAATATAATCAAATTTGATTAAGATCTTAATAATCTGACGTCTCTCCTAATATTTATAATATTGTATTATTATTATATCATAAATACGGTTATATTAATATTTACTATTATCATTATAAAATTTTTATTTTTACAACTAACGTCATCGAAATATAATTATACATATTTTAATTATAATTCTAGACTTTTAAATTTCAGGATGTTACAGTTAAAAGATTATGAAGTTGAAATATTAGGAGATTGAGATTGTGATGACTAAGATAAAATCTATCGACGTGGCAAAAATAATATTTATGTGGCAAACACTTTACTCCGTGATTCGATTTTAATATATTATAATAAATATAGTATCCAAAAGAATATTTACAATATAATGGCGTTTTACCGTGATTTTTGGTAACAAAAATTATCTTAAGAACAATCTGGGAACAAGATAAAAATCCTCTTAACATTTTTTTTAGAGATAGTTTTACTTGGAATTTCTAAGAAGGAGAAGGAGAAGTAAAAAAGATATGTAGAAAAATAAAATGTGAATTTAAAAGGGTAAAGAGAAGACATTGAATTAATTAATATGAAGGGATCTACATTTTCGCTCTCGTTTGCCAGAAGTTGTTGATGGATGAATGTGTTAGGCTTGTAGATATTTTCAATAAATGGGATCCAATTAACCATTTTTATATTGTACAAACACATATTTATAAACAAAAATCCTAACTACCAATCTTTACAATTAACCTAATTGACATGTGTCAATTATACATTTAAACTCATTTATTTAATAAAAAATATTTAAACAATTGATAACTTACCCTTGGTAACTTCTCAGTTCTCATGACCTCTTTGAGACCCTCTACTTGACTCATATCTTCAATCTTCAAATCTTGCATTTGAAATGTCCCATAAGCAAGATAAAATTATTTCGATATCTAGTCAAAATAATTATAATGTTAACACAAACCCCCAATATTTTATCTTTTGACTATTTAGAAAAAGGATAAAATACTAAAATATTGATAATTTAATTTCCTGTCTCTTATATCACGACCTCAAAAATCACCACTCATTTTTAATTTATGACCCTAAAAGCCACTTTTATTTTTATGAGGATTTTTCTTAAATTCTTTAAAGGCCACCTTTGACATCTATATAGTAAAATTTTAGTCATTGGAATCCTTTTGAAAAACTTTTGTAATTTCCTCCCATTTCTCCTTTTGAGATTTAAGTCGTTCCATTTGTCTACCTCATTATTAATTCATGTACTAAGATGAAATTTGAGAAGTTGTTTGTATGTTATTATTTTCCAATGAAATTAAGTGTGTTCTTCCACTTCTTAGTTACACAATACAAATTCCAAATTTAATACAACTCTACCCACAAAATGTCCCATTGCGCGAGCCAATTTTTTACCGTGATTTTTTATAACAAAAAATATCTTAAGAACAATCTGGGTACAAGATAAAAATCCTCTTTAACGATTCATTTTAGGGTACGTTTTTTTACTTGAAATTTCTAAGAAGAAAAAGGAGGAGAAGGAGAAGTAAAAAAGATATGTAGAAAAGTAAAAGATGAATTTAACAGGGTAAAGAGAAAAGTTTGAATTAATTAAAATGAAGGGATCACACACTTTCGATCCCATTTGCCCGTAATCGTTGATGAATGGACATGTTAGGCTTGTAGAGATTTCCAATAAATGGGATCCAATCATTTTTACATTGTACAAACACATATTTATAAACAAAAAATCCTAACTACCAATCTTTTTACAATTAAGCCACATAATGGACATGTATCAATTATACAATTAAACATATTTATTTAATAAAAAACTATCTAAACTATTGATAACTTCCAATAACTTCTCCTTGTTAATTTCTCATAACCACTTTGAGACCCTCCTGCTCTTGACTCATCTTCAACCTTAAAATCTTGCATTTGAAATATCTCATAGGGAAAATAAAATTATTTTGATACCCAGTCAAAAGAAAAAGAATTATGGTGTTAACAAACGGTAATCAAATCATAATTTAATATAAATGTTTAAGAGAAAATAAAATCATACAACAAAAAATATACAACAACTCATACAACACACTTTTTTTTTTCTATATTTCTCCATCATATCATCTATCACATCTCTCATTTCTCTCTCTTCTTTCTATTTTTTATTTTGTCTTATTAAGTTGTAATGTTGTATTGATGTATGAAAAACAATGCTCAATGTTTAATTGGATAATACATAGTTTCTTAATATAAATAACATTAAAAGAAATCTTTATAAACAATATAAAATCTTTAAAAATAAAAATATGTTTTGAAATCCTGAAATACTATACTTATTATAAAATTGATATACTCTTTAAATAATATTTAAAGATGCTACGGAGTGATGGATTAATTCGATTCCTTAATATATAATTGCTTTAAATATTCAAAGAGAGATCACTCATCCAATACATGGTTTGTAAAAAAAAAAAAAGTAAAAAAAAAAATCTCGAAGTCTTCACAATTAAAAATAACATGAATTTATAACCACGGTGATGTTTTGGGAACTCCTATGCTATATATCATTAATTATGGTCTCACCGGTAAAGAAATTCATACATAATAATAAGTTTTTATTGAAAATCATGGCATTATTTGCATTTATAGTATCAAATGCTATCAAGTCTAATAAAACTTTTTAATTTATTCTTTTTATGACAAGAAGGACCTCAAAGGCCAGAGAACAAAAAAAAACTAACTAAACATCACTCATTAACCGGTACTCTCCCTTCAGACTTAATTACAAGAAAAAAAAACACATATATATGATGAGCTAAAATATAAGGAAAACTTAACTAATTTTATACTATTTAAGGACAATTCCAAATTACCCTTTATTTAATTCATATTTTATTTTTCAAGCATTCTATTTGATGAATCAAGTTAGAAATAGAGTATGTCCATTTAAAACAAATTTCAATAAATTAAATGTAGGGTAATTTGAATAATGCAATTATTGTTTAGATAATATCAAGAAAATTAAATGAATTTAACTAATTTTTTGATAAGTGTGGATAATTATTTTTACTTACTATATTTGAGTCCAGAAGAATTACCTCATTAGTATTTTTTTTCTTTTTGCTAAATAAAAGAAAATAAAATTAAAAAGAAATACGACATACTTCAAACTTTGCAAGTAAAATCATAACAGAAAAAATTGTGGAAAATAAGTCTCCCAACAAAAATACCTGAACATAACAGTACCTAATATCTTACTAGTAATTCTCTATATAAAAAATTAATGCTAATCTAATTACAAGCAAAATCCCCCAAATCACCAAAGTCTATTAAGCATCAGACTATTACATGTGATGCACCAAAACAATATTGCACTATATATTACCCAATTGTTGACATTAATTTTGTCATAAAAAGTAATTGTTAGATTTAAATGTGGCGGCGCCGGCGTATGTTGCAGCAGATTTTGCTTCCAACTTGTGTGATATGTAGTTCACAGAAGAGAGAAGGAAGGCAAAGGTGATGACTTGTTGAAGCTAAAAAGTAAACCATCGCTGTCGGCGGGGCAGGTTGGCAATTTGGCAATTTGGCAGGCATATATATGCATATACAGATTAAATACTAGACTTAAATCAAAGAAAAATTAATCTATTACGCGCAAGTTTCACGTGGATTTATTGACGATCGAGTTTGAACATTCAAACTTCAAAGCAGGTAATCCTGTTTATGGGTTGGGATGCTTCTAGTATTAGTATTATCAAACTAAGACCAAAGGAAATAGGTTGAATATTAGCCGCCAGTCAAACCTTATATAGGCTCTGAAATGTCCACGAATCAGTCAAAATCAGTCAAACCATTCTCATTACTTTTCAATTAGCCGGGTGAAGACGAATCTTAATATAATTAAAATGTTTTCTTTCACACTTTTTTTTTATACACATTGAGTAACCACCAATGTTTTGAAAATCAAACCTGTGATTAATTAAACTGGTTGTTTTCAATGGTTTAACTGTGATCAAACAATGGTTGCACTACATAAAAAAAAATATTTCATCATAGTTTTAGAAGTCCTTTTAACGCAGTTATAACCGCGATGTAGTTTAGTCACTAAAAAATTGTGAAATACTGGCAATTATTTACTGGTGGTTAATAAAAATTGCCAACAAATGATGTATTTTTCAGCGTTCATGAAGGTGCCATTAATTGTTTTCTTTTCTAGTTGTTTGAGACATTTTTCTAGAGGTTAAAGATCGCCACATTTTTTTTTGTTTTATGTTTTCTTCATTTTTCCAGATTCCTATTTTATGTCACCAGATTCTGCTCCCATCATTGGTGACAAAGACCAAGGCATTGATGATAGCTGACATGACACAAATCTAGAATTGGACAAGAAACTCAGTTAGATCACCATGGAAATGACTCAAACATGCGCATAAAAGTATGAAATAGGAGCAAAATTTTAGAATGAAGAAAACAGAAAATGGAAGAGATTAGAGATGGAGATAGGCGTCACTGATGAAGGCAACCCCTTCAACATTTAAGCCTTGAGTGCAGACTCGCCACCAACTCATGGAGCATGATAAGAATCACCATGGTTTGAGCAAGAACCACCAAGCCTTCTCAACTCACAAGAGGAGGGAATAAGCATAAAGCTTTGTATTGTGAAAATTGATTAGCCTTTACAAGAGTGGAGAAGCTCCCTTTTATAGAAGAAAAGGCTGGCCACTTGTGTTAAGTCTCAAGTTTTGATGAACACAAACCTAAAATAAACTAAGTAATAATTTCACAGTATGACTTTCAAATGCATTGGTGTTTCAGATATACAAATAGCTCACACTCAAGGAATCATCTAAAACTTGTTTGTCTGAAGAATTGCAACAATCTAAAGTCATCCGAGGATCTGAAGAAAGTCTGTCTGAAGTCGGGCTAAGATCTGAAGTTGGTCAAGTTCTGAAGATCAAGGATCTGTCTAAAGTGAAACTGGTTCAGACGATGGTCCCCATCTAAAGATGAAGTTTGTCTGAAGTACAAGGGCATATGACGTGGAAAGTCAAAGTCAGTACCAGAACTACACGCAGCCTCAGAACACTAGAAAGACAAGATTAAAGATAACTTTTTAGCTATAACTTCATGGTTAAGCCAAATAAAGAAAGCTCTCTATAGTCAAGCTGCACTAGCTAGGAAGACAACTACATTCTCGTACTTCTGTCTGAAAGGATTCACAATGGGAAAGTCCTATCTCTGAACGTCTTTTTTGACAGACTTCTCAAGTTCAAGTATAAATACTTTTGGACGATTCATTAAGAGTAGAGTGTTGATGTTCCAAAAAGATTAGTGCATAAAAAATTATCAAACTCTCAAAAATCTCTCTTCAAGTTAGAGCCATGTGCACTCAAAAAGAAGAGGAAGAAGAAGAAAAATGAAAAAGAAGGGCTCAAGAATGAGTATTAAAAAAGGGAAAGCAAGTGTCAACATGCATAGAGATGATCCACTAGATATGAATTAGAAGGGCGAGTAGATTAAGCTCAAGATGAAAGAGTGCAAGATCAGAAGGAAGAAAGCAAGCACTAAGTCAAAAGGAGCTCAGTAAAACTGAAGAGATGAAGAATTTATGAGAAGCATACTACAAAGTTGTGAAGCTTAAGAGCTGAAAAACAAATTAGCTCTAAGTCAATAATATGCTGTAACTAGAAGCAGTTAGAAGATCTGCTTTATGTTTGGATACAATGTACAAAAATCAAATTTTCATATCCGGTGTTAGATAACTATTACTTTGTATTGTACACACAGAACAAGGAATAAATGTTCTAAGTTCAAACTTTTTTGTATTTATTCAGACTGTAAGAAGCCTGGAGAGGCTTGTGGGAAAAAGAATACTTGTAAGAACCTGAAGAGGCTTGGTAGTAAAGAATACTTGTTGGTAGAGCCAGGAGTGGCTTGGTAGTAATGAATACTTGTCGTAGAGACTGGAGAGACTTGATAGAAAAGAATACTTAGGAGCCTGGAGAGGCCCTGCAAGAAGAATACTTGTGTATTGCCTGAAGAGGCAGTTGATAACAAATAATACTCGTAACTTTGATAGGTTAGTGGAAAATCCCACGATGTATAAGGATTGGATGTAGCCTAAGGTTGTGGGTGAACTAGGATAAATTGGCTGAATATTTTCTCTTTCCCTTAACTCTATATTTACAATTTATTCTAACAAGAAGAGGGATTTTAACTAAGTTTTTATGAGCGCTGTTGAGAAAAATATTTATGAAGAGCTTTCTAAAGGACCTCTGTCTGAAATCTTCAGACAGAGACTTATACTTCAGACAACGTCTGAATCACTGTCTGAAGGCATTTCAAACTTAGTTTTGCGAAAGGTTTCCATAAAAATGCTAAGTTTATAAAAATACTATTCAACCCCCTTGTAGTGTTTTCCTGTGTGTCCCTACAACATGAAGGAAAAATAAAAGGAAATAGAAACCTCCCTAACTTGGGTGTTGAACCTATGACTCCTATACTAACTAGCCTAGCTTCAACTTGGCCAATAAAGTCAAGTGAAATTAGCACCCCTAAGCTTAGAGTAAGAGGGAAATTACATAAAAATGAAATACAAGGTAAATCATATCAAACTATGATTTAGAGGCCATGACTAGTAGGTCCTCTATTTTAAGGAAATAAAAATTACAATTAAAAGAAATGAGTAGTGTTGACCATGATTGATATGGTCAAGGTTGACTAGGGAAAGTCAACTCCCCCTACTTGGGTCATCATCCAATCAAACTATGATTTAGAGGCCATGACTAGTAGGTCCTCTATTTTAGGGAAATAAAAATTAAAATAAAAGAAATGAGTAGTGTTGACCATGATTGATATGGTCAAGGTTGACTAGGGAAAGTCAACTCCCCTTGCTTGAACCATCATGCGCCTCGTTGCTAGTCTTGCTAGTCCAGGTTCCCTTAATTCCAGATTCTTCCTTAGGCTGCTTGCCATCATCCCCTCCCCCTCGGAAATAAGGATTTGACCTCAAATCAGAACAATATGGGTGTGCAGTGTGCAAAGAATGAAGGGGGTAAATATAGAAGGAGTATGAAGGTGGAATGGATGATAAAGTAGTATTGATGAGGAATGTACTTCCTTTGAGTAGCAACACTCTACTTGTCCTCCATTTGTAGGCACTTCATGATCTAAAATAAAAAGAACACGCATGAGTAAGGATTTCCAAAATTCATGATCTGATTCATAGCAAAAATATTTTGGAATCAAATAGATAGGAGAAGAAGATGGAAGATAAGGCAAAGAAAACCCCCTTGTTGTGCGCAAAATGGCAGCCTCAGCTTCTCCTTGGTGTTCCTTTTTCTCATTATAGCAAACAACATTAGGAAACAAGGATAGTTTGAGTAAGAGCATTGCTTCCTTCTTCTCATTATCCTTAATTTTGTCATGGTGTTTCTTGTGTTGTTTGCTAGAACTCTCTCATTTCTTTTGATTTTTTGACCTCTTTTGTTTTTCTTCCTCATAACCTAACTTCATTTGAAGTTGATCCTGACATATTTCATGAGGAGACATTGGCATTAGAGTGATTATCATCCCTCTATGTTTAAAAGTGAATTCATTAGAGAAACAATCATGGGTTGCTCTCTTGTCATATTGCCAAGGTCTTCCTAATAAAACATGTGTAACATCCATGGGAACCACATCATAAACGACTTCATCTTGGTAGGCTCCTATGGATAAAACTACGAGGACTTGTTTGTCTACAACCATTTCCCCTTCATCACTTATCCAAGACAATTTTTAGGGTTTGAGGTGGATGGTGGTTCTTAGTCCTAATTTTTCTACCATTCTCATACTAGCAATGTTTGTGCAACTCCCACAATTCCCACAATTCATGATGTGATTCATAGCAAAAATATTTTAGAACCAAATAGATAGGAGGAGAAGATGAAAGATAAGGCAAAGAAAACCCCCTTGTTGTGCGCAAAATGGCAGCCTCAGTTTCTCCTTGGTGTTCCTTTTTATTATTATAGCAAACAACATTAGGAAACAAGGGTAGTTTGAGTAAGAGCATTGCTTCCTTCTTCTCATTATCCTTAATTTTGTCAAGGTGTTTCTTGTGTTGTTTGTTAGAACTCTCTCCTTTCTTTTGATTTTTTGACCTCTTTTGTTTTTCTTCCTCACAGCCTAACTTCATATTTGAAGTTGATCCTCACATATTTCATGAGGAGACATTGGAATTAGAGTGATTTTCATCCCTCTATATTTAAAAGTGAATTCATTAGAGAAACAATCATGGATTGCTCTCTTGTCATATTGCCAAGGTCTTCATAATAAAACATGTGTAACATCCATGGGAACCACATCATAAATGACTTCATCTTGGTAGGTTCCTATGGATAAAACTACGAGGACTTGTTTATCTACAACCCTTTCCCCTTCATCACTTATCCAAGACAATTTATAGGGTTTGAGGTGGATGTTGGTTCTTAGTCCTAATTTTTCTACCATTCTCATACTAGCAATGTTTGTGCAACTCCCACAATCTATGATTAGTGAACACAATTTCCCTTCTGCAATGAACCTAGTATGAAATATAGTTTCTCTTTGGTTTTCATTTTTTTTAATGGTTTGATTCCCCAAGACTCTTCTTATCATAAGTCCTAATTTTCCTTCAGGTCTACGGGAAATCACTCCACTAGTTTCTATTTCTTCTATATCTTCTTCATCACTATTTATTGGTGTTGTTTCTTTTGAACTTGCACTATGTGTACTCCCCACTTTCTTTTATTAACATAGTTCTATTATTAGGACATTGGGGAGCAATGTGACCCTTACCCAAACATTTAAAACATTTGATTTCACGTGTAGAGGTAGAAGTACTAGCATTTTGAACTTTAGAAGATGTAGGGTTCAGATTTACCTTAGGCCCCTTAGGATTTTCCCTATCTTGGGTTTTTCTCTCCTCTATCTTCATTACCTCTTTGCTTTTTGTTGGGTAACTTGTGTTGCTTCTTTTAAAACTTCCCTTTCTTTTTAGTTGGGTTTCCATTTTTATGGGTTGGTACACCAAGTCCTGTATCTCAACATAAGGTTGCAATTCCACTATGTCTTTTATGTCAAAGTTAAGGTCGTTGATGAACCTAGCCATAATAGCCTCTCTATCTTCAATTATGTTGGCTCTAATCAAATCAAGTTCCATTTCTTTGTAATATTCATCAATACTCTTTGAACCTTATTTTTGTTATTGGAGTTTTGTGTGTAACTCCCTAATATAATGTTAACATATGAACCTCTTTATCATGATTCCTCTCATTTTGTCTCAAGTTGAGACTAAAGGAAGTCCATTCCTTCTAAGGTCAGTTTGGAGTTGATGCCACCAGACTAAGCTATGATTCTTAAACTCCAGAGAAGTAAGTTTTACCTTCTCTTCCTCACTATAGTTGTGACAACTAAATATTTGTTCTATTTTTAACTTCCACTCTAAGTATTGTTCTACATCATTCATTCCTTGAAATGTAGGTATCTCTACCTTAACTTCTTTGAGTCCACTCTCTTTCCTAGGCTCCTCTTCCCTCTTAGGTCCTATTCTTCTCCTTTCTCCTTTTCTTCCTCTCCTATTCCTATCATCATAGTATGCTTCTCTCTCCCTCTGACTTTCTCTCCTTTCTTTTTCTTCCTCACACCTACTTTCGTGACCTGAACTCCTCTCTCCATGACTACTTCCACCATGATACCTATCCTCTGTTCTCACCCTACTAAACCTTCCATTGCTTTCCTCTTCTCAAGAAGAATGTCTTCTCTCACCTCTTCTACTTAAGGTAATTTATATATGAATTTCAGCTATTCTTTCCTCCATGACTCGAGTAAATATTGGGGTCAATTCTTCTATGTCAGCCCTATGCCTAAAAGTTCGAGGCATTGGGGGAGATAAATTCCCACTTGTCATTTTTAAAGTTTCTTTGGGACCTTTCCACTTAATCTAAGTGTTTACACTGAGAGAATGTGCATACTCGTGTTTATCTCTATTTTTAGGCTTTTTCTAAGTTTGTTCACTCTTGCCTCTTCTACTTGGTTAAGGTTTGATTAGTTCTTAGGAAAACCAAAGTTGTACCCTACCTAAGCATGAATGAGCCGAAACGAACGACACTTAAGGATTTCTAGGATTGCTAAGAAAAGAAAACGTAAAGACAAAACAAAGAGTGGAGTAAGATAAGCAAACAAAGATGGTTTGAAAGAAAACTACATTAGAATAGAATGCCAACCAGACAAAATAAGAAGACAATTAAAGAATTGATTGCAAAGAGAATATTTTTTTTATAGTTTTTTATTCAAGTGGTAAGAAACTAAAGTTGCCAATTTTTAGAAAACTGCAAATTACACCTGAAATAAGGGATACAAGCAAACTAAAAATTACAATATGAAAAGGGCTGAGTGCTGTGTTGGGAACTT